>JZKD02S0576700.1:43294-93904 GCA_000966675.3 Picea glauca
CACCCATTGGAAAAAATTCACGCTTAAAATTTTCCATGAAAAAATGTAAACCCCCTAATTCCACCCATGGGCTAATTTTTTCACTTAAAATTTTCCATGAACAATTGTAAAATTCTTATAAATTATTTGCACTTTCCATTTATCTTAAACAATAAATTTTTTATCCATAGAAAAATATTTAAAAGTAGAGATTTTGGGTTTATATTTAATTTCTTTGTGTTAATTGGATATAGTTTAGGTGGTTATAGGAAACGTTATTAACCTCCTCATCTAAGTTCAAATCTCACTTTATGACATGTTTTTTCTTAGTTCACCAATTGTTGATGAATTATATATGATATATTCATGAGTTGTTGACCTCGGATTGTACCTTAAAAAATCTAGGGTTTACCATGGGTACTATCCTTAAAATGAGAATAAGTGTCGCTTTATATGGGATGTGTGTAAAGTGTATGAAGAAACATATGCATACAAAGTGTTTGACATGATGCATGCATGTATATTGAATGCATGGCAAGTGTTTGATAGAATGATTGCATGCCAAGTATTTGAAGAAATTTTTGTTCAACAATTTTTTCATGTAGACCATAGTAAAAAGGTAAAATTTCATATTATGATCAAGTTATGGAAAGGGAAAGATGAAGAAGCCTACTAGGAATGTGGTAGAACAAGACACTTCTTGGAAATTATTGGGATTTTTTTATCCACGCTTGCGCGCATCCTTCTTAACGCTAGGTAATTTATACCTAGGGTTCGTCCACAGTTTTCCAACAAAAACCGCAGAGCACCAACATATCAATCCTCAACCAAGGTTGAGGAAGGTCTCACTCGAGATGCAGGGAGGATCACATAGACCATAAGGTCTTGTGACAGGGATGAAGGATAAACACATGAAAAGTCATTAGGATTGGCATCCATGAAACTCATATCTAAGAGATTTCTTGGACTAAGCATTAAACCAATACACACACATATTCAATTCATACATAATAGACACATAATGGAGCCGAACTGTCACATATTTATTACTAGAGACATTCCATCACAATAGAGTTATACATTACGCATGAAAGATACATATGAAAACCAAAAAAATTCATATCTTCTCTATATAAATCCTTAGAGTTACAACACATTGCGTAATGTGCCTTTGCTCAACACTCAGACATATACATACACACAAATATATTCAAAGTATTACATCATTACAACTGGCATAGAGAAAGATCAATACTGACGACTCAATGAATTACTTTTCCTCCATATCTAACTAGTATAACTCTCTAGCCCTATTTATGATATTAGTGGTTCCTTTTATATCTTTCGTTGCCAGGGAGCATTGTCTCTTTCTTCTCTGCTCATTTATTTTCCTAACAAAACTACCTCGCACACTTCTGGTGTTTTTAAACACTCCATATATACTTTCTATATCAATGGAAATCTTAAATGCATGGCCAACTTATCCTCTGTCCATCCCACGTCCTCGTATGATATTGGCAATAATCATTCGAGGAGATTTTTTGATGATTCCTTTCTTGATTCCGGTGGGTGTCTTCTTGATTTACGGTGTAATTGAAAAAAATCGGACCAGAGTGCACTTAGTAGACTTCAATATTGGTGGGCAACTAAAAAAACTTGGTCTAACACACATTTTATGTCATTCCTTTCACATTTCCTTAGGCACACACAAAAATATGTAATGAGCGCGCACAACTTCATTTGTGTGCATGCGCAAAACTGAACCCAAATTTTTTGGGTGCCAACAACCACTACTATTATCTGGCTCATCCTCGAGCCAACTGTAGAATTTTTCTGAAGTTGAAAAATTTGATTAAGAGCAGCTCATATTTATTTAAAGAAAGTTGTGATTGCAACGAGTTGTGCGACCCTAAATATTCACTGGTTTCTGTGGAGGTGAACAAGGGATTTGTTCAAAGTTCCCCATTTAGCACCAACTACTGAAGAGAAGTGATAATTACTTAAGATAGAGCACCATTATCTTCTTGTATTTGTGTTATGGCGTGAGCATACTGAATAGGACATGTTAGTTTCTCTAATCCTAGGGTGTTGAGGGTCGATGATGAAATGGGGGAGCAAGGTTAGTAACAACGAGAGTGCACGGGTGAACTTGGCCTGGCCTCACCACTCTTGGGGGAAGGTAGATTATGGTAGAGGAGGGGAGGTCTCTGAGTGATCCAAAGAGTAGGGACCCTCCCTTTGAGAAAAGGGGATGATGCATGGAGGTTTCTCACACATCTATGTGCTGAGAATGCTGGTGAATCGCCGCGGGTATGAAACGTAGTTTGGGGAACTATGGTGGGTGGAGATGATACTGGGTAGGAAAGAAAAAGGAGGGATTGTTTCCAAGCAGTGGGTAATAGACTTAAATTTTGCATACAAATGAAGGGAAAGAACTGAAAATGCTCGATCGAATTGGACATAACAAGGAATGGAAAGTCTGCTAGTCATTGTCATGATAAAGGAGTGGGGAAGTCGGGAGAAAAGAAAGGGGCATGGAGAAATACTCCAACAAGAGCGTTGAAGGGATGATATATATAGATATAAGAGGGTGGGGAACATGGAAAGGGGGAGGAAGAATATTCAATGAGGGTTAGCTTGGAGAACAGGTAGAAAATAGCTGCGATATTTGGCTCATGGGGAGATCGATATATCTGATCCACTGTACTGAAGATTCTTCTTGGGGAAAGGGGTGGTATAACTGACCGTGTACTGATGGCATGTGTGAAATTCCCAACTTGGATTACTTTCCCTTTCAATGGATTGAATTTCTAGGAAATTATTCAAAAATCCTCATGAATTGTCAGACCAGACCCATATCCTGTAGCTATGTCAGAGCATCAACTGGATTTGGAAATATGGAAACATTCTCAAATTGTCACTCAAGGTCATCCATTTTATTAACTGATGTGAATGCTGTGTTTTTCAAAAAGGTACTTTATGCCAACTATGAGATGTGCTACCTATTGTACACCTTATACTAAATCTAGTCTATCTCGTTTCAAAAATTAGACTGGAAATTTTAAATGACAACACCCCCCTCTAGGCCATAGTAAACCTTTAATCTACTTCCATTAATGAGTCCCTTGAGTGGATGATCATGTACGGGTTCCATATTGGTGTCACTTGCTTCACTAATATAGACTACTCGGAAAGGACCCAACCAACACATGTAGAGCTTGCCTGAATGGTATAAATATTTATTTTCGTATAATAATATTAAGTAGTCAGGCTGGAGAAATTTTTGGCGGGTGTTCCATTCGTGCCATTCCTTCTGTCGTTATTTCTCAACAACTTGACTGAAATCGATCATCATATGGTCTTCTTTGATTTTCATTAGCTTGTTTAACCTATTCTGAAGTGACTGATCATTGGTCATCTCGGTGGCGAGGGCGACCTTGAGGCTAGGAACATCAAATGCTAGCAGCCTGACCACCTTTTTGCCAAAGGAAATTCATAATGGCATGCACTTCATTAGCCTTTTGCATGTGGTTCGTTAATCCCATAATACTATTGGGATGCATTGATCCCAATCATCACGCTGCACATTGCAAAATTTTGTTAGAGCATGTTCTAAAATTTTGTTGAAAGCTTCCATTGTCTCATTGGATTGAGGGTGATAAGGGGTGTTCTTCTGATGATGGATCATGAATTGCTAGGTGAGTTGTTGAATAATTTCATTAACAAAATGTGACCCATAGTCACTCATCAACACCTTTGGACATCCAAATAAGGTGATGATATTCTAAAAAATAAAGTGTGATGCAGTTTCTATTGCACAATCCATGATTGTTGCTGCTTTGGACCACCTTGTGAGTTATTCAGTCGTAGTAATGATGTAGTGCGCCCTTGTTCGATGAGTGGGAGGATTGATGGGCCCAACAAAATCCATTTCCCATTTTTCAAAGGACTCAAGTGCAGTCACAGGGAAAAATGAGAGATCATATATGCGACAGGATTTTTAACAAGTTGAAATACGTCACAATGTTTGCAGTAGTATTTAGAGTTTGCGAAGAGAGAGGGCCACCAAATCCCTACGCATGGTAGCCTTACCGACATTGTGGCCTCCAAAAATACCTTCATGCACCTAATATATGAGGGATTCTAGTTCGTGTTCCAAAGCACAATGCTGCAGGATGCCATCTGCACCCAACTTATACAATTGTCCGACAATCAAATGATAATCAACACTATGGGTCACCATTTTTTGACGTTGTGCAGGAGTATAGTCGGTGGGAACCTGGCCAGTGATAAGGAATTCTGCTATTTCGACCAATTGATCAAGTACGACTTCGACTCGGAAGAGATGTGCATTTGGGATTTCATCATTGAGGCTCATAGTAGCTTCCCCAGTTGGAATCTGCGATAGATGATCCGATACAACATTGTGTTTTCCTGGATTAACAAAAAATTCGAAGTCAATTTCTTGAAATAGAAACAATCAACAACATATTCTGCTACCCAACACTAGCTTGTTGACCAAATACTTGATGACAAAATGATTAGTGAAGAATTTTAAAGCTGACCCCAACAAGTAGTGGAGAAATTTTTGCAAGGCATATACCATGGAAAGGCCCTCATGCTCGGTTGTAGTATAATTCTTTTTGGAATCAGACAACCTCCGACTGAAAAAATAGATCGGATGATTGATGTTTCCCTCCCTTAGTTGTGTAATAATGACACCTAGCGCAATGGAGGAAGCATTGATGTGGAAATGGAAGAGCTTCAACCAATCAGGGAAAATCAAAATGGGCGCAATAATGATCCAGGTGGATATTGGTGGCCACCCACCTATTTCGTTGGCTCAAAGAATAGTTTCCATTTTGGAATTTTTTTTATAGTTTTTTTGGGTCCCAAACTTCCCAAACCGTTTTGAGGCCCTAAACGATGTTTTTTGGGCTCAACAACACCTAACATATTTTTTTAGATAAATGCTAGGATAAACAGAATATGTACTCCTCGAATATACCTTTCCAATGGTGTATCAAGCACCCTAAACACAGATTGTATGAAAAAGTTACATCCTTGGGAAGTTGATCTATCAACTACCCCCACCAGGGCCCACAAAATATTTGGCATTTCATCTCCTGGGGTTTGGGTTTTGTATGTTTAGGGTTTTCTCATTTATGTTTTATGTTAAAAAGGCCTTTGGAGCCTCATTGCACTCATCTTCTTGCGAATGAGTGTAGCCCTCACATCTCTTCTCAGAGATAATATGCCACCACTCGAGCAAGTTTGTTTCAGTCTGCTTTTTTACAGTTTCAACAGGTTCTCTTTATTCATAGAAGTCATGTTTTACTGTATCTCTATGTGTTTCTTTGCTATACATATGTATTTCATTTCGTTCCATTTATAAATCCAGATCAATGGTATCAAAGTGGTTTTCTCTTTATTTGTTTCTTTGTGCATGTCCCTAATGAGGTTAGGGTACAAGGAGTTGGGAATCAAAGTAGTTGTGCCCTTGCAAGAATGTTCCCGTAGATCACTATGACCTCCCATGGCGGAAAAAAAGAGAGATGATGGAGCAAGAGATCCTTTTAAATTGTTGCTCAAGGAATCCTTTACGTGACAAAGGAACGAGATGATGGATAACCTTGAACAGATCCTTTGGAAACTGCCAATAGGTGATGCATCTTCATCAATCAACCACTTTGGAGGTGCCTCCCCCTTCAAGGTACACGTCAATTTTGATATCCCCTTATTTTAAGGCTAGATAAATGGGGATGTTGTAGATAACTGGTTGAATCTACTAGAAGGGTATTTTTTGGTCCATAATTTTTCCAATACAAAAAATATTACCTTTGCGCTCCTTAAGGTTGTCCCCCATATCAAGGATTGGTGGGAGACTTACTATGAGAAAAAGGCCATTGAGGAATCTACAATATTTTTGGTCGCATCCACTTGGGATTATTTTAGGGATGTTATTAAGGAACCATACTACCTAGTTGGAAGCTACGATGACCAGTATACGAAATGGACCACACTCCAACAGGAAAGGGACCAGACAATACTAGGGTTCACAAATATATTCTATACCTTGCGCACCAAGCAAGGTATCAAAGAATATGAACGACATATGGTGCTCAAGTACCATGACTATTTGCATAGATACATCCAAACATAAATGGAGTTTCTAGACATCTCATCATTGGGTATGGCTTATCGATATGATTTCAAAATCAAGCAACAATTTAAACAGAAGAAGCGGGAGTTTGGATCTGCAAATTCCTCACAACAGAAGCAGGGAAAAGGTGGCCCCAACCCATAGAAAAAAGGATAGAGAAAGGATGGAATCACTTGGGAAAACCAATCCGAGTCGCAAACAAATAAGGTTAATGAGAAGATGAAGAAATATATTGGGAAGTGGTGTGAATTCCATAAAATCCCTTGACACAACACTGATGAATGTCGCTTGAAGCAGTCATTGGTGGCTGAGATGAAAGCCTCAGAGTCAGAGGTAGTTTCTGACTCTGAATTAGATCTAGATGAGGGGAAGTAGATCATTGATGTAGAACCTAGTGCCACTGTCTCTACCACCAAGGTCTAACCAAGTGAACTAGAAGAACCGGAGGAAGGTGAACGCCTTTTTCACTCATATATGTGGGTGAAGAGTGCTCCACTACATTTCATTGTCGATAGTGGAAGTCAAAAGAACCTGATCTCAACAGAGGTCGTCAAGTGGTTGAACCTGCTGATGACACCACACCCGCATCCCTACACCATTGGGTGGCTCCGCCAAGGAAGAGATATCCACGTCAGCCAAAAATATTATATTCCCTACGACATCAAGCCCTTCAAAGATTAGGTATTGTGTGATATTCCCCCCCTTGAAGTTTGTGATGTTCTTTTAGGACAACCATAATTATGGAAATGACATGTTGTATATGAGTCTAGAACTTGCAGTGTTATTATTAATTTGGGTAGACAATTGTACAGGATACCAGAGGTATCTCCACCTACCACCATTTCTTTTATCTTTGCTGAGCAATGCAAGAAGTTCATCTCTCAGATAGAGAAATTTTTATTCTTCACAATTCGCTCTCAAAGTGAACAGAAGGTCGCAACCACATCCACAGCCTCTCCACATGGCAGAAGCAGGTGAACAAGGTCATGGAAGAAATCAAAGACATCTTCTTCTCACCCACAGGGGTACTGCTGCACTGTTAGGTCAAGCATTTAATCGATCTAACCCCCTGTGCACCTCTACCCAATGGGACAGTCTATCGCTGCTATCTGATGGAAAATGAGGAAATCAAGCGACATATACAAGATTTGTTTCAAAAGGGGCACATCCAACCCAACTCCACACCCTACGAAACCCCAATTATACTCATGTAGAGGAAATATGGGACTTGGAAACTCTGCATTGATTATAGATCCCTAAACATAATCACAATCAGGAACCGTTACACAATTCCCCGAATTGACGACCTTCTTGACTAGCTCAAGGGAGCCAAGTTTTTCAGTAAGATTGACTTGAAGTCTAGCTACCACCAGGTCCCAATAGACATATTGATGTATGGAAGACTGATTTGAATTCCAAATAAGGTCTTTTCGAATGACTATTCATGCCCTTTGGTTTAAAAAATGCTCCAACAAATTTCATGAGATATATTGCAACCTTTCACCAATTCTTTTGTGGTGGTATATCTGGATGATATCCTCATATTCAACAAGAATTGTGTAGAACACTTGAAACATATTCAATAGGTCATTCACACTCTGCAACAATACAAGCTATATGATAACTTGGAAAAATGTTCCTTTAACAAGAACAAGGTCCAATACATAGGCTGAATCGTTGATGAGCATGGTGTGCATGTGGATCCAACCAAGATCCAAGTCATTCGTGACTGGCCAACCCCGACCACACTAACCGAGCTTCGAAGTTTCTTAGGACTTGCCAAATTTTATTGCAGGTTCATGTTGGGATTCTCCCATATTGCATGGGCCCTCAGCCAAGTGACCAAGGGTGGCAGAAAGGAAAAGTTCATGTGGGGGAAGTCACAATAACAAGCGTTCGATGATTTGAAAATTCTCTTGTGCTCAAATGCAATACTCTCCTTACCCGATATGCAACAACCTTTTGAGATTGAGACTGATGCCTTAGACTATGCCACGAGTGTAGTTATCTCTTGACACAATCATCCAGTGGAATATCATAGTGAGACACTATCATATGTTATTTGTAAGTACCCCACCTATGAAAAAGAAATGTATTCCATTTTACAAGCCTACCGACAATGGAAGCACTACATTCTCAGGAAGGAGACAGTCATCCACACTGATCAAGAGACTATGTAGTTCATGCATGCACAAGGAAAATTGTAGAACGACCTCCATCAAAAGTGGTCCACATACTTGCAACAATTCCATATCAACATCAAATATAAGACAAGGAGCACAATTCGTGTTGCTGAATACCTCAGTTGGCCTCTATTTGCGGCCTTAACCATGGTGCTCCACTCATGTGGCCATGAGGCATCCGAGTGGCCCCAAATCTACAAGAGAGATCCTGAATTCACTACCACTTACCATATGTTGGGCACATGCATTACTGTCACTCACTTTAATCTTCAGGACAAATTGTTATGCCATCTAGGCCATCTCTGTTTTCCTTCAATCGAGCGTGCAAAGATGATTTGGGAAGCTCATTACAGTTGGATGGAAAGACATTTTGGCATGGAAAAGATCACGGTAGTACTATAGAAGAATTTCTATTGGCCAAAATTGCACCGGGACATCAACGAGTATATAAGGTCCTACACTACATGCGTCATTGCTAACCAACCACTAAGAATCAAGGCCTATACACCCCTTTTCCTACTCCCAACAACCCATGGGAATCCATCTCGATGGAATACATGTCGGTCCTTCCTTCAACCAAGAAGGGAAATGACTGTGTTTTTGTGGTGGTAGATCAGTTTTCTAAGATAGCCATCCTAACATCCTGCAAGAAGAATATCAAAGTGGAGGCCACTAGAAAACTCTTCTTCAAACAGGTGTGGGTACACTTCAGGATACCACAAACCATCATATTAGATCGAGACAATAGGTTCCTAAGCACATTCTGGTCCCCCTATGGTCATTGTTGGACACTAAGCTCACCAAATCCACCACCTTCCACCCCCAAACTGATGGCTAGACATAGGTCGTCAACATAATGATCATGCATATCTTACGCATATACAAATCCAAACATCCATGCACGTGGGATGAGAGTATCCCATATGTTATTTACATAGATAGGTGCTATTGACTGGGTTCTCCTGAGTGTGAAGGACTCTATACATTGAGGATGTAGAGGCATCGATGAAACCCCTTGGAATCTGGATCGAGTCAGGGAGGGACTGCTAGGCTTTGAATGTTGTTGATGTGACATATGTACTTTTGATTAGATGTTATTATGATTGAATATTATTGCTGACATGATTCGTTGATGGATGCAATATGACAATATCTTTCTGACCAGACTCACATTTGGAGTAGAGGGGTCACGCACGACAACCAGAGACACTAAGGGAGAGGTGTGGCAACAACCCTTCCACAACCTACTAGCACTCCAAGAAGACCCACGATGCCGTGAGGGAAGACTGTTACATTCTCTCACGATGATTCTAAAGGGTGCACAATAAGGTAGGGTCCTTATTCCTTAGAGGCCCTTAGTCTCTCACAAGATCACATGACGGAGTATTGACTCTAGGGGTTTGACGTCTACCGAATTCAATCAAGAGGCAAGTGGCACCCTTGGAGCATGTAGTGCATCTTGAAGGGCATGTCGCGCAAATAAAATAGAAAGAGGCGAGTGGCACCCTTGGAGCACATAGTGAATCTTGAAGGGCACATAGCACAAATAAAATGGAAATACGAAAGTGGCACCCTTGAAGAATGTAGTGCATCCTGAAGGGAAAGTCACGTTTTTAACTGGTAATTTGATAAACCTAGTGCCTATAAAACTATGCCTCCTTAGGACCTAGTCGGCCTTAAAATGAATAAAGTGATGAGTAAGTTTAATAAAGAATTTTCCTTAAGAACTATCGCCCAACCTAGTGAATTCAAAACCTAGGTCTAAGAAGAATCTCTGAACAAAAATAATTAGACTTATAAGAAAAAGGGGGTAAAGAAATTCAAACTTTAATTATTAAAGTAAAAATTATAATGGAGGATTAAATTTATTAAAAGGGTAAATGGTTGTTTTTATCTAAACTTTCTAAATTGATTTTTTGTTAAGAGGGAAAAAGGGTAAATGGTTGTTTTTATCTACACTTGCTAATTGTTTTTTCGTTAAAAGGAAAAAGGGGGAAACTTAAAAGAAAATGAAACTTAAAGAAAAGGGGAAACTTAAATAAAAAGAGGAATGCCCAACTTAGTAAGGAATCTAGCCTTTGAGACTTTCTATTTATGAACTCAATTAGGAATTAAGTAAGCCGTAAGTCATTTAAGAATTGTAAGGGAATTTTGGGACACCAAGGAGCATTTTTAGGAACACTTTTAGGGGGGTTAGGGAAATAGGAATATTTAATTAACNCACCCATTGGAAAAAATTCACGCTTAAAATTTTCCATGAAAAAATGTAAACCCCCTAATTCCACCCATGGGCTAATTTTTTCACTTAAAATTTTCCATGAACAATTGTAAAATTCTTATAAATTATTTGCACTTTCCATTTATCTTAAACAATAAATTTTTTATCCATAGAAAAATATTTAAAAGTAGAGATTTTGGGTTTATATTTAATTTCTTTGTGTTAATTGGATATAGTTTAGGTGGTTATAGGAAACGTTATTAACCTCCTCATCTAAGTTCAAATCTCACTTTATGACATGTTTTTTCTTAGTTCACCAATTGTTGATGAATTATATATGATATATTCATGAGTTGTTGACCTCGGATTGTACCTTAAAAAATCTAGGGTTTACCATGGGTACTATCCTTAAAATGAGAATAAGTGTCGCTTTATATGGGATGTGTGTAAAGTGTATGAAGAAACATATGCATACAAAGTGTTTGACATGATGCATGCATGTATATTGAATGCATGGCAAGTGTTTGATAGAATGATTGCATGCCAAGTATTTGAAGAAATTTTTGTTCAACAATTTTTTCATGTAGACCATAGTAAAAAGGTAAAATTTCATATTATGATCAAGTTATGGAAAGGGAAAGATGAAGAAGCCTACTAGGAATGTGGTAGAACAAGACACTTCTTGGAAATTATTGGGATTTTTTTATCCACGCTTGCGCGCATCCTTCTTAACGCTAGGTAATTTATACCTAGGGTTCGTCCACAGTTTTCCAACAAAAACCGCAGAGCACCAACATATCAATCCTCAACCAAGGTTGAGGAAGGTCTCACTCGAGATGCAGGGAGGATCACATAGACCATAAGGTCTTGTGACAGGGATGAAGGATAAACACATGAAAAGTCATTAGGATTGGCATCCATGAAACTCATATCTAAGAGATTTCTTGGACTAAGCATTAAACCAATACACACACATATTCAATTCATACATAATAGACACATAATGGAGCCGAACTGTCACATATTTATTACTAGAGACATTCCATCACAATAGAGTTATACATTACGCATGAAAGATACATATGAAAACCAAAAAAATTCATATCTTCTCTATATAAATCCTTAGAGTTACAACACATTGCGTAATGTGCCTTTGCTCAACACTCAGACATATACATACACACAAATATATTCAAAGTATTACATCATTACAACTGGCATAGAGAAAGATCAATACTGACGACTCAATGAATTACTTTTCCTCCATATCTAACTAGTATAACTCTCTAGCCCTATTTATGATATTAGTGGTTCCTTTTATATCTTTCGTTGCCAGGGAGCATTGTCTCTTTCTTCTCTGCTCATTTATTTTCCTAACAAAACTACCTCGCACACTTCTGGTGTTTTTAAACACTCCATATATACTTTCTATATCAATGGAAATCTTAAATGCATGGCCAACTTATCCTCTGTCCATCCCACGTCCTCGTATGATATTGGCAATAATCATTCGAGGAGATTTTTTGATGATTCCTTTCTTGATTCCGGTGGGTGTCTTCTTGATTTACGGTGTAATTGAAAAAAATCGGACCAGAGTGCACTTAGTAGACTTCAATATTGGTGGGCAACTAAAAAAACTTGGTCTAACACACATTTTATGTCATTCCTTTCACATTTCCTTAGGCACACACAAAAATATGTAATGAGCGCGCACAACTTCATTTGTGTGCATGCGCAAAACTGAACCCAAATTTTTTGGGTGCCAACAACCACTACTATTATCTGGCTCATCCTCGAGCCAACTGTAGAATTTTTCTGAAGTTGAAAAATTTGATTAAGAGCAGCTCATATTTATTTAAAGAAAGTTGTGATTGCAACGAGTTGTGCGACCCTAAATATTCACTGGTTTCTGTGGAGGTGAACAAGGGATTTGTTCAAAGTTCCCCATTTAGCACCAACTACTGAAGAGAAGTGATAATTACTTAAGATAGAGCACCATTATCTTCTTGTATTTGTGTTATGGCGTGAGCATACTGAATAGGACATGTTAGTTTCTCTAATCCTAGGGTGTTGAGGGTCGATGATGAAATGGGGGAGCAAGGTTAGTAACAACGAGAGTGCACGGGTGAACTTGGCCTGGCCTCACCACTCTTGGGGGAAGGTAGATTATGGTAGAGGAGGGGAGGTCTCTGAGTGATCCAAAGAGTAGGGACCCTCCCTTTGAGAAAAGGGGATGATGCATGGAGGTTTCTCACACATCTATGTGCTGAGAATGCTGGTGAATCGCCGCGGGTATGAAACGTAGTTTGGGGAACTATGGTGGGTGGAGATGATACTGGGTAGGAAAGAAAAAGGAGGGATTGTTTCCAAGCAGTGGGTAATAGACTTAAATTTTGCATACAAATGAAGGGAAAGAACTGAAAATGCTCGATCGAATTGGACATAACAAGGAATGGAAAGTCTGCTAGTCATTGTCATGATAAAGGAGTGGGGAAGTCGGGAGAAAAGAAAGGGGCATGGAGAAATACTCCAACAAGAGCGTTGAAGGGATGATATATATAGATATAAGAGGGTGGGGAACATGGAAAGGGGGAGGAAGAATATTCAATGAGGGTTAGCTTGGAGAACAGGTAGAAAATAGCTGCGATATTTGGCTCATGGGGAGATCGATATATCTGATCCACTGTACTGAAGATTCTTCTTGGGGAAAGGGGTGGTATAACTGACCGTGTACTGATGGCATGTGTGAAATTCCCAACTTGGATTACTTTCCCTTTCAATGGATTGAATTTCTAGGAAATTATTCAAAAATCCTCATGAATTGTCAGACCAGACCCATATCCTGTAGCTATGTCAGAGCATCAACTGGATTTGGAAATATGGAAACATTCTCAAATTGTCACTCAAGGTCATCCATTTTATTAACTGATGTGAATGCTGTGTTTTTCAAAAAGGTACTTTATGCCAACTATGAGATGTGCTACCTATTGTACACCTTATACTAAATCTAGTCTATCTCGTTTCAAAAATTAGACTGGAAATTTTAAATGACAACACCCCCCTCTAGGCCATAGTAAACCTTTAATCTACTTCCATTAATGAGTCCCTTGAGTGGATGATCATGTACGGGTTCCATATTGGTGTCACTTGCTTCACTAATATAGACTACTCGGAAAGGACCCAACCAACACATGTAGAGCTTGCCTGAATGGTATAAATATTTATTTTCGTATAATAATATTAAGTAGTCAGGCTGGAGAAATTTTTGGCGGGTGTTCCATTCGTGCCATTCCTTCTGTCGTTATTTCTCAACAACTTGACTGAAATCGATCATCATATGGTCTTCTTTGATTTTCATTAGCTTGTTTAACCTATTCTGAAGTGACTGATCATTGGTCATCTCGGTGGCGAGGGCGACCTTGAGGCTAGGAACATCAAATGCTAGCAGCCTGACCACCTTTTTGCCAAAGGAAATTCATAATGGCATGCACTTCATTAGCCTTTTGCATGTGGTTCGTTAATCCCATAATACTATTGGGATGCATTGATCCCAATCATCACGCTGCACATTGCAAAATTTTGTTAGAGCATGTTCTAAAATTTTGTTGAAAGCTTCCATTGTCTCATTGGATTGAGGGTGATAAGGGGTGTTCTTCTGATGATGGATCATGAATTGCTAGGTGAGTTGTTGAATAATTTCATTAACAAAATGTGACCCATAGTCACTCATCAACACCTTTGGACATCCAAATAAGGTGATGATATTCTAAAAAATAAAGTGTGATGCAGTTTCTATTGCACAATCCATGATTGTTGCTGCTTTGGACCACCTTGTGAGTTATTCAGTCGTAGTAATGATGTAGTGCGCCCTTGTTCGATGAGTGGGAGGATTGATGGGCCCAACAAAATCCATTTCCCATTTTTCAAAGGACTCAAGTGCAGTCACAGGGAAAAATGAGAGATCATATATGCGACAGGATTTTTAACAAGTTGAAATACGTCACAATGTTTGCAGTAGTATTTAGAGTTTGCGAAGAGAGAGGGCCACCAAATCCCTACGCATGGTAGCCTTACCGACATTGTGGCCTCCAAAAATACCTTCATGCACCTAATATATGAGGGATTCTAGTTCGTGTTCCAAAGCACAATGCTGCAGGATGCCATCTGCACCCAACTTATACAATTGTCCGACAATCAAATGATAATCAACACTATGGGTCACCATTTTTTGACGTTGTGCAGGAGTATAGTCGGTGGGAACCTGGCCAGTGATAAGGAATTCTGCTATTTCGACCAATTGATCAAGTACGACTTCGACTCGGAAGAGATGTGCATTTGGGATTTCATCATTGAGGCTCATAGTAGCTTCCCCAGTTGGAATCTGCGATAGATGATCCGATACAACATTGTGTTTTCCTGGATTAACAAAAAATTCGAAGTCAATTTCTTGAAATAGAAACAATCAACAACATATTCTGCTACCCAACACTAGCTTGTTGACCAAATACTTGATGACAAAATGATTAGTGAAGAATTTTAAAGCTGACCCCAACAAGTAGTGGAGAAATTTTTGCAAGGCATATACCATGGAAAGGCCCTCATGCTCGGTTGTAGTATAATTCTTTTTGGAATCAGACAACCTCCGACTGAAAAAATAGATCGGATGATTGATGTTTCCCTCCCTTAGTTGTGTAATAATGACACCTAGCGCAATGGAGGAAGCATTGATGTGGAAATGGAAGAGCTTCAACCAATCAGGGAAAATCAAAATGGGCGCAATAATGATCCAGGTGGATATTGGTGGCCACCCACCTATTTCGTTGGCTCAAAGAATAGTTTCCATTTTGGAATTTTTTTTATAGTTTTTTTGGGTCCCAAACATCCCAGACCGTTTTGAGGCCCTAAACGATGTTTTTTGGGCTCAACAACACCTAACATATTTTTTTAGATAAATGCTAAGATAAACAGAATATGTACTCCTCGAATATACCTTTCCAATGGTGTATCAAGCGCCCCAAACAAATATTGTATGAAAAAGTTACATCCTTGGGAAGCTGATGTATCAACTACCCCCATCAGGGCCCACAAAACATTTGGCATTTCATCTCCTAGGGTTAGGGTTTTGTATGTTTATCGTTTTCTCATTTATGTTTTATGTTAAAAAGGCCTTTGGAGCCTCATTTTACTCATCTTCTTGCGAATGAGTGTATCCCTCACATCTCTTCTCAGAGATAATATGCCATCACTCGAGCAAGTTTGTTTCAGTCTGCTTTTTTACAGTTTCAACAGGTTCTCTTTATTAATAGAAGTCATGTTTTACTGTATCTCTATGTGTTTCTTTTCTATACATATGTATTTCATTTCATTCCATTTATAAATACAGATCAATGGTATCAAAGAGGTTTTCTCTTTATTTGTTTCTTTGTGCATGTCTCTAATGAGGTTAGGGTATAAGGAGTTGGGAATCAAAGTAGTTGTGCCCTTGCAAGAATGTTCCCGCAGATCACTATGACCTCCCATGGCAGAAAAAAAGAGAGATGATGGAGCAAGAGATTCTTTTAAATTGTTGCTCGAGGAATCCTTTGCGTGACAAAGGAACGAGATGATGGATAACCTTGAAAAGATCCTTTGGCAACTGCTAATAGGTGATGCATCTTCATCAATCGACCACTTTGGAGGTGCCGCCCCCTTCAAGGTACACATCAATTTTGATATCCCCTTATTTTAAGGCTAGATAAATGGGGATGTTGTAGATAACTGGTTGAATCTACTAGAAGGGTATTTTTTGGTCCATAATTTTTCCAATACAGAAAATATTACCTTTGCACTCCTTAAGGCTGTCCCCCATATCAAGGATTGGTGGGAGACTTACTATGAGAAAAAGGCCATTGAGGAATCTACAATATTTTCGGTCGCATCCACTTGGGATTATTTTAGGGATGTTATTAAGGAACCATACTACCTAGTTGGAAGCTACGATGACTAGTATACGAAATGGATCACACTCCAACAAGAAAGGGACCAGACAATACTAGGGTTCACAAATATATTCTATACCTTGTGCACCAAGCAAGGTATCAAAGAATAAAAACGACATATGGTGCTCAAGTACCATGACTATCTGCATAGATACATCCAAACATAAATGGAGTTTCTAGACATCTCATCATTGGGCATGGCTTATCGATATGATTTCAAAATCAAGCAACAATTTAAACAGAAGAAGTGGGAGTTTGGATCTGCAAATTCCTCACAACAGAAGTAGGGAAAAGATGGCCCCAACCCATAGAAAAAAGGATAGAGCAAGGATGGACTCACTTGGGAAAACCAATCCAAGTCGCAAACAAATAAGGTTAATGAGAAGATGAAGAAATATATTGGGAAGTGGTGTGAATTCCATAAAATCCCTTGACACAACACTGATGAATGTTGCTTGAAGCAGTCATTGGTGGCTGAGATGAAAGCCTTAGAGTCAGAGGTAGTTTCTGACTCTGAATCAGATCCAGATGAGGGGAAGTAGATCATTGATGTAGAACCTAGTGCCACTGTCTCTACCACCAAGGTCCAACCAAGTGAACTAGAAGAACCGGAGGAAGGTGAACACCTTTTTCACTTGTAGATGTGGGTGAAGAGTGCTCCGCTGCATTTCATTGTCGATAGCGGAAGTCAAAAGAACCTAATCTCAACAGAGGTCATCAAGTGGTTGAACCTACTGACGACACCACACCCGCATCCCTACACCATTGGGTGGCTCTACCAAGGAAGAGATATCCACGTCAGCCAAAAAATTTGTATTCCCTACGACATCAAGCCCTTCAAGGATTAGGTATTGTGTGATATTCCCCCCCTTGAAATTTGTGATGTTCTTTTAGGACAACCATAATTATGGAAATGACATGTTGTATATGAGTCTAGAACTTGCAGTGTTATTATTAATTTTGGTAGACAATTGTACAGGATACCAGAGGTATCTCCACCTACCACCATTTCTTTTATCTTTGCTGAGCAATGAAAGAAGGTCATCTCTCAGATAGATAAATTTTTATTCTTCACAATTCGCTCTCAAAGTGAACAGAAGGTCGCAACCACATCCACAGCCTCTCCACATGGTAGAAGCAGGTGGAAAAGGTCATGGAAGAAATCAAAGACATCTTCTTCTCACCCACAGGGGTACTACTGCACTGTTAGTTCAAGCATTTAATCGATCTAACCCCCAGTGCACCTCTACCCAATGGGACAGTCTATCGCTGCTATTTGATGGAAAATGAGGAAATCAAGCGACATATACAAGATTTGTTTCAAAAGAGGCACATCCGACCCAACTCCACACCCTACAAAACCCCAATTATACTCATGTAGAAGAAATATGGGACTTGGAAACTCTGCATTGATTACAGATCCCTAAACAAAATCACAATCAGGAACCGTTACACAATTCCCTGAATTGACGACCTTCTTGACTAGCTCAAGGGAGCCAAGTTTTTTAGTAAGATTGACTTGAAGTCTAGCTACCACTAGGTCCCAATAGACATATTAATGTATGGAAGACTGCTTTGAATTCCAAATAAGTTCTTTTCAAATGACTATTCATGCCCTTTGGTTTAACAAATGCTCCAACAAATTTCATGAGATATATTGCAACCTTTCACCAATTCTTTTGTGGTGGTATATCTGGATGATATCCTCATCTTCAACAAGAATTGTGCATAACACTTGCAACATATTCAACAGGTCATTCACACTCTACAACAATACAAGCTATATGATAACTTGGAAAAATGTTCCTTTAACATGAACAAGGTCCAATACATAGGCTGAATCGTTGACGAGCATGGTGCGCATGTGGATCCAACGAAGGTCCAAGTCATTCGTGACTGGCCAGCATCAACCACACTAACAGAGCTTCAAAGTTTCTTAGGACTTGCCAACTTTTATTGCAGGTTCGTGTTGGGATTCTCCCATATTGCATGGGCCCTCAGCCAAGTGACCAAGAGTGGAGGAAAGGAAAAGTTCATGTGGGGGAAGTTACAATAACAAGCGTTTGATGATTTGAAAAATCTCTTGTGCTCAAATGCAGTACTCTCCTTACCCGATCTACAACAACCTTTTGAGATTGAGACCGATGCCTTAGACTATTCCACGAGTGTAGTTCTCTCTCGACACAATCATCCAGTGGAATATCATAGTGAGACACTATCATATGTTATTTGTAAGTACCCCACCTATGAAAAAGAAATGTATTCCATTTTAGAAGCTTACCGACAATGGAAACACTACATTCTCAGGAAGGAGACAATCATCTACACTGATCACAAGCCTATGTAGTTCATGCACGCACAAGGAAAATTGTAGAATGACCTCCATCAAAAGTGGTCCACATACTTGCAACAGTTCCATCTCAACATCAAATATAAGACAAGGATCACCAATCGTGTTGCTGAATACCTCAGTCGGCCTCTATTTGCGGCCTTAACCATGGTGCTCCACTCATGTGGCCATGAGGCATCCGAGTGGCCCCAACTCTACAAGAGAGATCCTGAATTCACTACCACTTACCATATGTTGGGCACATGCATGACTGTCACTGACTTTAATCTTCAGGATGAATTGTTATGCCATCTAGGCCATCTCTGTTTTCCTTCAATCGAGCGTGCAAAGCTGATTTGGGAAGCTCACTACAGTTGTATGGAAAGACATTTTTGCATGGAAAAGATCACAATAGTACTATAGAAGAATTTCTATTGGCCGAAATTGCACTAGGACATCAACGAGTATATAAGGTCCTACACTACATGCGTCATTGCTAACCAACCACCAAGAATCAAAGCCTATACACCCCTTTGCCTACTCCAAAAAACCCATGGGAATCCATATCGATGGAATACATGTTGGTCCTTCCTTCAACCAAGCGAGGAAATGACTGTGTTTTTGTGGTGGTAGATCAGTTTTCTAAGATAGCCATCCTAACATCCTGCAAGAAGAATATCAAAGTGGAGGCCACTAGCAAACTCTTCTTCAAACAGGTGTGGGTACACTTCAGGATACCACAAACCATCATATTAGATCGAGACAACAGGTTCCTAAGCACATTCTGGTCCCCCTATGGTCATTGTTGGACACTAAGCTCACCAAATCCACTGCCTTCCACCCCCAAACTGATGGCTAGACATAGGTCGTCAACATAATGATCATGCATATCTTATGCATATACAAATCCAAACATCCATGCACATGGGATGAGAGTATCCCATATGTTATTTACATAGATAGGTGCTATTGGCTGGGTTATCCTAAGTGTGAAGGAATCTATACATTGAGGATGTAGAGGCATCGATGAAACCCCTTGGAATATGGATCGAGTCAGGGAGGGACTGCTAGGATTTGAATGTTGTTGATGTGACATATGTACATTTGATTAGATGTTATTATGATTGAATATTATTGCTGACATGATTCATTGATGGATGCAGGATGACAATAGATTTCTGACTAGACTCACATTTGGAGTAGAGGGGTCACGCACGACAACCAGAGACACTAAGGGAGAGGTGTGGCAACAACCCTGCCACAGCCTACTAGCACTCCGAGAAGACCCACGATGCCGTGAGGGAAGACTGTTATAGTCTCTCACGATGATTCTAAAGGGTGCACAATAAGGTAGGGTCCTTATTCCTTAGAGGCCCTTAGTCTCTCACAAGATCACATGACGGAGTATTGACTCTAGGGGTTTGACGTCTACCGAATTCAATCAAGAGGCAAGTGGCACCCTTGGAGCATGTAGTGCATCTTGAAGGGCATGTCGCGCAAATAAAATAGAAAGAGGCGAGTGGCACCCTTGGAGCACATAGTGAATCTTGAAGGGCACATAGCACAAATAAAATGGAAATACGAAAGTGGCACCCTTGAAGAATGTAGTGCATCCTGAAGGGAAAGTCACGTTTTTAACTGGTAATTTGATAAACCTAGTGCCTATAAAACTATGCCTCCTTAGGACCTAGTCGGCCTTAAAATGAATAAAGTGATGAGTAAGTTTAATAAAGAATTTTCCTTAAGAACTATCGCCCAACCTAGTGAATTCAAAACCTAGGTCTAAGAAGAATCTCTGAACAAAAATAATTAGACTTATAAGAAAAAGGGGGTAAAGAAATTCAAACTTTAATTATTAAAGTAAAAATTATAATGGAGGATTAAATTTATTAAAAGGGTAAATGGTTGTTTTTATCTAAACTTTCTAAATTGATTTTTTGTTAAGAGGGAAAAAGGGTAAATGGTTGTTTTTATCTACACTTGCTAATTGTTTTTTCGTTAAAAGGAAAAAGGGGGAAACTTAAAAGAAAATGAAACTTAAAGAAAAGGGGAAACTTAAATAAAAAGAGGAATGCCCAACTTAGTAAGGAATCTAGCCTTTGAGACTTTCTATTTATGAACTCAATTAGGAATTAAGTAAGCCGTAAGTCATTTAAGAATTGTAAGGGAATTTTGGGACACCAAGGAGCATTTTTAGGAACACTTTTAGGGGGGTTAGGGAAATAGGAATATTTAATTAACCAATAAAATTGTTTTTCTGGTGCAACTAGGGGATCAGGCGACATGTGTACGGGGGAGGTTTTTCCTAATTAAATAAATGAAAACAGGAAATCTAATGAGGTTTTGGGAAACTAATGACTAAGAAAATCTATAAAAATGATGGCGGAGGAGGAGTATGGATCACATCTAGCTTGCGTAACGTTACACTGCTAAAGTTTTATCTTGACTGAACTTCTCTTGTGGGAGTTGGGATACCCAGCTCGGGTTACGAGTGGTAGCTCAACCTTGCGAGGTGAGCTGGGTGCTAACATTCTCTAGTATTATGTGTGTGGCCCCTTTGTGGCTCGAGGGCTTAGGGGGAAGAAGAGTACCCCTAGAATTGGCTGGGAGGTACCTGTGAGGTCTCATTGGTCAGAAAGTCAGAGTTGGACAGAGCGTGAGCACGAGACAATCAATTCTAGTTCTCCGAATTTGGCCACAGTCTACATTTGTCTAATTTGTATTAAATAATAACTAAATTTCTTGTTCATGAACTTCTTTATTGTCGAAATCTTTCTTGCATATATGTTATTAAAATAAAAAGACTGCATTTTGGTCTTGGGCAATTAATTTATTTTACTCTGCATTTTTATTGTTTTTAATACCAAGAAAGTGTGTTTTTATCTTCTGTTCCTTTATCCTTTAAGTTATTAGTTCATGCCTAAGCAATCGTCCAGGAGATGAATCGACTGTCTTTCACTCCGGTGTTAAAGATTTAGATTCAAATTCTCTGCTTTCTTGTGCATGGATAATAAAGTGAAGGATAATTTCTCTACCCCACAAAGAATTCTCTCCTGGGCATTTATTCCCTCCTTAGCCTCTGCGATTATTGTGATTATTTATCTTCAAACTCATGCTTCCACACAACGATTTGGAGAGGTCTCTCCATTTCACCAAATTCTTTATTTTCTTTGCGTATTTTTGTTGTATTCTTCATTGCGGATGTACTTGGATTTCACCCATCTTTTTACCACTTGCACTCAATGATTTTTCCCTTCCGATCTCTGTAATTTGGTAAGTTTTCTATGTGAATGTTGGGTAGATTAACCCCATGTTTTGACCTCACAATCTTTGTTTTGATCGGTCTACTCTATTGGGGCAAAGCAATGTTGGTCGGTTCCTTTGGCTTTCATGATAGGCGGGAAACATAGTCCATATATAAAATATTTTACGAGTTCAATTAAAATTGGGAGCCAATTGCATTGGATAAATCAAATTGGCAACTAGAATATGATGAAGAAAAATAAGAAGGAATAAGATCAACATCTTCTCGTTCCCTTCATTGTTGCTAAATCCTCAGGTGATATTTATCTTGTGCAGCAGAATGTCTAGATTGTTGGCATCATGTGTTGCATCTTCTTGTTGCATGTGTACATGTGAGGCTTGCAAGTCAGTACTCGGTGGGATTTCCAAACAATCTACATGGATCACATATTGTGGTCTCTTTGCCTTCTCTCTAATTCTTTCATGGACTTGGCATGACTTTTTTGTGACACTTATGAAAACAAAAATCCCATGGATTACTTCTTATTTTGGTATACAATGGTTTGAGGCATATTATCTTTTTCTACGTATAAGTCTCACCAATTTTCTATTTTTACAATAGTTTCTGTGTTCATGATCAGAGTAAAGGACGAGAGAGATTTTTGAGACATTTGGCACCATGGTGGATGGATGGGAAAGATGATGGCTTGGTTCAGTCTGCTTCTAATGTCCTTGCTTTTCGTTTCAAATGATGTTATTGGTGTTTATGGGAAACTATCCAAATTCGGTTCAAGATTCTTTTTGCTTATTCAAGTGGTTTTGTTGCCGGAATTCACTCATACATGGAATGAGGCTTGGGATTCAAAGGATCATCAACTTTGGTATTTGGCCATGTCACTTGTATCTCTTGTATGTTACATAGAAACATTTTCATTCTCTGGATTTCTCTTCCACTGGTTCAATCCTTTGGGCCATGGTTGTACTTTCAACACATTCTCTATTGTGATCACATTAATTATGGAAATTGTATTTTCAATCGCTGCATTACATCCTTCTGTGAATGGAATCATGTTTCCAGCTTTAGTAATCTCTCTCTACTGCACATACTTGGGCCACACTAGACTCTCAAGAGAGACAGGGGACTATATTCAACATTGCACTAGTATAATTGTAGGTGGTAATAATGACGAAAAAGCTTATATTTATAGTGGCCATGGCATGGTTGGAATGGTTGCAACAATTTTGTCGCTGGTGTATTCTGTAGTGAGTGTTGGTTCTAATTCAAGTAAATTGCTGCTTGAATCCGCAAGAGATGCTCCAGTTTCAGAGAAGACCCCTTTGCGCCTATACGCATTTGATCACCCAAGGATGAAAGATGAAGGCAGACACATTGCATATTCTTATTCTTTGTTCCATCTTATATTGTAGCTGCTAACATGTATTCATTGATGCTTCTAATTGGCCAGACAACACAAGTTGCCTCTACCTCTACAATAAAACTCAATGATGTGGGTTGGCCATTTGTTTGGGTGCGCATATGCATGGAGTGGATTACGACAACACTCTACATTTAGACTCTGCTTGCCCCTCTCATATTTCTCGACAGGGACTTCTCTTAATCTAATTGATTAGTAACTAAGTATACTGTTTTTCCTTCATAATTTTTTTTAATAGTCCGTTTATTTATTTTAATTTTATCTTATTTGAAAAATATAAATAAAACATTAATAGGTCTAGTAGGTTTTCAATGTACTCATTTAAGAATATTTGGAGTTGTTATTGTTCAACGATGTTATCCTGGTTCGGTAATATAGAGCCTATGTTGTTCATACATAGTGGATAATTATAAAGTTGGAAGTGAGTTTTATGTATTTTTATAAATATTGTTTGGAATATTAAAGTTGCTTTAAGTTTTTATCTAGAATTTGAAAGGCTAAAAATAAAAAACTTAAAATCTTTTCATGTCTCTTGTGTTGTAACGGTCGGGTTCGTTACATATGGTATCAAAGCAGGTTCAACCCTAAGACTGTGGATCTCCATTATTGCCACTGTAGTAACCCCTTGAGTATTACCTAGTTCTAATTAAAACTTTAACGTGTCCATGCGGTGATCTTGATTAGAGGACGCCATAGATTTTCCCAATGTGGTGTCATGGGAGGAGGTGCGATGCCTCGAGAAATGCCCTCACCTTCAGATTCTAAACCCCATGGGGAAGAACAAGTCCTTGGGCTGTATTTGATTGTTGTAATGGAT
Organism: Picea glauca; assembly: GCA_000966675.3. NCBI lineage: Eukaryota > Viridiplantae > Streptophyta > Pinopsida > Pinales > Pinaceae > Picea > Picea glauca. The sequence continues at coordinate 67,641 of JZKD02S0576700.1, forward strand.
GGTGATGGTCTGACAAGGTCCTTCCATGGAATGTCAGAGGCTTTGATTCACCATCTGTACTGAGATGAGGCCAACACACCTGTACCCCTGAGGGTCCACAACGTGCCAGGCCAATACTGTTAGAATTAACCAAGAACTTGAGAGGGATAATTTTTCAAGTCCACGAGTGTCGTGGATGGCTCAGTCGTCGAGTCATGGCTGGAGAACAAGGAGAGGTGATTCTTGATTCACTATTACGACCTTCAACATGAACGTCTGCATGATATTATTTCAACTGAAGGGGAGCACTCTTCTATGGTGGAAGAAGCTCGTGTCACAATTGAACATGGTCTTCGAAGACGTGTCATCTAAACTTTTTGAGGAATGGTTTCGAGAGAGGTATCTATCTGACGGATTCATTAAACATCAACTCAACGAGTTCAATGAATTGCAACAGGGCAGTCATATGGTTCCCAAGTACGAGGCCCATTTTTTAAGTTGCTTCGGTATGATCCACATTTGAATACCGAGAAACTTAAGGTGAACAGGTTCGTGTTTGGCCTTAATGGCAACATTCATGCAAAGTTTAGGATTATGATGCCTCAAACCTTGGATGACATTGTCGAGAGGGTCCTCATAACAGAGGAGGATCTTATCAACCGGGGTCAGAGTAGGACTCCAACGAGACTAGCGGGGCAAGTGTCATTTGGTGCGCAACAGCATCAGACACCAGCTAGATATTCACCAGGATATTGAGGCTTCTAGAGTGGATCCACTTTCACTACACCTTGACGACCAACTCCTCAGTAGAAAACTCATTACCGAGGACCACAACACCACCAACAACAACAGTTTAGGCCTGTTCAGTAGAACAAACCAGGTTTCTAGTCCAGTGGACCGTTATTTTCTACTTCGGGTACCAGGAGCAATAGACCGAGGAAAGGGTGTTGGACATGTGGGGAGCCGTATTACGTGCATGACTACCCAGTGGAGAGGACTAGAGAATATAGATCAGTCGGACCCACTACCATGGGGGATTTGGGAAAGGACCATTAGATTCATGCAACAATGAATAACCGCTAGGCAGAGCACGAGTCTACTGTTCTTGAGATGTCAGGTACCGTCACTGACCAGACCCTGAGGTTCATCTCTTCCTTGCAGCCATGGAAGAGCATGCAAAAAGGATGTAAGTTTTATGCGATCCTTGCGTTAAATGAGAAGGGAGTAGAGGACGGTTTAGAACACCTTCCAGTGGTGAGAGAGTTTGCAGACATCTTCCATGATGAGTTACCTGGGATGACACCAGAGAGGGAGTTGGAATTTACCATTGACCTAAAATTGAGAACTGAACCAATAGAAAGAACGCCTTATCGTATGTCGACCCCGGAGTTATAGGAGTTTAAAATGGAACTGAAGGAGTTGTTGGACCTAGGACTTATACATCCCAATGTGTCACTATAGGGTGTGCATGTTATTTTTAATACAGAATAAGGATGGGTCATGGAGACTCTGCATTGACTACCATCAAGTGAACAAGGCAACGATCAAGAATCAATATCCGTTTCTAAGGATTGATGATCTGTTTGATCAGATGAAAGGCACGATGGGTTTTTCAAAGATCAACTTGAGATTAGGGTGTCACCAGTTACAGATCAAGGAGGATGACATCCCTAAGACCGATTTTAAGATGAGGTTTAGACTTTATGAGTTTATCGTTTTATCGTTTGGATTGACAAACTCCCTAGGGGTATTTATGAGTTTGATGAACATGGTGTTCCACAAATACTTGGACAAGTTCATCCAACTATTCATTGACAACATTTTGATTTACTCTCGAACAATGGAGGAACATGTCGAGAACTTGCGCATGGTACTACAATGTCTACGAGAGAACAAATTGTTGGGAAATTGTTTAAATGCTCGTTTTATCAATCAATGATTCACTACTTAGGGCATGTCATCTTCGACGAAGGTATCGCCATGGATCCAACAAAAGGTCGCGGATATTATGGAATGGCCTGCGTCGATAGATTTCCCCAAAGTGTGTATCTTCATGGGTTTAGCGGGATAATATCGATGGTTCATCGAGGGTTTTTTGAAGATAAGAAATCCGATGACAAAATTGCAGAAGAAGAAAAATAAGTTTGTTTGGAGCGGGAAATGCGTGGAGTCATTTCAGAGGCTCAAGGAGATGTTGATGACAACACCGATACTAAATGTCCTTGACATGCACACAAACTTCTTGGTATGAACTGATGCATCCAAGGAAGGCTTAGGTGGAGTCTTGGTGAAAGGTGGTCAAGTGATCGCTTACATCTTGAGAAATTTGAGAGGGCATGAGGAGAACTATGTAATGCATGATTTGGAGTTGTTATCCATTGTTTATGCCTTGAGAGTTTGGAGACAATACCTTATCGGACAAAAAATTGAACTAAAAACAGACCATTGTGGTCTACAACACATCTTTATGCAAAGAGACTTGAATGCGTGACAACGACGTTGGTCAGAACTACTTAGCGAGTACGATTTTGAGATTACTTAAATAAATGGAATCGTGAACAGAGTGGCTAATGTGTTAAGTCAGAGACCACACATATTTTCAGTGATGCCTCTTCCGAAGAATCTACGTGAAAATATTCTAACTTTACAACGCAATGACCACTGGTACAAAGAGGTCAATAATTTTATCAGACAAAACACAAGGATGGTACCAAAATTTGAGGGATTTACTGTGGAAAACAACGTATTATTGATATTTAAAGGTCAAATTTACGTACCACCCAACAACGAGTTGGGAATTTTTATCCTAATGAGGCTCATAGAGATGTGTACATGGCTCATCCTGGAGTCACGAAGATGAGAGCAAACCTTAAACCCTTATTCTTCTCAAAAGTAATGAAGGCCAATATAATCAACTACATGGCTATATGTCTAGAATGTTAGCAAGTGAAGGTTCAACCTAGACATCCGACAGGATTATTACAACCACATGTTATTCCAGAATTGAAATGGGAGGTCATTTCGATGGATTTCATTATTGGATTTCCACTGACGGCAAGGAGGCACGACTCAAATTTTGTAGTAGTCGACACTATGATGAAGAGTGCACATTTTATTCCTATGCATACGACATATCAGGCACCTAACATTGCTAGAGTTTTCATCAGTGAGATCATGAGGCTTCATGGCGTGCCTAAGAAGATTATATCTGATTGAGGATCGATGTTTACTGGACGATTTTGGACTAGTTTTCGAGAGGCCTTGGGAAACCAACTTAATTTTAGTACCGCGTATCACCCAGAGACAGACAAACAAACTGAACAAACAAACCAAATCTTGGAGGATATGTTTCATATGTACGTGTTGGGAGGAGTTCTTACCACTGGAAGAATTTGTATATAACAATAGTTATCAAAGCACCATTAAGATGGCACCCTTTGAGTTTCTTTATGGGAAACCATGTCAAATTCCTTTGAGTTGGGATCGGCTTGAGGATAGGGTTCTGATGGGACCAGAAGTGATCCAAGAAATGAGAGATCAAATGAAAACAATAAGAAACAAGATCAAGGAAGCGCAGGATCGACATAAGAGTTATGCCGATGCGCATCATGTCGACTGTAGTTATGAAGTTGGCGATCGAGTATTCTTGCAGGTGAAACCACATAAGACTTTGATCAAGTTTGTAAAGGGTGATAAACTCTCTCCTAGGTTCGTGGGACCCTTCGAGATTGTGGAAACGAAAGGGCCCGTGACCTATCGACTAGCCTTTCCTAATTCTTTGAGGCGTATAAACGATGTTTTTCATGTATCTGTTTGAGACATTATGTTAGTGATCCTACACATGTTATTGACATGATTACCTTGCAGGTATCATACGAGGGTGCTCTCACGACGGAGCCAATCCGCATCCTAGACCATCACATTCAACAACTACAACGTCGAACAATAGATCAGGTCAAGATCCAGTGGGACAACTATATTCCGCACTCGATGACCTTGGAGGATGCATATGATATGCGTCAGCAGTTTCCATTTTGTTTGATAGCTAGACCTATGATATTCTGATACACTTTATTTCGGCACTTGCATATTGTGAAACTTCGGGATGAAATTTAAAACAAGAGGGGGTGTATGTAATATCACGCTCTTGCGCGCACTAAGCAAACTTATTCTTTGAGAACACTTGCGTACAAGTGATCCAGGTTATTATCCTATTGGTTGTTTCGATTATGATTATGAGATATTGTGGATTTGAAGATATGTTATTTTTTTGTATTTACATAGACAGGTGCTATTGACTTGGTTCTCCTGAGTGTGAAAGACTTTATACATTGAGGATGCAGAGGCATCGATGAAACCCCTTGGACTCTGGATCGAGTCAGGGAGGGACTGTTAGGGTTGGAATGTTGTTGATGTGACATATGTACATATGATTAGATGTTGTAATGATTGAATATTATTGCTGACATGATTCCTTGATGGATGCAGGCTGACCATAAATTGCTGATCAGATTCAAATTTGGAGTAGAGGGGTCATGCATGACAACCGGATACATTGAGGGAGAGGTGTGGCAATAGTCGTTCCACAACCTACTAGCACTCTCGTCCTGGCTCGAACTGTAGGTTAACGATTAACTACTTCGACAAGACCCACGATGCCGTGAGGGAAGACTGTGATAGTCGCTCATGATGATTCTAAGGGGTGTGCAATAAGGCAGGGTCCTTATTCCTTAGAGGCCCTTAGTCTCCCACAATATCACCTGAAGGAGTATTGACTCCAGGCCTTTGACGTCTACCAAATTCAGTCAAGAGGCGAGTGGAATCCTTGGAGCACATAGTGCGTCTTGAAGGGAAAGTCGCGGAAATAAAATGGAAAGAGGCGAGTGGCACCTTGGAGCACACAGTGCGTCTTGAAGGGCACGTTGTGAAAATAAAACAGAAAGAGGCGAGTGGCACCCTTGGAGCACGTAGTGCATCCTGAAGGGAACATCATGATTTTAACTGGTAAGTTGAAAAACCTAGTGCCTAGAAAACTATGCCTCCTTAGGACCTGGTCAGCGTTAAAATGAATAAAGTGATGTGTAATTTTAATAACAATTTTTCCCTTAAGAACTGTCACCCATCCTAGTGAATTTAAAACCTAGGTCTAACTAGAACTTATAAACAAAAATAGTTAGACTTATAACAAAAAGGGGGTAAAGAAATTCAAACTTTAATTATTAAAGTAAAAATTATAATGGAGGATTAAATTTATTAAAAAGGCAAATGGTTGTTTTTATCTACACTTGCTAAATTGATTTTTAGTTAAAAAGGAAAAAGTGTAAATGGTTTTTTTTATCTACACTTGCTAAATTGTTTTTTAGTTAAAAAGGAAAAAGGGGGAAACTTAAAAGAAAAGGAAACTTAAAGAAAAGGGGAAACTTAAACAAAAAGGGGAATGTCCAACTTAGTAAGGAATCTAGCCTTTGGGAATTTCTATTTATGAGCACAACTAGGAATTAAGTAAGGCGTAAGTCATTTAAGAATTTTAAGGGAGTTTTGGGACACCGAGGAGCATTTTTAGGAATGATTTTAGGTGGGTGAGGGAAATAAGAATATTTAATTAATTAATAAAATTTATTTTCTGGTGCAACTAGGGGATCGAGCGACATGTGTACGAGGGAGTTTTTTCCTAATTAAATAAATGAAAAAGAAAATATAATGAGGGTTTGGGAAACTAATGACTAAAAATATCTATAAAAAGGATGGAGGAGGAGGAGTATGGATCACATCTATCTTCTGTAATGTTACGTTGCTGAAATTTTATCTTGATCAAACTTCTCTTGTGGGAGTTGGGATACGCAGCTCGGGTAATGAGTGGTATCTTGACCTTGTGAGGTGAGATGGGTGCAAGCATTCTCTGGTATTGTGTGTGTGGCCCCTTTGTGGCTCGGGGGGCTCAGGGGGAAGAAGATTACCCCTAGCATTGGCTGGGAGGTACTGGTGAGGTCTCATCGGTCGACAAGTCAGAGTTTGATGGAGCGTGAGCGTGGAACATTCACTTCCGGTTCTTCTCATTTGGCCATGGTACACATGTGTCTAATTTGTATTAAATAATAGCTAAATTTCTTGTTCATACATTTCTTTATTTTCGAAAGATCGATTGCGTAGATGTTGTTAAAAGAAAAACACTGCGTTTTGGTCTCGGGCCATTATTTTCTTTTACTTTGCGTTTTTATTGTTTTTAATACCAAGAAAGTGTGTTTTTATATTTTGTTCCTTTATCCTTTAAGTTATTAGTTTGTGCCTGAGAAGTCATCCAAGAGTCGAATCGACTGTCTTTCACTCCAGTGTTAAATATTTAGATTCAAATGCCCTACATTTGTGTGCATGGATAATAAAGTGAAGGATAATTTCTCTGCCCCATAAATAATTCTCTCCTGGGTGTTTATTCCCTCCTTAGCCTCTGCGATTATTGTGATTATTTTTTTGCAAAATCGTGCCTCCAAACGACGATTTGGGGAGGTCTCTCCAGTTCAACAAACATTTTATTTTCTCTGTGTAATTTATTTGTATTCTTCGCTGTGGATGTACTTGGATTTTGCCCATCATTTTACCACTTGCACTCAACGATTTTTCCCTTCTGATCTTTGTAATTTGGCAAGTTTTCTATGTGAATGTTGGGTAGATTAACCCCATGTTTTTACCTCACGATCTTTGTTTTGATCGGTCAAATTGATTGGGACAAAGCAATGTCGATTGACTCCTTTGGATTTCAGGACACGCAAGAAACAAATTCTATATATAAAATATTTTACAAGTTCAATTAAAATTGGGAGCCAATTGCATTGGATAAATCAAATTGGCAACTAGAATCTGACGAGGACAAATCAGAAGGAATAAGATAAACATATGTGCGTTCCCTTCATTGTTGGTAAATCCACAAATGATATTTATCTTGTGCAACAAAATCTCTGGACTGTTGGCATCACGTGGTTCATATTGTTGTTGCACGTGCGCATGCGAGGCTTGCAACCCAGTACTCGGTGGGATTTCTTGACAATATGCGTGGATCGCATGTTGTGGTATCTTTGCCTTCTCTCTAATTCTTTCATGGAATTTGTGTGACTTTGTTGTGCCACTTCTGCACAAAACAATCCCATGGATTATGTTAGTACTCAATTTTTCCAATATATTTTGAGAGTGTCTTCAGCATATTTATGTTGAAATTATCAAAATCCCTTAGAGTATTTGCCAATGTCCAAACCTCAAATTCCCCAATCTGTCTTGACAAGTTCCTATTGATATCTTTTCCTAAGAAATACTTTGTCTTCATCCTCTTGACCTAAAAATAAATGGTTAGAAATCCTTATTGAAGTCTGTCAAATCTTTATGCTAGGTTTGTCATAAAAACACTTTTCTTATATATATATATATATATATATATATATATATATATATATATATATATATATATATATATATATATATATATATATATATATATATACAAAATGTTTTTCTAAACTTTTTTTTAGTTTATGAATTATGTTTATTATATATATTTATTTAATAAAACAAAATAAAAAAGTGTGTGTGCGCTTAAGTGTCTTACTTCTAAATTCCCCCAAACCTAAGCTATATCACATATGCCAATTTCGAGTCTTGTTTACATGTCATACCATCCTACATGCTAGCTGCACATTCAACTCAAATTCAAGCCATAAATTAAGCTAACATTCCAGTTGTTCGGTGCTCGGTGAAATTGCAAATGCCTGATTTGCAGGATGCATGCACATGTGCCATGATGATATATCAATGCAGTATTGTTTAAATATTCTATAGGTGTTGGAAAACTAAATGTAGCTACGATGTATACAATGTTGTTCCTAAAATTATCGCTCATTCCACCATTTTCATGCATGGATGTGCAGAGTGAAGTGCGCTGCCAAATCTCCTGGGCACTGTATTTTCTTCCGGGCGCTGCATTTTCTCCTGGGTGCTGTGAATTTCTTGGGCACTGTGTTTTCTCCTGGGAACTGTTTCTTCCATAGTGCCCTACTTACTTTCTAAGCGGCGCTACCTAAATTTTGGCAGAGATGAAATTTGCGTAGAGATACACCAAAAGTGCTACCGAATGATGCTAGCAACATGCACCTAGAATCAAAGAGTTCATTTCATCAATCTGTTGGGTGGCTTATGATGTGGAGAAGAGTGAGGATCATAGGTGGCAACGTGGTGTCAATATTCAACCACTGGAGGACACTTGGAAATAGAAAGAGATGCGATCAAGGGAGATCTACATCGAGCTGCGGGGTTTTTGCAAGTTTGTTCACAACAGATCGAATGATGCAGAGGTAAAGGAAAAGTTGCAGGGTTTGGATGATGGAGCTTGATGCTCATTCACTATCTAAATATTGTGATGCGTTTGTAATGGTATTCGATCAGAGGAATTTATCATCATTCGAGATTCTTCGAGATTGAGTTTCTAAAATCAACTTGTATAAAGTTTTATATCTTGCTATGCATTGGGAACAAAGAAGATCTCCTACTTAATCACTTTGATCATACAGGATACAGATATTGATAATCTTGAAAACTTCAATGATATATTAATTGTTTTCATTCTGATAAAACATTGAATACTGGAAAGATTGTTCCATGAAAAGTCATTCACTGATTAGTATTGTTTTGTTAAAGAAGTGTTCATTGCTCTGTTTTCTAGGCTGCATGTATTGGTTTTTTCTATCTGGCACTATAATTCATTTTTTTCTGTATATACAGCCTGAGTGGGCCTAATGGTTAAGAACGTGTTTTTTCTCTTAAGAGGTCACAGGTTCAAATCCAGAGGGGGGTAAATTATGTATACCTTCGTAGACTTTACCAATCAAATCGCTGGGTGGAGGAGGGTCCCTTGTCCCACAAACAAGGGGGTCTCATACACCAATTTGGTGTGTTGGCTTGGCCGTGACCTTAAAAATAGATTATTATTATTATGAAGAAATATGCCCAAGACTGTATGCATTGGATCTTGACAATATGGTTAGCATTTTGTCATTTGTATATGGATCAAGTGTTCATACATTTTCTTCCTTTGATATGAATCAAGGTGGCCATGAACTGAGTAAGAGCATAGGAAGAGTATCCTAAGCATGGAAAGATATCCAAAAATACAATTGATAAGCAAGCAGATAAAACAAAGGCGAATATAAAAGATATTAGGCTCAAAGGGGATTCTATTTGTGGTTCAAGATATGCCCAGGTGTCAGAAGAAGGATGCCTCCCTTTGATGCCTCCCTTTTTTTATAAATAGATAGATCAATTTATTTAGTAGGGGGGGATGGTTGAGCTGAGGCTCCCGAACTTTTTTTGTACTTTGACAGAATTAATATGAAGATAGCCTATCTTATCATTTTCTGTGTTAAGAATTCATTTGCAGAAGAGAGTGATGTTTAGCTGTGTTTTTCTTTGTTTTGACTCTTAAACTTTGTTATTCTTCAATAGAAAGCGTGAGAGGGTTGCTTAGGAGGATCCTTTGAGATATTCTACCTTGTGTGTTTCTAAATCTCTTCTGAAAAGGATCTCCAGATTATGATTCTTCTTCTACTGTATAAATAGTATGCTTGAAAAGGATTTTCATGTCTCTCTGTTTGTAGTTCTATATTTTCTCATAAAAGTCTTCCACCTGAAAGCCTTGAAGGGATAAACATTGCATTTGGATGATATGTTTTTATGCATATGTAAGATTATTTGCAAGGATAGATTCATATGATTTGTTAAGTCAAGAAGATAGCTTCTACCCTACCTCTCTCATACTTTCAAAATCAACTTTCTTTTCTTAAACTTTTAATGTTACCAAGCTCACCTGATTACAGTCTAGGGTGACTTTTGGAGTGATAACATATTACTTCTTATTTTGGTATACAATTGTTTGAGGCATATTATCTTGTTCTACATGTATGTCTCGCCAGTTTTTTGTTTTTACAATAGTTTCTGTGCTCGTGATCAGAGTAAAGGACAAGAGATATTTTCGAGACAGTTGGCACCATGGTTGATGGATGGAAAAGATGATGGATTGGTTCATTATTCTTCTTATGTCCTTGTTTTTCATTTCAAATGATATTATTGCTGTTTATGGGAAACCATCCAAATTCGGTTCATGATTATTTTTGCTTATTCAAGTGGTTTTGCTGCTAGACTTCACTCATACATGGAATGAGGCTTGGGCTTCAAAGGATCATCAATTTTGGTATTTGTCCATGCCTCTTTTATCTATTGTGTGTTACATAGAAACATTTCATTCTATGGATTTCTCTTCCACTGGTTCAGTCCTTGGGGCCATGGTTGTACTTTCAACACATTCTCTATTGTGACCACAATAATTCTGGCAATTGTATTTGCAATTGTTGCATTACATCCTTCTATGAATGGAAACTTGTTGCTAGCTTTAGTAATCTCTCTTTACTTCACATACTTGGGCTACATTAGACTCTCAAGAGAGCCAAGGGACTATATTCAACATTGCACTGGAAAAATTTTAGGTGGTAATAATGACGAAAAAGCTTATACTTATAGTGGCCATGGCATTGTTAGAATGGTTACAACAGTTTTGTCACTGGTGTATTCTGTAGTGACTGTTGGTTCTAATTCAAGTAAATTGCTGCTTGAATCCGCAAGAGATGATCCAGTTTCAGAGAAGACCCCTTTGTGCCTATATGCGTTTGATCACCCAAGGCTGAAAGATGAAGGCAAACCTGTTTCATATTATTATTCTTTGTTGCATATTATATTGCAACTGCCAACATGTATTCAATGATGCTTCTAATTGGTTGGACAACACATACTGCCTCTACCTCTACAATAAAAATCAATGATGTGGTTTGGCCATCTGTGTGGGTGCACATCTACATGGAGTGGATTATGGCAACACTCTTCATTTTCACTCTGCTTTCTCCTCTCATCTTTCCTGACAAGGACTTGTCTTAATATAATTAATTAGTAACTGAGTATACTATTTTTCCTTCAGAAAAAAATTTTAACAGTCGGTTTAATTATTTTAATTTTATCTTATTTGAAAAATGGAAATAAAACATTAATAGGTCTGGTAGGTTTTCAATCTGATCATTTAAGAATATTTGGAGTTTTTATTGTTCAACGATGTTATCCTTGTTTGGTAAGATAGAGCCTATGTTGTTCAGACAGAGTGGATAAGTATAAAGTTGGAAGTAAGTTTTGTATAATTTTATAAATATTGTTTGGAATATTAAAGTTGCTTTAAGTTTTTATCTAGAATTTTAAAGGCTGAAAATGAAAAATTTAAAAAAATTTCATGTCTCTTGTGTCGTAATGGTCGGGGTCATTACAACACACACATTTGAAAGTAATACAACATTAACTTGACATAAATTTAAATATACAAAAATACAAAAAATATAAACAAAATCAAAGAAAATTACCATAATATTTTCTTGTTCTGAGGTATTCCCTACATTCTCAGGTGTAGGAGTATCAATGCACAATCTATCTAAGAAGGCTGCATCCATATCACTTGCTTGAGCACATTATGACGTTGATCTATTCACAGACTAGTTTGATAATCTCCTCTGACGAGATTGTCGTTGGTCACTCAGAGTCTCAGTCGAAGAAGGGGATCCTTTTCTTCCTTCTTGGGAGAGCCTAGAGAATTTGCAAGGAATGTTTGGAGACTCCCATCTCGACATCTCGCCTCAATATTTATCCTTTGGAAATTCATGAAAAATTAAGCATAAGACAAGTACGAATTAATATCTCCAACATTGACCAACAAAAATTATGAGGAAAAAAAAGAAGAAGAGGACAAAATTAATATAAATGTTGTTTTTGTTAGACAATCATAATAGGTTGATGCATAAATCCACTACCCATTCCAATTTCAAATATATTTTGGTTTCTTACTATTAGCACAAATAACCTTCGTAAATCCACCAAAAATGGAAACAATATTTAGACGAGCACATATTAGGACATAAAGTTGATGAAATGCTCCAAAAGTACAAGTGGCAAGGCAAAGTTACAACATGATAAGCACTTACTATGACGGAAACACATAATATATGAAGAGTACATAGGTCAAATTCTGGTAACGGAGTAGTGGTTGTCTATATGGGCAATCAAATTTCATGCATCCAACAGGTATGGAGTCAATCCATGAAAATCAACGATTAACTTTATGCCATGTTTGGTTGGATGGAAGAAATATGCCATCTAATAAAATTTTAAATCGATGACATCATTACTTTATGATACAGTGCCAAATTACATCCAATCAAACATTTTCTAGCTAAGATGAAACATAAAGTCATGGCCGGGGCTAGATAGAAGAAGAAGTTGAAAATTCTACTCACATCCATTCGAAAGATTTTCCATATTGTGGTGGAAAGGAGGAATTTGATTCCATGTTTCATCCCAAAATAAATAATTGGTTCCATCCATGACTTCCCAAAATCAATGAGTGTGGATAATATCTTTCTTTTTCCAGACATTGTTCCATATTAAGGAGCTTGAAAAATTTCCTGAAAGTGTGATCAAGTCTTGAGGCTCTATGAGAGGGTAGTACTTCTTGCACCAAAGGAGGGCCCATAGAGTATTATTTGATGTCAGTCAATGCCACCATGTTTTAGCTCCATGGAATGAGCTGGGGACATCTAGATCTTTGAGAATGATTCCTCATTTGAGGTTAGGGAGACTAAGCGTTTCCAAGTTACTAAATCACATTTCTTTTCTTTGCAAGTTACACACCACACAAAGGATATTTGGAGGTTTTAGACAACTTTCATGATCACTTTTGGAGAAACCATGGATTAAAAAAATTAAAGAGGCATGGATTTAAGGATATACTTGAGAAGGACCAGTCATCATGATCCATTGAGCATTCTGAAGGACCAATTAGACAATTTCTTTTTCATTCGGGAAAGGAGGTCATCCCATGATGAATTTCATTGTCTTTTTTCAATGAGAAGGAACTGATATATTTTGATGGAAGAGAGCTCCTTTGGATTCCAAGGATCCTGTAGATGTGAGCCTGTACAACATAGGTAGTGTGAAAGAAAAAAAACTGAGACTGAGTCTTGGCTTCTCTGGCTATAGACTGATCCATGAGCATATTATTATCAACAAATTGTTGATGGTAGATGGGATGCTCCTCATCGTCAACACACAATACTTCATTTTATTTTCTACCACATTCATTTTGATGGCTCTGCCAGGACGTTCATCCATTAATATGAAGACAAAGGTGGAGAGGAGATTTCTCTACCTGACACTATTGAAGGGGGAGAAATTAGAAGGGGAGTAGTTGACCAGGATTGAAAAGTAAGAACGAAAGGTAATGGAAAGTAATAATTTGATCGAGGGATTTAGACATATCCAATTTTAAGAGCATACCGAGGGTTTTGAAAATTTTTAGAGAGTGGATGTCCATGTGGAAAGGATAACCCAATCCAATATTTGCCTCCCCTCCACATAGATAACTTTAGTGATGATTATGTAGACCATGTTACAGAGGGAAATTAGGAGAAATTTGTTGGGGTTTTCCACCTTGTCTTCCTTCGAGATGAAGGGTGAGGAAGGTTATATTTAGATCTGGGATAAAATTGGAGTGAAGGTGGGAGTATTCTACTAAGGCCCATGTGTCCCAAGCGATCAAGTCTTGAAGCCACCTGGTTTTGGCCTCTTATACAATTGTTCTAGGTGTGAATGTCATTGATGGTTGAGGGATTGGATGGTATCAAGAAAGGATTGGGAGTCATGGTCGAGCCTTCTTATGCCTCCTTTATTTTTGTTCAAAGAGGTAATTATGTTGAAGTATCCACCAATAAGCCAATGATAATTATTGATGATGGGGTTGTAGGTGTTGAATGGAGTCAAGAAAATGAAGATCGTCAAGGATAGAGTTGGGGCCATAAAAATTAGTGAGAAAACAAGTTTGATAGGACCATACAAGTTGGAAGGGAGTTGTGAGGAAGCGTTTGGTGGTAAATAAGTTGGAAAAAGTTATTTTAGTAGGGTTCTAGATAAGGGAAAGGCCTCCTGCTACTTTGTGCACATATAAGGCCATAACTTGAGGTCCCTGCTAGATGTAAGAGGAAAGGGTTTGAAGAAGTACTTGGAGGCATTTAGTTTCTTTTATGATTGCTATAAAAGGATTTTCCGGGAGGATTTTTTGACTGAGAATCCCGTGCCTGGGTTTACCATTAAGGCCTTTGATATTACAAGAGATGAACTTCATGAGGAATGTGGGGGGTTGGGTAGGAAATTGTATTTCATCAAGGTAAGGCAGCCTAAGTTAACCAAAAAGTCTCCCATATATTTAAGAATTTGTTTGCTGCTTTGCCGACCTCTTTTTTTTTTCTTTAGGTTTTTTAGGTTGAGCAGAGGAAGATGATTTAATTCTTGTAGAAGGAACACATGGCATACTTTTTTTTTTTTTTTTGGGTTTCTAAGAATATTATTATAAACCAGAACAATGAATCTCATCTTGGTACCAGAACAATGATCACTATAAGGAGGTAAATCCATTGAATATAGGGATACTACTAACCTCTTCCCTATTTTTCTAGTTACAGTTAAAGGTTGTTGTATGAGCTATAACATAGGGTCATGAATAAACAACATGACTATTAACTACACAGGGCAGTATATCATAAGAACTAAAGGCAATATCTTAACCTGTAATACACGGGGAATAGATCCATTCCATTACTATGATATCAGTAATACAAGAACAACTTAGCTTAAGGTTCAACAAGGTGATATCATGTTACCTATTTACCATAATCAATACGTATTTTGATATTAATCTTATCTCTTATTAACTACATGATATATCACTAGAAATCAAGGGAAATGTTTCTATGATTCATGTAGTCTATGATTATTGTATGTTCACTAGTATGTACACTATAACTAGGAGTGATGCCCAACTCATATACGGTATATGCCATGTTATATTAGTAATTTAACACATATGATAAGATGCATACCATTTCCTATATATGTAATATGGATCTGTATTAACTAATGAAAATGCTTCTATGATTCAAGTAGTCTATGATTAAGATATGTTCACTAATATGTTCACTATAACTAGAAGTGATTCCCAACTTAGCTCCAAGTAATACGAATGATTCGAGAAATTACAATGGAATCAGATTAGGCATATGATAGTTAAATCTCATAAGACAACATAAGCAAAGACCTATCATATATTATATGTGAGCTAGCTAACATATATAATATATGGACAAGCTAGCTCACATATATATTATATGTGAGATAGCTCACACACACACACACACACACACACACACACACACACACACACACACACACACACACATGTATGTGAGATAAATGTTTAATTAACCCAAATATAAATTTTATTTTAAATCATAATTTCCCAATAAAAAAAAAATTCAAATAAAAAATGTTATAAACCATAATTGTATTGACTATAAACAACAGTTCCAAAATAATATAGTAAAAATCTATTCTAACATTTATATTATAAAAATATATTCTAACATTTATAATAATTTGGGTAAGTGCATATATGATATCACTGTGAAAGGGTGCACAAACAAACTTAGGAATATTCTCCTAGGTCAAGTTCACAAGAGTTGTTGAAACGTTTGCCTTTCTAAATAGAGATGCAAGTTTAGATTGCATTTTTTATTTTCTTGAATGAAGATGTGAGTTAAATTGCATTTTTTACTTTCTTGAATGAAGATGCAAGTTCAAATTGCATTTTTGCTATGAACTTTTTGTTGTGTTCTTATCGGTTTTCTTGGGTATCGTTAATTACGTTCCATTTCCGAGTCTTCATACTTTATAACCCATCTTTGTTGAAAATGAAAGCTAGATTGATTTTTGGAGGAATCGTAATTGGTATCTAAATTTATGGAATTGAAGTTAGACATTTGGATTTAATTTTTTTATTACTTATCGTTCTGTAAATGAGGCATTGACATGAAATATTCACTGCTTGTGTCTTTCTGTAACAGTGCAACGTCCTCTAACATATTTTAGTTGTGGTAATAATTGCAGTGAACATTTTCCCCATGTTTCAAGGTTTATTTATATCTGTGGTGCGTGATATTTTGTAGATTTTAAAATTGTTCTTTCTTCTAGATTTGTAAATGAGGCCTTGACATGAAATATTGATGTCTTTTATAAGTTTCGCTATCAATGCAAAGTGACTGTTACATATTTCGGTGTATCTGTTATGGAGTTTAAGGGAATGACTACAGTTAATATACTGCCTATAAGCATTGGAACATATATTGGAATAGGAAGTTCATTGAATACATGGAAAAATGGTATATTTTAAAATGATTTACATGCCACTGAAGGATCGGTGGGACAATGTAAGTCTTATTTGCAAAGTCTCATTTTAGAAGCTTCTACATAATTTCACTTCTTTCCTATTGAAGGACTACCATGTTGTGTTATTGGTATCTATTTGATCTAAAGCTACAACTTGATTGTATATTTCTTAGTTTTGTAGTATTATCCCATAATAATGAGGTATTTGATATGAATATAACCATAACCATTTCAGAAACAAAAATGTGAAGAGAAACAATCATCATTTGTCTTCCACAGCCTCAAAGAACACACCAATATCACTGATTGAATATGACAAAGAATGATCATCTTTGAATTCAGAAAGATGATCAATTTACTTTTAACAACCTTCTAACAATATTATTATCATATATATACTTTTTTACCAAAATGTGGCATTTGATTCTATTAGATCAAAAGATTATGAGGGCAGGGTTTGATAAAATTCTCAAACTAGCACTTTTTACAACTTTGGGTTGAGATTTTGTTGCAAATTGAAGTTTTTTTTTTAAACTCTTAGTTAAAATACTTCCAGAGAGAGATTTTAGTCAACCAGAACTTAAAAAATTGCAGGACTATTAGGAACCTAAAAATTCAATATGGGTGGACGAGCTAGAAATTTAGAAGCTAATCTATCAGAAGTACTACTAATAGATTCATCTAATACTCCATTTTGTAATGATACAATAATTATTATTTATTAATATTTTTCATCTAAAATTTATTACTTACAAAATTCCGTGTTCTCAAAATCGTTTGAAATGAAAATTCAATATTATCAAAATGAATGCATTTTTTTGCTCTATGTTCTTCAAATGGGTATTTTTAGTTTTTTTTGGGAATAGTCACATGAAAAATAAAAATGGTGTCCATGAAAATGTGTAGATGCAATGCCACTTTTTTATATTACTCTATTTTGATAAACAATAAAAAATAATGCATAAATCCAAAATACACAAAATAGAGTCCATGTACTAGTGCAATCCATGTAGATTGTGAGCATATTTTTTACTTAAAATGAATATCCATCACTAAAAAGGTTGCTCAATATCTTTACCTATAGGTCATTAGACTATAGGTCATTAAAAAGGTAGAAACCCACTTAGGTTAAACTCATTATCTTTACCTATATGTCATTAGACTATAGGTCATTAAAAAAAGTATATGTATTTAATAAACAACAAATTCATCTAACTACATGTCATTAAAAAAATATGAGGTGCAAGGGTAAGAGAATTCTTTGTGAATCTTGTTTTTATATCAAAATGAATTTCTTAAGAGTTTAGAGAGGGTTACACTTGAAGAAACATAAACTAGATCTATTCGAAACAATTAATATATCTATTTTTTCTAGTTAATAATATCTATTTCCTTTTAATTTTCTCCAATATCATGTTGTGTGAGCTTAATGTAGTTGTTATATCTATCATATATTATATTTTCAACTTATAATTGTTATTTGTGAGATGTGTTACAAGTTATTTTTTTAGAGTAATATATCACTTAAATTCTTACTCTATTCTTAATATTTGATTGTTAAATGTCTATATCAAATTTAAAAACTTAATATTTGATTGTTAAATGCCTATATCAAATTCACTAAATCCATATTGTTTATAAATCATTTATTAATTTCTATATCAAATTTACATTTTTAAGTAAATCCATATTGTTTATAAATTTATTGTTTGTGTGTATAACTTTAACATATAAAAACATGTAATTTTTAAATTGTCTTCCTATTTTATTTTTAAATTTATTAAAATAAAATTAAATATATATGTTTTAAAAATATTCCATTGTATGTATATTTCACAAACATTCCATTATAAATTATAAGGTAAATAAACAACAACAACAATGTTGTAAAGATTCCATTATGTGTGTGTTATATATAAATTATAAGATAAACAAACAACAACAACAACCATGTTTTATTGAGTTTTTCAGACAATTTCACTTCTCAATAACAACAACATTTATCCATATTTATCCATTTAATGTTTTAATCATCTCAACAGTAACAACATTAAATGCACTCAATCAAAATGCATATGTATCCCTACTGTTGTGTAAGGATAAATATGCATGTTGGTAGGGTGCATTTAATGTTGTTGTTAAACAACATTAAAAATGCATTGTCCTTAGAAGTAAAACAGTTAAACAAACCTCTTTTTTATAAAAATAGTGTTAGTGGTTCATGGAAACCTGCACACTAGATCTAGCTAAAGCAAGTACAAACAAAGATTATCAAGAAAGGAAGAGATATTCAATATGGAAGAATGAGAAAATATATTCACACTACTCCAATGAGTTGATGATTAATACATATATTATGATCAATATGATATAATGAATGAGTGGAATACACTCATATATAGGGCAAAACATTCCATAGTTAAGAAAAACAATCAAGCAATTAGCTTTCCTTAGGAATGCATGCATGCATAATAGTGATGGTAAAAATAGAAAGCCTAAAATAGAACTAGTCAGTTAAATCCCACTGAATTAGTGTGTCGAAAATATAATTTCTCCAACACTCCCCCTGAACATCACTATGGAGTAAAATATGAGTCCCAACTACTAGGCCATTTTAGGTACTCACGTACAATGCAACTAATGAACACTGAATAAAAGTGAGGAAAGAGGGAAAACCACGTGGGAACAAAACCCTCCCTCAAAATATAATTGATCAAAAGAATAAAATATCAGTTGCTATACAACTGTGTTCTTCACTGCAAAACAATCTCACAAAGTCTGAAACTTCTGCTCATTGAAAGTATTTGTGAATATGTAGAAATATTTATGGATATGATGATGTCCTTTGGCAACCTGTCGGGCCTTGTACCTTTTGATCCCATGGACCCATATGCACCTTAAAATATTCATTTATGGTGGAAGTGGAACTAGATGCCAAGTCTGATTTTCTAGGAGTGATTCATGCTCCTCTTGCATGGATTCTTGCCATAATGGATTTCCTAGAGATTTACTATAGGTTTGCAGATCAATAGATTGAACCATATAGAAATGCATGGGAATCGCAGGTTCTGAAACTGAAAATACATGAGAAGACTCCTCATGCTGAGATCGAGTCCTCCTCGAATCCAATGGATTACCTGTAAGGTAATCCATAATAAGTCACATACCATACTTCAGGCAGCAGAAAACCTTACAGGTAATCCATTGGATTCGAGGAGGACTCGATCTCAGCATGAGGAGTCTTCTCATAGAAATGCATGGGCATCGCAGGTTCTAAAACTGAAAATACATGAGAAGACTCCTCATGCTGAGATCGAGTCCTCCTCGAATCCAATGGATTACCTGTAAGGTTTTCTGTTGCCTGAAGTATGGTATGTGACTTATTGAGAATCCGTTGAAGCATCGACACTGGCTTCTTATTTGTATGTACTACTTGCTTATTTCCATGTACATAATCTAAGTGTATGGAATCATCTCTGATATCTGAAACTGATGGAAGAACAAGAGTATATGCATGTTGCATTGGAGGTGCATGCAAAGTACTCTCATTATGTGTAAGTATAATAAAGGAGTCATCATTAAAAAACTTAGTGAATTTATACAACCTTGACTTGTGATCCACCTCACCAATTGTAATGATGGAATTGTCATGCATGTTAATTATTGAAACTGAATTTGATGTAAATTCAACCTTTTTACCTTTCTCAGTGATTTGATAAACTGAGAGCAAATTCATAGAAAGATTTGGAACATGTAGAACATTCTCAAAACTCCCATTGTGGAGTTCCACTCTCCCTTCTCCTGCTACTACTACTAGAGTGTCATCCCCCATGAGAATAGGGGGTCTTGAGCATGGACTCAAAGAAGAGAATACTTCATCTTTCGATGCCATATGATGGGATGCACCAGAATCTATAACCCATGAATAAAATGAGGAATTAATTGCAACCAGAGCATGATGATTACCTCTCTTAGGAGCATGATCTTCTTCCTTCAGCTTCTTGACTCCCTCTAGAATGAAGTTTCCAAGGTTGTTCTGCTGAAGTGTCTGTGCCATAAGATCGATCTATTTCTTCATGCACGTGGATTCTTCATGATTCACTTTATTGCAGTAAGTGCACTGCTTTCCCTTCTTCTTCTTCTTGGAATCTGAAGAGTCTTTGGAACCTGAAGAATCATTAAAGGGTTTGGAATATCCCTCCTTCCCGTTCTGTTTGGATGACCCTTTTCTATCATGCATGGTGAGTGCATGTGCTTTGGGATATTTCATGAGGCCCATCTGTATGATTTTTGTCTGCTCTTGTGTAAGAGACTAAATGAATTGAGACAATGTAGACATTTTCCAATTTTCTCCAAAAAGACATCTGCCAAAATGGAAATTGGAGACATATACAACGTATTCTGGTCCTAGCTTGGAAAAATTGTTAGAATACGTTGTTTCTCTTGTGTAGACTTATCAATACCACATTCACCCAAGCTCAATAACAAAGATTTAAATTTAGTAAAAAAATCTTGTATATTATCAAAACATTTAGGGTCTAAGGTATTCAACTCTACCTCAAGCATATGACCTCACATCTCATCCTTCTTTCCAAAGAGTCATTCCAAGGTGGTCCAGATCTCATTTGGTGTTTTACATGCGACAACATGAAACCAAAAATAAGTGGAGATTAACTTGAGAAGTAGTCTTGTGACCTCATTCTTACGGTTCTCCCATCTCATCTTCTCAATCACTGATGTAGGTTCTGTTTCTGTCGCCATCGTCAAATTATATAGTCCTTTTCTTTTGAGTTGGAATGTCGCCTTAGGCTTCCAATCAAAATAATTGTATGGTGTGAGGATTACCACCAAGTTTTATTGTATAATAGTTGTCATATTCATATCTCCCATGGTTTCTAATAACCCCTAAAAATTTACTCTCAATCTACAAGTGAAAAATTAAGAAATCACGGAAAAAATGACACTTTAAGTGAAAATTCGTATGAGTTTCAAGAGATGATCTTACAAATTACTTTCTAAGAAAACGGTGAGGTATATTGCCAAACGGTTGAAAACCCACTTCCAAAATGGGTTGATTTAGTTATCAAGTAGGTTGTTTCCTCAAAAATGTAATATTTGTGAGAACAATCATTGTAGCAAGGTACAACCATAGATTCATATCAGTTTCAGGAGGTTATCTAGCGACTTACTTTCTGAGCAAACGTGAAGAATCTCGCCAACCGGTTGAAAACCCACTTCCAAAATGAGTCGATTTACTTTCCTTGTATGTCTTTTACTCAAAAACATAATATTTTGGGAGGAACAACTATTGAAAGGTACGACCACAGATTTAGCTCACCTAAACCCCAATTTTCCTTATTCTTTGGCTTGTTTGGCTTGCTCCAAGCAACATAGCTCTGATACCATGCCAGTGTTTCATTGAAACCTACACAAGAGATCTAGATAAAGCAAGTACAAACAAGGCTTATCAAGAAAGGAAGAGAGATTCAATATGGAAGAATGAGAAAATATATTCACACTACTCCAATGAGTTGATGATTGATACATAGATCATGATCAATATGATATAATGAATGAGTGGAATACACTCATATATAGGGAAAAACATTCCATAATTAAGACAAGAAATCAAGCAATTAGCTTTCCTTAGGAATTCATGCATGCATAATAGTGATGGTAAAAATAGAAAGTTTAAAATAGAACTAGTCAGTTAACTCCCACTGAACTATTGTGTCGAAAATATAAATTTCTCCAACAAATATTAAAATCTTGTTTTATTTATAAAAATATTAAAATTATTTAACCAAAAAAAGATAATAATAAGGACTATACAGTAGAACAACTTAAACAGAACAAAATCGCACAACATAATGAAGGAATTTAAAGATTCCATTTGTTTGGAAATTTCTTTAGAAATTGTAATATTCACAGTTGGGGAATTTTCTTTAGAAATTGTAATATTCAAACTTCTTATCTAGCAGTGACTTGGCTGGGGAATTTATATTTTTTCTTATGGATGTGACTTGGCCGCGGGGGGCTAGCCTTGTGGCCAAGTAGTTGGCATGCCAACGGCTTCACCAAAGGGCTAGCCCCCCGTATCCAATTCACAGTGAAAATACCAAATTAAAATAAATTAAAATTAAAAATTACATAAATTAAATTTAAATTTAAAACTTGAGAGATTAGGCTTACCTGCAGCTCTGACTGCCCATTCGTCCGCAGGACTGCCCACCAATAGGACTATGCCAAACATGTCCACGCCAACAAACTCACTAACAATATCACTCTCACGTGCCAAGAATTCACTCACACTCGCCAAGAACTCAGAAAACCGTAAGAGTCACGATGTGCAGTAAATATATAAACATCTTTTTGGCCGGAAGAATATTTCGATCGAAACGATATTTCGGCCAAAAATATATTTTGGCCGAAATATTCTTTCGGCTGAAAATGATTTTTGGTTGGAATATATTTCGGTCGAAAAGAGGTTACCGGATGAAAAAAATCGTTTGGATAAAATTGTACATGAAAATCGAGGGCGTCGTCATGGTACCGTTCGATTTGAGGTTCAAAGGTTCGGCCGAAACATATTCGGCTGAAAAAAAAGAGCTTTTGGCCGAAAAAAATATTAGTTCGGCCGAAAATACCATACTGAGGGTTTTAGAAAATTTTAGAGAGTGGTTTACCATGTGGAAAGGATAACCCAATCCAATATTTGCCTCCCCTCCACATAGATGACTTTAGTGATGATTCTGTAGACCATGTTACAGAGGGAAATTAGGTGAAATTTGTTGGTGTTTTCCACCTTATCTTCCTTCGAGATGAAGGTGAGGAAGGTTGTATTTAGATCTTGGATAAATTGGAGTGAAGGTGGGAGTCTTCTACTAAGGCCCATGTGTCCCAAGCGATCAAGTCTTGAAGCCACCTAGTTTTGGCCTCTTCTACATTTGTTCTAGGTGTGAATGTCATTGATGGTGGAGGGATTGGATGGTATCAAGAAAGGATTGGGAGTCATGGTCGAGCCTTCTTATGCCTCCTTTATTTTCGTTCAAAGAGGTAATTATGTTGAAGTATCCACCAATAAGCCAATGATAATTATTGGTGATGGGGTTGCAGGTGTTGAATGGAGTCAATAAAATGAAGATTGTCAGGGATAGAGTTGGGGCCATAAAAATTAGTGAGAAAGTGAGTTTGATAGGACCATACAAGCTAAAAGGGAGTTGTGAGGAAGCGCTTGGTGATAAAGAAGTTGGAAAAAGTTATTTTAGTAGGGTTTGAGATAAGGGTAAGGCCTCCTGCCACTTTGTGTGCATATAAGGCCATATCTTGAGGTCCCTGCTAGATGCAAGAGGAAAGGGTTTGAAGAAGTACTTAGAGGAATTTAGTTTCTTGTATCATTGCTATAAATGGATTTTACTGGAGGATTGTTTGACTGAGAAGCCCGTGCCTGGTTTTACCATTAAGGTCTTTGATATTCCAAGAGATGACCTTCATGAGGAATGTGGGGGGTTGGTTAGGAAATTGTATTTCATCAAGGTAAGGTGGCCTGAGTTAACCAAAAACTCTCCCATATATTTAAGAATTTGTTTGCTTCTTTGCCGAACTCTTTTTCTTTTTCTTTGGGTTTTTTAGGTTGAGCATAGGAAGAGGATTTAATTCTTGTAGAAGGAACACATGGCATACCTTTTTTTTTTTTTGTTGGGTTGCTAAGAATTTTATTATGAACCAGAAGAATGAATCTCATCCTGGTACGAGAACAATGATCACTATAAGGAAGTAAGTCCATTGAATAGGGATACTACTAACCTCTTCCCTATTTGTCCAACTATAGTTAAAGGTTTTTGTATAGCTATAACACAGGGTCATGAAGAAAACGACATGATTGTTAACTGCAAAGGGAAATATATCATAAGAACTAAATGCAATAGCTTAACCTGTAATACAAGGGGAATAGAGCCATTCCATTACTATGATATCATTAATACAAGAACAACTTAGATTAAGTTTCAACAAGGTGATATCATGTTACCTATTTACCATAATCAATATGTATTTTGATATTAATCTTATCTCTTATTAACTACATGGGATATCACTAGAAAGAAATGGTAATGTTTCTATGATTCAAGTAGTCTATGATTGTTGTATGTTCACTAGTATGTACACTATACTAGGAGTGATGCCCAACTTATATATGGTATATGTCATGTTATATTAGTAATTTAACACATATGATAAGATGCATACCATTGCCTATGTATGTAATATGGATCTGTATTAACTAATGGCAATGCTTATATGATTCATGTAGTATATGATTAAGATATGTTCACTAATATGTTCACTATAACTAGAAGTGATTCCCAACTTATCTCCAAGTAATACGAATGATTTCAAGAAATTACAATGGAATCATATTAGGCATAGGATAGTTAAAGCTCATAAGCTAACATAAGTAGATGCCTATCATATATTATATGTGAGCTAGCTAACATATATATTATATGCACGAGCTAGCTCACATATATATTATATGTGAGATAGCTCTCTCTCTCTCTCTCTCTCAGACACACACACACACACAGATGTATGTGAGCTAAATGTTTAATTAACCCAAATATAAATTTTATTTTAAATCATAATTTCCCAATAAAAAAAATTCAAATAAAAAATGTTATAAACCATAATTGTACATTGACTATAAACAATAGTTCCAAAATAATATAGTAAAAATCTATTCTAACATTTATATTATAAAAATCTATTATAACATTTATAATGATTTGGGTAAGTGCATCTATGATATCACTATGAAAGGGTGCACAAACAAACTTAGGAAGATTCTCCTAGGTCAAGTTCACAAGATTTGTTGAAACGTTTGACTTTCTAAACAAAGATGCAAGTTCAGATTGCATTTTTAATTTTCTTGAATGAAGATGCAAGTTCAAATTGCATTTTTTACTTTCTTGAATGAAGATGCAAGTTCAAATTGCATTTATGCTATGAACGTTTCATTGTGTTCTTATCATTTTTCTTGGGTATCCTTAATTATGTTCCATTTATGAGTCTTCATACTTTTCATCCCGTCTTTGTTGAAAATGGAAGCTAGCTTGATTTTTGGAGGAATCATAATTGGTATCTCAATTCATGGCATTGAAGTTAGACATTTGGATTTAAATTGGTTATTTCTTATCGTTCTGTAAATGAGACATTGACATGAAATGTTCACTGCTTGTGTCTTTTTGTAATAGTGCAAAGTACTGTAACATATTTTAGTTGTGGTAATAATTGCAGTGAACATTTTCCTTGTGTTTCAAGGTTTATTTATATCTGTTGTACATGATATTTTGTAGATTTTAAAATTGTTCTTTCTTCTAGCTTTGTAAATGAGGCTTTGACATGAAATATTGATGTCTTTTATAAGTTTCACTATCAATGAAAAGTGATTGTTACATATTTCGGTGTATCTATTCTGGAGGTTGAGGGAATGACTACAGTGAATATACTGCCTATAAGCATTGGAACATAGATTGGAATAGGAAGTTCAGTGAATACATGGAAAAATGGTATATTTTAAAATGATTTACATGCCACTAAAGGATCCGTGGAACAATGAAAGTCTTATTTGCAAAGTTTCATTTTAGAAGCTTCTGCAGAATTTCAGTGCTTTCCTATTGAAGGACTACCATGTTGTGTTATTGGTATCTATTTGATCTAAATCTACAACCTGATTGTATATTGCTCATTTTTGTAGTATTCTCCCATAGTAATGAGGTATTTGATATGAACATGACCATAACCATTTCAAAAACAAAAATGTGAAGAGAAACAATCATCAATTGTCTTCCTTGGCCTCAAAGAACACACCAATATCAATAATTGAATATGACAAAGGATGATCATCTTTGAATTCAGAAAGATGATCAATTTACTTTTAACAACCT
>JZKD02S0576700.1:97008-116359 GCA_000966675.3 Picea glauca
TCAGTCAAAATGCATATTTATCCCTACTGTTATGTAAGGATAAATATGCATCTTGGTAGGGTGCATTTAATGTTGTTGTTAAACAACATTAAAAATGCATAGTCCTTAGAAGTAAAACAATTAAACAAACCTCTTTTTTATAAAAATATTAAAATCTTGTTTTATTTATAAAAATATTAAAATGATTTAACCAAAAAAAGATAATGATAATGACTATATAGTGGACCAACTTAAACGGAACAAAATCACACAACCGAATGAAGGAATTTAAAGATTTCATTTGTTTGGAAATTTCTTTAGAAATTGTAATATTCACAGTTGGGGAATTTTCTTTAGAAATTGTAATATTCAAACTTCTTATTTAGGAGTGACTTGGTCGGGGAATTTAAAGTTTTTCTTATTGTTGTTCTTTGGCCGCGAGGGGCCAGTCTTGTGGCCAAGTAGTTGGCATGCCCATGACTTGGCCACAGGGCTAGCCCCCCACAGCCAAGTCACAATGAAAATACCAAATTAAATTAAATTTAAATTAAAAATTACAGAAATTAAATTTAAATTTAAAACTTGAGAGATTAGGCTTACCTGCAGCTCCGACTGCTCGTCCGGCCGCAGGACTGCCCACAAATAGGACCACGCCAAACACATCCATGCCAACATGACGAAACCAACAAACTCATTAATATTATCACTCACACTCGCCAAGAATTCACTCTCACTTTCCAATAAATCAGAAAATCGTAAGAGTCACGATGCACAATAAATATATAAACATCTTTTCGGCCAAAAGAATGTTTCGGCCACAAATATATTTCGTTTGAAAAATTATTTCGGTCGAAATAGATTTTCGGTTGGAATATCTTTCAGCCGAAAAGAGGTTACCGGATGAAAAAAACCGTATAGATAAAATTGTACAAAAAAATCGAGGGCATCGTCATGGTACCATTCGATTTGACGTTCAAAGGTTCGACCGAAACATATTTCGGTTGAATAAGAAGAGTTTTTGGCCGAAGAAAATATTAGATCGGTCGAAAAAATGTCTTTCGAAATTTTGGAGATCTGATTGTCACAAAAATGTTACCCGCTTTCATGAATTTACCCATATTCAAAATATTTGCCACACTACCAACCTTTCTAACCTCTTAACTCAAGAAAAATATGGTGATCTTGGAAAGCTTCTCTTAATGTTTTTCCAGCACAGAAACAAAATTCTAAAGAATCCCAAGTAATCACTTACCCTCTTAAGGTCCAATAGACTAATTAAACCTTAGTGGACATTAATCATCATCATCATCATCATCATAATATAGTGAACTATATTATATTATTGTTGTTTATATTCTTACTCGAACATAATAATATATATTTAACTATATATATATTTTATATTATTCTTATAACATTAAATATATTAATAATGATAAATTAATTATTAATTTAAGATTTTCATAATAATTATAAAATAAGTAATATTAATATAATAATTTTATGTTTATGTAACACATTCTCTTGAATAACAATAAACATTATTATTAATAATATATGTAATATATGGCAAACAACTATATGAAAACACTTTAATATTATTAAAAAATTATAAATCATAGTGGGCCTAATGGTTAAGAACATGTGTTTCCTCCTAAGAGGTCTCAAGTTCAAGTCCAGAGGAGTAGGGTATGTTATACCTCTGTAGATTATTATTATTATTTCTTATTTTCCTTTTAATTATAATTTATATTAGTTTTTAATAAATTATAAATCATATTGTTTTATTCAATTTACTTAGTTATCATTCTATAATAATTTTCTTACTTAATTATCATTCCATATTAATTTACTTAATTATCATTCTATATTAATGATTAAGAATATGTGTTTCCTCCTAAAAAGTCACAAGTTCAAATCCAAAGGGGATCTCTTGTCCCACAAACAAAGGGTTCTCATACACCAATTTTACCACTCAAATTACTGGGTGGAGGGGGTCTTATACACCAATTTGGACAATAGTGCCTTGGTTTTGAACAATGGCCAGTAATAAACAACATTTAATATGGAAATGAGTAGGGTCTCATTCACCAATTTGGACAATAGTGCCTTGGCTTTGAATAGTGACCAGCAATAAACAACATTCAATATCAATTTGGACAATAATGCCTTGGTTTTGAACAATGGCCAGCAATAAACAACATTCAATAAGGAAATGAGTGGGGTCTCATAAACCAATTTGAACAATAATACCTTGATTTTTGGTTTTTAATAGTGGCCAACAATAAACAACATTCAATAAGGAAATGATTGGTATATACAATGTAGAATCACCTTGATATATACGTCTGATGTATATACTACTTGCCTTGCCGATGCATAGCTGGCTGTATATTGCTTGCTCGCCTGCACTGAACAGGCACCTTGGTTGGTAGTCTTCATTGGGGATCGATCACTTTCAATACAAAGAAATATATGTTTGTTTACTGACTTTGTAAGCCATTTCACCTGTGGGACAGTGGGCGAAAGAGTTAAACTTTCAGAACTGACAACACACGATCCTACTTGTAGTAAAAGTTCAAATCTTGCGGCCTGGTCATTTCATCACTTGTAGTAAAAATTCAAATCTTGTGCATCTGTAAAAGGACAACGAGAATCAATATAGATGCGATGGTACTGTCCAATAATAGAACAGAGTGTAACATCCCGCTCTAGTGCACTGAGTGAAATTATTCTTTGAGGACACTTGCTCGCAAGTGATCCAGATTATTATGCTATTAAAACATTTGATTTTGATTATGAGGCGTTATGGGTTGATGACATGGTTTAACTACATTGACATAGACAGGTGCTATTGACTCGGTTTTACTGAGTGTGCAGGATTTTGGACCTCGAGGATGTAGAGGCATCGATGGAACCCTTGGACTCCGGATCGAGTCAGGGAGTATACCATTGGGGTTGGATTGTTTTACTATGATATTGGTGCATCTGATTAGATGATATGATATAGACATATTCTGACATGATTTGTTGATGATGCATGCTGATGATAGCTTGCCGACCAGACTCACATATGGAGTAAAGGGGTGATGCACGACTACCAGAGATGTTGAGGGAGAGGTGTGGACAACAACCCTGCCATAGCCTACTAGCACTCTTGTCGTGGCTCAAACTGTAGGTTAAAGATTACCTAGTTCGAGAGGACCCACGATGCCATGAGGGCAGACTACGAAAATCGCTCACGATGATTCTAAGGGGCATGTAATAAGGAAGGGGCCTTATTCCTTAGAGGCCCTTAGTCTCCCACAATTTCACTTGGCAGAGTATTGACTCCAGGGGTTATTGATGTCTACCAAGTCAGTCAAGAGGCGAGTGGCACCCTTGGAGCATGTAGTGCGTCTTGAAGGGCACATTGTGCAAGGGAACAGATGAGGCGAGTGGCACCCTTAGAGCACCTAGTGCGTCTTGAAGGGCACATCGCATTGTTGATGATAGAGGAAAGAACCTAGATGGCCTTAGGATGAATAACATGTTAAGTATTTTTAAAACAAATTCCCTAATTAAATGTCGCCCAATACAAAAATTTAAAGTCTAACTCTAAATTACGCTAGTGGTAAAATTTTGTCTATCTATAAAATAAAAATAAAAATAAAAACAACATAAATTATAATTATGATCTTCGTTAAATCTTGTAACATGAAGGGAGTAAGAAATTTAACTTATTCATTAAAAAAAATCCGTTGAAATAAAATTTAAAAAGGGAATTAACTATTTTATTATTTTTTTAAATTATATTAATTAAAAGATAAAAGGGAAAAAGGGGTTAGATTCCACACCTGCCTTTTTGAGTTCTAATTAAAAAGGGGAAAGAGGGAAAATCTAAAATTTTAGGAAACTAGGAAAAGAGGTAAACATAAAAAGGGAAAAAGGGGAACATAAGGGAAGAAGCGGAAGGTCAAACTTAGTAAAACATCTACCATTTAAGAGCTTTCTAATTTAAACTGAACTAACAATCTAATAAAAGAGAAAGTTATTAAAACCTATAAGAGAATTTGGGGACACCTAGGAGTGATTCTAAGAGTAACTCTAGGTGGGCGAGGGAATTAAAGATAATTAATTAATTAAAGAAGTTAATTTATGGAGGAATGAAGGGGATGGGTGACACTTGTACGACGAGGAATTTTTAGGAATTTAATTATAAAAACTTAACTAAAAGAGAATTTTTGGAAAGTAAGGAACCATGAAACTCTATATAATGAAGGGAGGTGATGGAGGTTGGAGCATCTTCTATTGGCGTAACGTTACACTACAGAAATATCTACTTGAATGACTTAACTTGTGGGAGTTGGGATACCCATCTCGGTGAGGAGTGGTGGTTCGACCTTGCGAGGGGAGCTAGGAGCTAGTTGAAATCTCTGGATAGTGTGTGTGTGGACCCTTTGTGGCTCGGGGGGCTAAGGGGGAAGAAGAGTACCCCTAGCATTGGTTGGGAGGTACCGGTGAAGTCTTGCCAGTCGACAAGCGGGAGTTGCATGGAGCACGTGGGATGTCCACTCAAAGCGGGCAATCAAGCAACGATACACTTTCTTCGTTTGTATGGTAGATTGTTGTAGGATTTATGATTTGTATCTGCATGTTTAATTGGGTAGGTAAACTGGTTTTCTAGATTCATGACTAAATTTTTTATGGCCTAGCTGATTGATTGATTGGTTTCCCATGAACTTAATTTCCCCACACGTCCTGACCACCAGATGTGTTGATTGTGACCTTCGTGGTTGTTTCACCTTCATCCCTAGCTCACCAGTTCTCGCCTGAACAGTCGTCTAGGAGCCTGATCTACGGTCATCTCCTTAGCGTTAAAAGACCTATGGATCTCAATGCCCTGCTTTTCTGTGCGAGGATGATGAGCAAAGGACAAAATTGTTAGCCGACTACCCTCGATGTTGCCCTTGGCTAAAGGTTCACCTTGCTCCTTGACGTGTTTAAATAACCCTAATTTGCTTGATGGAGAAGTTTCCTTAACTCTGCGTTTTTACTTGTTGAAGGTGTTTCCTTACTGATTATGTGGGTCTGCGTTTTTTACTTGTTGAAGGTGTTCCTTTACAGATTATGTGGCTCTGCATTTTTACTTGTTGAAGGTGTTTCCTTACTGATTATGGGGCTCTGCTTTTTTACTTGTTGAAGGTGTTTCCTTACTGATTATGGGGCTCTGCGTTTTTACTTATTGAAGGTGTTTCTTTACTGATTATGTGGCTCTACGTTTTTACTTGTTGAAGGTGTTTCCTTTACTGATTATGTGACTCTGCATTTTTACTTATTGAAGGTGTTTCCTTTACCTATTATATGGCTCTACAATTTCATTTCTGAATGCGATTCCTTACTTATTGATGACATTGGGGATCGCGATCTGCATCTCTTTTTCCTATGCATTTTTTTAATTGAGCGATTTTTCCTAGAATTTTTTTTTCTCCATCGATTTTACCTGAGAAGGGCATGGTTATTACCTATGATTTTCATTTCTAAATGATGACGACAATGTAGCTTCTAGTCTGGTGCATTTTTTCACAACGATTTTCTTATGTGTGTAGTGTATGTTGTTGACTACGTTTTGGTTGATGAATGGACACGATTTTTCTAATCTAATGATGACAACAAAGTGATTCCCTTCGGGGGTGTTTGGCATAGTGAATTGATTAATTATTAATGACAAAAAGTATGTATTCCTTTTGGTGGGCTTGTACAATGACTGGACAAATTTTAATGACAACAATGTCATCCCTTTCAGTGTGGTTGTACTGCGTGTGGCCCAATTTATTATTCACAAAAATATAGGTTCCTTTATGATGCTGGAAGGACCACGTCTTACCCTTTAAATTGCTGACTGTGTTGCTACTGCAATGACTACGTTTGCCCTTTTATTTGTGTAATGTATATGGTTGATTGCGTTTTCTATTGAGTGGATATGAATTGTGGTTAAGTTGATTGAGTTTCTATTGAATGGGCTTAAATTTCCATTAAATGGGCACGATTTTCCATTAAAAAGTTGTTTGCGTTTTGCCTTTTATCAATGACAGAAAATGCGTAATTTCTTCTGGTGCAGATTGGTACTGCGTTATGTTTTTTTTTTGGTGACAGAAAATAGGTATTCCCTTTTGATGTGTGTTAGTACAACGATCTTGCCTATTTATTGATGATGGGAATGTGAATCCCTTCTGATGTGTCTCTGTACAATGTTTGTGCATATTTAAGGATGATTGTGTTGTGGATTTAAAGACCATGATTGCCATTAAATGTAGATTGTGCCTTGCTGCCGTCAAATGGCCACGAGTCTGCCTTAATTGTCAACTGTGCCTTTTAACCTGGAAATGGAAACAATTTTAGATAGTCACCTCATGCGTTCTATGGATGGCGTTAGTTGACCAACGCATTTTTTTTCGAACTTAATTGGACACCATCCATAACTTGTATATTAAATTTGCAGTTAATAATTCATACAGCCTCACCATCTAAGTTAAATTGGTTAATTGTCGGCTGATTATTTTAACATCAATATCGTTTTTGTGGTAGCATAGATCAACTATAAAAATGTTAAGAGTTCACCTTTTAATGAATAGTGTTTATTGATAACTAGTGTTTGATTTGGTCAAGTGCCTATTTTTAACCTTTTGATAGCTTGACGATTTAGTAATGATAAAGGTCCACTCCTTCGCCCATAGAATTATTGCCTGACAGATATCAGGATGCATTAGACATCATGATTATGGGGGTACTAGTCTTTAGGTTGTGCAAGCTTGAATGAGAGTTTAGTGGTTGCTCAGCTAAAACCTTATCGGCCTTTAGTTTTTGGAAGTTTTTCGCCTCTCACCTTAGGTCAAGATGGAAGGGGTGAGCGGTCTGCCTTTACACCATAGGTGGTCTTGTAGGAAACAAGAGTGCTCCAGTCCTTCGCGTAGTTGATTCGAAGGTATCTTGTGTCGTGTCTACCCATTGCTTGGGGGCGTAGGTGTAGCCTTCCAGTCAGTTATTTGGGCTCCTAGCGCTTCGGTCCATCTAGAGTCCTCAGTCCAGATAGGATCTATTGTGCCAAGGTTGTCGACGCATCTATCACCTAGGGACGACATGATTCCTGATGAGAGAATCATGGCATGCCCTATTAGATAACGATGATTGAGAACTTGGCCGGAATCGGTACGTGTTGTGTGAGTGTTGATGAGCGTTGTAATTTGTCTTGGGTGCATGGGTGGAATTCCTTCATGCGTTTGGTTAGCGCACTCGAAGGTTCTAGTCTGGTTCGTCAAGGTCGTTGTATCATGAGGGGTAATGGTCCCTTAGCTTGTAGGCATGCCATGTCACATCGGGCGGGTAATCGTTCCTCCTCATTGTCCTATGCATGTGTCATCCAGTTTCCCTGGTTCCTGTGTGTGGAGTCTTAGTTGTTGTTTCCTGTTCTATGGGCGTGGTACTCACCGTCAGTTGCATCGTCTAGTTGTAATTATCGTTGTTGTCCTGTGTTTGTCAAAAAAATTTCACTATTGTTTCTCTTGTAGACGTAACGATGGGGTCGTTACATATGGTATCAAAGCGGGTTCAACCCCGTGACTGTGGATCACCATGCTTTCCACTGTAGTAAACCATTGAGTCTTAACCTAACACTATTTTAAAACCTAAACTTTTCCTTGCAATAAGCACGGTTATATGACACTGTAGAGATTCACGACGAGGTATCGTGGATGGAAGTGCGACGCTTCCAGAAGTTTCACGCCCTTGGAGTCTGACCCCTAAGGGGAGGAACAAGTCCTTGGGATGGATTCTCTTGTAGTAAGGGATGATGGTGGTCTGACACGACCCTTCCAGGTAATGTCAAAGGCCTTGATTCACCATTGGTACTTAGATGAGACCAGGGCACCTGTACCCCTGAGGGTCCACAACACGCCCTAGCTAGTACCGTTAGCATCCACCGAGAACTCAAGAGGGTTGATTTCTCGAGTCCACGAGTGTCATGGATGGTTGTTTCATCAAGGCATGGTTGTAGAGCAAGGCGTTCTGCTTCACGCTTCATGATCAAGACCTCCATCATGAAGGTCTGCTTGGTGGTATTTCACTGAAGGGGAACACTCTTATATGGCGGAAGACGCTCCTTCAACTTGAACATGATCGCCGATGACGTATCATGGGAATTGTTTGAGGAACAGTTCCAGAAGACATATTTTTCTGAGGAATTCATTGAGTGTCAACTCAACGAGTTCAACGCCTTACGATAGGGTGGTCATACGGTGCCCGAGTACGAGGCCCATGTTTGGAGTTACCTCGGTATGCTCTACATCCTAACCGATAACTTAAGGTCAAGAAGTTTGTGATGGCCTTAGTGTTGGAATTCATCTTCTACTTCGGGTACCAAGATTACTGGACCAAAGAATGGGTGTTGGACGTGTGGGGAGACACACTACCAGTGCGAATTCCCGGTGGAGAGGACTATAGCGTCTGGATCAGCCGGACCCACTACCATGGGAGATATGGGCAAGGCCCATCGGATTCATGCAGCGGTGAATAACCGCTAGAAAGAGCACTAGTCGACTATGCTTGAGACGATAGGTACCCTTGCTGACCAAACCCTTAGTATTTTGATAGATCCCGGTCTACCAAGAGTTTCATTTCTGGTGCAACGCTAAAAAGGATTAACCTAAAGGCAGTTGAACAGGATAAGTTTATCTTCGTAGAGATGGCTTCGGGGGCCAAACAAACTATTGGAGGAAAGGTTACGGGATGTACCCTTAACCTGGGAGAGTTTGTCACCAGGGACAACCTGTACATCACGATCTTAGGATCTTATGATGTCGTGATTGGTATGGATTGGTTGGAATCGCATGAGCCGATACTCAACTGTAAGATGAAACGATTGAGCTTTGTCAATGACGAGGGATAGAGACGTGTGATTGTAGGCCAAAACTAGGAATTTTCCCTGAGGTTCATCTCTTCCTTGAAACTTCAGAAGAGCATGCGCAAGCGGTGCAAGCTTTATGCGATCCTTGCGTTAAACGAGAAGGGAGTAGCAGAAGGTCTAGAACAACTTCTAGTGGTGAGAGAGTTTGAGGACATGTTTCTAGAGGAGTTACCTGGTATGCCTCCAGAGAGGGAATTGGAGTTTACTATAGACCTAAAACCAGGAACCGAACCGATAGCTAGAACGCTTTATCATATGTCAACCCTGGAGTTACAGGAGTTGAGAATGCAACTGAAGGAAATGATGGACCTAGGATGGATACATCCTAGTGTGTCACCATGGGGTGCACATTTTATTTTCATATGAAAGAAGGATGGGTCGTGGAGGCTCTGCATTGACTACCGTCAATTGAACAAGGCCACGATCAAGAATCAATATCCATTGCCGAGGATTGATGATCTGTTCGATCAAATGAAGGGCGCGACGGTGTTCTCAAAGATCGACTTGGGATCAAGATACCACTAGTTACAGATTAAGGAAGATGACGTCCCTAAGACCACCTTTAAGACAAGGTTTGGACATTACGAGTTTACGGTTTTACCATTTGGACTGACAAACGCCCCGGGGGTATTTATGAGTTTGATGAACGGGGTGTTTCGTGAGTACTTGGACAAGTTCATCCAAGTATTTATTGATGATAATTTGATTTAATATCGGATGACAAAGGAGCATGACGAGAACTTACACTTGGTACTACAGTGTCTGCGAGAGCACAAATTGTATGGGAAGTTGTCCAAATTCTTATTTTATCGATCGAAGATTCACTACTTAAGGCATGTCATCTCCGACAAAGGCATCGCCGTGGATCCAACAAAGGTCGAGGCTATCATGGAATGGCCTGTGCCGACGAATGTCCCAAAAGTGTGTAGCTTCATGGGTTTAGCAGGATGCTATCGACAATTCGTCGGGGGATTTTCGAAGATAGCAAATCTGATCACGAAATTGCAGAAGAAAAACAAGAAGTTTGTTTGGACCAAGAAATGCGCGGAATCATTTTGGAGGCTCAAGGAGTTGTTGACAACAACACTGATACTAAAGGTCCTTGACATGGACGCAAACTTCTTGGTATGCATTGACACATCTAAGGAAGGTTTAGGTATAGTCTTGATGCAAGACAGATGAGTGATCACTTATATTTCGAGGAAACTGAGAAGGCATGAGGAGAACTACACAACGCACAATTTGGAGCTGTTAGCAATCGTTTATGCCTTGAAGGTTTGGAGACACTACCTTGTTGGATGAAAATTTGAACTAAAGACTAACCACTGTGGACTACAACACATCTTTATGAAAAGTGACCTGAACGCGCGATAACGACATTGGAGAATTTCTTAGCAAGTACGACTTTGATATTACTTACATAAAAGGAATAGTGAACCGAGTGGCGGATGCAGTGAGTCGGAGACCACGTGTCTTTTCGATGCTGCCTCTTCAGACGAATCTAGGTGAAAGGATTCTAACTTTACAACGTGTTGATGCTCGGTACAACGAGGTCGAGGGTTTTATTGGAAAAAACACAATGATGGTACCACGATTTGAAGGATTTTTGTTTGATAGCGATAGTTTATTGAGGTTTAAAAATCGGATCTACGTACCATCGAACGACGAGTTGAGGATGTTGATCCTAAGCGAGGCTCATAGAGAAGTTTACATGGCTCACCCGGGAGTCATGAAGATGAGGGCAGACCTTAAACCCTTATTCTTCTGGAAGGGAATGAAGGCAGACATAGTCAACTATGTGGCCAGATGTCTAGAATGTCAATAGGTAAAGGATAAACATAGACACCCAACAGGGTTACTACAACCACATGCTATTCTGGAATCGAAATGGGAGGTTATTTCGATGGATTTTATCATTGGATTTCCATTGAGGGAAAGGAGACATGACTCGATTTTCGTAGTAGTAGACACTCTGATGAAGAGTGCTCACTTTATTCTTGTGCGCACGACGTATCAGGCACCTGACATGGTGTGCCTAAGAGGATTATATCTGACCAAGGATCGGTGTTCACTGGACGATTTTGGATGAGTTTCCAAGAGGCCTTGGGAACCCAACTTAACTTTAGTACTACATATCACCCAGAGATTATGGGTAGACCAAACGAACAGACCAGACCTTGGAGGACATGTTGCGCCTATACATGATGGACCAACAAAGGCATTGGGAAGAATTCTTGCCATTGGTGGAATTCGCTTATAACAAAAGTTATCAAAGAACCATTGAGATGGTGCCTTTCGAGTTTCTTTACAGGTGACCGTATCAGGTGCATTGAGTTGGGATCAGCTTGAGGATAGGGTCCTGGTGGGACTAGAAGCGATCCAAGAAGTGGAAGAGAAGATGCAACCAGAAGACAAAGGATTAAGGAAGCGCGGGATCAGTAGAAGAGTTATGCTGATGCGCGTCATGTCGATCGTAGTTACGATATGGCGATCAAGTATTTTTGCGGTAGAAACCACATGAGAGTTCGATCAAGTTCGAAAAAGCGGCTATACTATCTCCTACGATATTGTGAAAAAGAGAGGTCTGTGACCTTTTGACTAGCCTTGCGGATTCCTAATGCGTATGCACGATGTCTTTCACGTCTCTGTCTGAGACATTATGATTAGTGATCCTACACATGTTTTGACATGAGCACCTTGCGATGTCAGATAAGGGTGAGCTCACAGCTGAGCCGATCCGCATCTTGGATAATCACATAGCTACGACGTCGAATAGTAGATCAGGTCAAGGTCTAGTGGGACAACTATAGTCCGCACTTGGAGACCTGGGAGGACGCATATGATATGCGCCAACAGATTCCATTGTTGTTGGATATATAGACTTATGATATTGTGATACACTTGTTTCGGCATTTTTACTATAAAACTTCAGGATGAAGTTTAGACCAAGAGGGGGTTTATGTAACATCCCGCTCTGGTGCACTGAGTGAAATTATTATTTGAGGACACTTGCTCGCAAGTGATCCATATTATTATGCTATTAAAACATTTGATTTTGATTATGAGGCGTTATGGGTTGATGACATGGTTTAACTGCATTGACATAGACATGTGCTATTGACTTGGTTTTATTGAGTGTGCAGGATTTTGGACCTCGAGGATGCAGAGGCATTGATGGAACCCATTGGACTCTGGATCGAGTCAGGGAGTATACCATTGGGGTTGGATTGTTTTACTGTGATATTAGTGCATCTGATTAGATGATATGATATGGAGATATTCTGACATGATTTGTTGATGATGCAGGCTAACAATAACTTGCCGACTAGACTCACATATGGAGTAAAGGGGTCACGCAAGACTACTAGAGATATTGAGGGAGAGGTGTGGACAACAACCCTACCATAGCCTACTAGCACTCCCTCCGTGGCTCGAAATGTAGGTTAACAATTACCTAGTTCGAGAGGACCCACAATGCCGTGAGGGCAGACTGCGACAGTCGCTCACGATGATTCTAAGGGGTGCGCAATAAGGCAGGGGCCTTATTTCTTAGAGGCCCTTAGTATCCCACAAGTTCACCTGGCGGAGTATTGACTCTAGGGGTTATTGATGTCTACCAAGTCAGTCAAGAGGCAAGTGGCACCCTTGGAGCACGTAGTGCGTCCTGAAGGGCACGTCGCACAAGGGAACAGATGAGGCGAGTGACACCCTTGGAGCACCTAGTGCATCCTGAAGGGAATGTCACGTTGTTGATGATAGAGGAAAGAACCTAGATGGCCTTAGGACGAATAATGTGTTAAGTATTTTTAAAAAAAATTCCCTAATTAAATGTCGCCTAGTACAAAAATTTAAGGTCCAAGTCTAAATTACGCTAGTGGTAAAATTTTGTCTATCTATAAAAATAAATAAATAATAATAATAAAAATAAAAGCAACATAAATGATAATTATGATCTTCGTTAAATCTTGTAACACGAAGGGAGTAAGAAATTTAATTTATTCATAAAAAAAAATTGTTGAAATAAAATTTAAAAAGGGAATTAATTGTTTTATTATTTTTAAAAATTATATTAATTAAAATATAAAAGGGAAAAGGGGGTTAGATTCCACACCTGCCTTTTTGAGTTCTAATTAAAAAGGGGAAAGAGGGAAAATCTAAAATTTTAGGAAACTAGGGAAAGAGGTAAACATAAAAAGGGAAAAAGGGGAACATAAGGGAAAAAGTGGAAGGTCAAACTTAGTAAAGCATCTACCATTTAAGAGCTTTCTAATTTAAGCTAAACTAACAATTTAATAAAACAGAAAGTTATTAAAACCTGTAAGAGAATTTGGGGACACCTAGGAGTGATTCTAGGAGTAATTCTAGGTGGGTAAGGGAATTAAAGATAATTAATTAATTAAAGAAGTTAATTTATGGAGGAATAAAGGGGATGGGTGACACTTGTATGGGGAGGAATTTTTAAGAATTTAATTATAAAAACTTAACTAGAAGAGAATTTTTGAAAAGTAAGGAACCATGAAACTCTATATAATGAAGGGAGGTGATGGAGGTTGGAGCATCTTCTGTTTGCGTAATGTTATGCTGCAGAAATATCTACTTGACTGACTTAACTTGTGGGAGTTAGGATACCCAGATCGGTGAGGAGTGGTAGCTCGGCCTTGCGAGGCGAGCTGGGAGTTAGCTGAAATCTCTCGATAGTGTATGTGTGGCCCCTTTGCAGCTCAGGGGGCTAAGGGGGAAGAAGAGTACCCCTAGCATTGGCTGGGAGGTACCAGTGAAGTCTTGCCGGTCGGCAAGCGGGAGTTGCACAGAGCGTGTGGGACGTCCACTCAGAGTGGGCGATCAGGCAACAATACGCTTTCTTCGTTTGTATGGTAGATTTTTGTAGGATTTATGATTTATATCTGCATGTTTATTTGGGTAGGTAAACTAGTTGTCTAGATTCATGAATAAATTTTTTATGGCCTAGTTGATTTATTGATTGGTTTACCATGACCTTTGTTTCCCCACACGTCCTGACCACCAGATGTGTTGATTGTGACCTTCGTGGTTGTTTAGCCTTTGTCCCTAGCTCACCACTTCTTGCCTGAGCAGTTGGCCAGGAGCCTGATCTACAGTCATCGCCTTAGTGTTAAAAGACCTATGGATCTCAATGCCCTGCTTTTCCGTGCGAGGATGATGAGTGAAGGACGAACCTGTTATCTGAATACCCTCAATGCTTCCCTTGGATGAAGGTTCTCCTTGCTCCTTGATGCGTTTAAATAACCCTGATTTGCTTGATGGCAAAGTTTCCTTAACTTTGTGTTTTTACTTGTTGAAGGTGTTTCCTTACTGATTATGTGGCTCTACGTTTTTTACTTGTTGAAGGTGTTCCTTTACGAATTATGTGGCTCTGTGTTTTTACTTGTTGAAGGTGTTTCCTTACTGATTATGGGGCTTTGCGTTTTTACTTGTTGAAGGTGTTTCCTTACTGATTATGGGGCTTTGCATTTTTACTTGTTGAAGGTATTTCCTTTACTGATTATGTGGCTCTACGTTTTTACTTGTTGACGGTGTTTCCTTTAATGATTATATGGCTCTGCAATTTCATTTCTAAATGTGATTCCTTACTTATTGACGACATTGGGGATTGCGATCTGCATCTCTTATTCTTGTGCGTTTTTTTTAATTGAGCGATTTTTCCCAGAAAGTTTTTTTCTCTAGCGATTTTACCCAAGAAGGGCATGGTTATTACCTGTGATTTTCCTTTCTAAATGATGACGACAATGTAGCTTCCAGTCTGGTGCATTTTTGCACAACAATTTTCTTATGTGTGTAGCGTATGTTGTTGACTACGTTTTGGTTGATGAATGGACACAAATTTTCTAATCTAATGATAACAACGAAGTGATTCCCTTCGGGGGTTTTTGGCACATCGAATTTCTTAATTTTCAATGACATAAAGTATGTATTCCTTCTGGTGGGCTTGTATAGTGACTGGCCAAATTTTAATGACAACAATGTCATCCCTTCTGGTGTAGTTGTACTGCCTGTGGCCCAATTTATTATTCACATCAATGTAGTTTCCTTTATGATGCTGGAAGGACCACGTCTTACCCTTTAAATTGCTGACTGTGTTGCTACTGCAACGACTACGTTTGCCCTTTTAGTTGTGTAACGTATATGGTTGATTGCGTTTTATATTGAGTGGATATGAATTGTGGTTAAGTTGATTGAGTTGCTATTGAATGGGCTCGAATTTCCATTAAATGGGCACGATTTTTCATTAAAAAGTATCCTACGTTTTGCCTTTTATTAATGACAGAAAACATGTAATTTCTTCTGGTGCGGATTGGTACTACATTATGTTTTTTTTTTGGTGACAGAAAATAGGTATTCCCTTTTGGTGTGTGTTGGTACATCGATCTTGCCTATTT
Organism: Picea glauca; assembly: GCA_000966675.3. Classification (NCBI taxonomy): domain Eukaryota; kingdom Viridiplantae; phylum Streptophyta; class Pinopsida; order Pinales; family Pinaceae; genus Picea; species Picea glauca. Next base: position 112,345 of record JZKD02S0576700.1, read on the forward strand.
ATTGATGATGGAAATGTGAATCCCTTCTGATGTGTCTCTGTATAGTGTTTGTGCGTATTTAAGGATGAATGTGTTGCGGATTTAAAGACCACGATTTACATTAAATGTTGACTGCGCCTTGCTACTGTCGAATGGCCATGAGTCTGCCTTAATTGTCAACTATGCCTTTTAACCTGGAAATGGCAACAATTTTAGACATCCACCTCATGCGTTCTATGGATGGCGTTAGTTGACCAACGCATTTTTTTTGGAACTTAATTGGAGACCAGCTATAACTTGTATATTAAAGTTGTGGTTAATAATTCATACAACCTTGCCGTCTAAGTTAAACTGGTTAATTGTCGGCTGATTATTTTAACATCAATATCGTTTTTGGGGCAGCATAGATCAACTATAAAAATGTTAATATTTCACCTTTTAATGAACAATGTTTATTGCTAACTAGTGTTTGATTTGGTCAAGTGCCTATTTTTCACCTTTTGATAGCTTGATGATTTAGTACTGATAAAGGTCCACTCCTTCTCCCATAGAATTCTTTCTTGACAGATATCACGATGCATTAGACATCATGATTATGGGGTACTAGTCTTTAGGTTGCACAAGCTTGAACGAGAGTTTAGTGGTTGCTCAGCTAAAACCTTACCAGCCTTTAGTTTTTGGCAGTTTTTCTCCTCACGCCTTAGGTCAAGATGGAAGGGGTGAGCGATCTGCCTTTACACCACAGGTGGTCTTGTAGGAAACAAGAGTCATCCAGTCCTTCACATAGTTGATTAGAAGGTATCTTGTGTTGTGTCTACCCGTTGCTTGGGGGTGTAGGCGTAGTCTTCCAGTCAGTTATTTCGGCTCCTAGCGCTTCGGTCCATCTAGAGCCCTCGGTCCATATAGGATCTGCTGTGCTAAGGTTATCGACGCATCTATCACCTGGGGACGACATGATTCCTGATGAGAGAATCACAATGCACCCTATTGGATAGCGGCAAATGAGAACTTGGCCGGAATCGGTACGTGTTGTGTGAGTGTTGACGAGCGTTGTAAGTTGTCTTGGGTGCATGGGTGGAATGCCTTCATGCATTTGGTTAGCGCGCTCGTAGGTTCTAGTCTGGTTCGTCAAGGTCATTGTGTCGTGAGGGGTAATGGTCCCTTAGCTTGTAGGCGTGCCATGTCGCGTCAGGCGGGTAGTCGTTCCTCCTCGTTGTCCTACGCATGTGTCGTCCAGTTTCCTTGGTGCTAGTGTGGGGAGTCTTAGTTGTTTTTGCCTGTTCTACGGGCGTGGTGGTCGTTGTCAGTTGCATCGTCTAGCTGTAATCGTCGTTGTTGTCCTGTGTTTGTCAAAAAAAAATTCACTATTGTTTCTTTTGTAGATGTAACGATGGGGTCGCTACATGGAGTAACTTAATTTGTGGACCATTTTTATTTCTTAAAATTTTGTATCGAATTCAGTGGAACTTTTCCAGAAAACTATGCATGAGACATAAAATCATTGCAGGAACCATAGACAAAAACCATCCAATTATTTGTGAAACTTCTATTATTATTCGCCTATTATCAACTCGAAACAAAAACCAACAAATGTACAGATATGGGAAAATTGTTTACTTGTCGTGTTTTATTGCCATTGAAGTACATTAACTTGTTATCAACACAATGGACAAAAATCCCTCTTGTGCATTTGTAAAAGGACGACGCGAATCAACACAGATGCAATGGTATTGTCCAATAATAGAATGGAGTAACTTAATTTGTGAACCATTTTTATTTCTTACATTTTGTATAGAATTCAGTAGAATTCTATCTTCATTTAGTGGTCCAACATTTCCATAAAACAATGCATCAGACATAAAAACATTGCAGAAACCATAGACAAAAACCATAAGGACAGAAACCAACAAATATACATATATGGGCAAATTGTTTATTTGTCGTGTTTGTGTTTTATTGCCGTTGAAGTGCATTGACTTGTTATCAACCCAACGGACAAAAATCCCCAGTTTTGATGCTGTTAAATTTAACAGTTACCAACATGGGTCTTCCTTTTGTTTAGTGGGTGAAAAATTGTTAGATTAGTAAATTTGAGTGATTATTTTTGTATATTCCTAGTGCCTTAGGGGTTTTTCAACATGCTAAATCCATTTCTATATTGAGAAATGGATTTTGAGCAACAAAAAATATATAGGGGATTTCCAACAAAAAAAACAGTGATTTCATAAAACAGCTAGACAACACCTAATTACAGCTAAAGGTGTACACCTATTGGAGATATGGCTAAGCATTGAAGATGTTGGCACATTCTTAGTCGTCCTCCAAAATGAGTGAGTCAGATTTATTGTTGATAACTTCCTTGCATTTATGAATGCATCAGTTAAACTGTTTACTTTTTAACGTTTATCTAATCATATATCAAGAAATTACTGAACATCATATAATTGCCACGTTTAAATGATTAACCTTTGGGTACCTCATATTTCTCATTCTCTACCTCATTCTCTCGGCGAGTTTCATTCTCTATCTCAATTGTCTGCTCGTTTCATTTCTCATTCTCTACCTCATTCTCTCGGCACGTTTCATTCTCTACCTCAATTGTCGGCGTTTTTCTTTCTCTACCTCTGATTTCCTTAGCTGTCCGCTGGCTTCATGCACATGATAGTGGAGGATGCCATGCGTCCTGAAATTCAATGGGCAATGGCAGACAATTTATCATGGATGCTGCTGCGAAAAGAAGATGCAATGGCGGACAATTTAACATACACTCCCTGTTCAAATTTGTGGAGGTCCCTTTTAACCATTATTATACGCTTTGCGCTTTAGTTTTCAACCTTATTTTCATGTCTCACGCGGAATATAATATATTTTCGTGAATTTGTGTTCTGTTCTTGATTTTGCTCAAATGTTTTGGCTGATTTTGTATTTGTTTTTCTAAATGCAACAGTCATGTAAGATCTGTCGCGGATAAAATTGTAGATGACGCAAAAAGTGCAAGAAGGATGATTTCGCTCATGTGGATTGTCAATAGTCACGCCGAGGGTTTTAACGCAAGATCTGAGGCATTAAGCCATACATAAATGTCTCCATTGGAATTGTTTTAGTAACCACCGGTTTCAATTTTGGTTCAAACCCTAGAGCAACAGAAAGTAAAAATAAAATTAACTTTTGCAATCTGCCTGGGATTCGATGTATTTTTATACTTTAGGTTGACCCACCAGTTATTTTTTTTTTGTAGCTATGTAGAAATATTTTTGGTTTATTAAAAATAAATTATACATGTATTAAAAGAAAACTATTTTGAAGTTGTGGAAAAATATCATCAAAATAATTAACACTGATTTGTTATAACTGTTTATAAATATCAATGTGGAGTAGAATTGTGCGTGCATTTTTGAAGAAATCCTGATGAAAGTCGATCAACTCCAAATATGATTAGAGATGAAATTAAATTTTTTTGAAATATACAATAGTTAATGATGAGGTACAATTCTTCAAACAAGCTTGAAATTAAATTGCTTACTGTGTCTGACGGCCTCATCACTGCATTTTTTTAGTAGGCCACATACAAATCGAGACTCATATAGCAGGTCGCTTGAAAAGAGGTACTACCCACGCGCTATTTTGTTCGTTGATTGGTTAGCAAGATATTTTGGTTGGTATTGTTACAATAGCACTGTAAAAGTGGCAAGAAACTTCGTCTTAGGTCAAGAGTTTGTGGTTGGCTCTTGGTTCAAAATGTTTTTAATGTTGAGATTTCCTTTGACGACTGTCAAATATCATGCTAGAGTCTAGTGAAGTGTTTAATGGCAATAATTTCAGTGCTTGGAAGTAGAGAATGATAGCCATTTTCCAAGATGAATGGCCATTAAGGGTTTTCTCATGAATAGAAGTGAGCTTGTTTGATGATGAGGAGGAACAGGAAGCACCCACGGGAAATGTGATATTGAAGCAGGAGATATTTGATGTAAAGCACTCTGAAGTGGTCTTCATCCTCATTAAATCATGTGTCATTGACGATATGCCACTGGAAATG
>JZKD02S0576700.1:130050-149410 GCA_000966675.3 Picea glauca
CAAGCGGTCTGGAACCCAAATATTTGTCAGCGATTATGCGATGCCAGATGCCATCGATGGTGACAGCTCTCCAGAAAGAGCTCGCCAGGAGAGCTGAATTAAATAATGGTAAGTTCATAAGCCCCCAGCCCCCAAATCTTCGAGGTTTAGTCAGTTCTGACCAATTACACAAGTGGAATCGGTGGCGACCAGGATTGCTGTTCCAAAAAAAATTAAAAATTAGTCTCCGTAAAAGAATGTGGATTTTGTTTGGAATTTTTACCAGAGACATCCAGTAAACGGGAAGTGATTCCAAGACCGACTTGACCAAGATGAAGCGGCCGCCCAATGACAGCCATTTGTTACACCAAAAGTTTATCCTCTTTTCGAAATGTGTCACCAACCAATGCCAGTCATCCGGAGAGGGGGCTCCCAGTTTTAATTGGAAACCAAGATACTTGAATCCTTCCCTCAGATTTACAAAGTTGTATGGAACAGTTTGCTTAAGAATAAGTAGCTCGTGCTCTGAAAGACCCCAGTAGTGAACAGCTGATTTTGAGACATATATGGACAGCCCTGAGACGGAACAGAACAACTGAAGTACCTCAAGGATTATCATCCATTCAGGCAGATCTGCCTTTGAGAAGAGAAGCACGTCGTCCAAAAACATGAGCTGAACCAATTTTATAAACTTCGAGACTTTGATACCGGAGATGTGGTGCTCGGAGAGTTTTTGGTTGAGAAGTAGGTTGAGAGCCTCCATAACGAGGATAAAGAGATAAGGTGAGAGAGGGCATCCCTGTCGGAGCCCTCTCTCGCTTTTGAAAAATCTGGAGGCCTCACCATTTATCAGGACAACAAAATTTGGGCCAGATACACAAGACATCATCCAATCAATGAGCAAGTCCCCAAAACCAGCCGAGTAGAGAATCAATCTCAGAAATTCCCAGTCAACACAATCAAAAGCTTGTTTGAGATCCAGTTTCATAACCAGGGCTTTTAAATTATATTTTTTTATACTGTGGATACCTTCGAGTGCAGCTCCAATCGCGTCCTGTATCCTTCTGCCCTGCAAGAACCCCAACTGTTCGGCTGAGAGACTTCTTTCGAGGAAAGGCTTGATCCGACTTGATATAACCTTGGAGATTAGTTTGTAAATAAGGTTACAGAGAGCAATCGGTCGATAGTCAGAAAAAGATAGAGGTTTGCTTTCTTTAGGAATTAGAACAATAAAGGTGGAATTAAGACTACCCACAATTTTGCCCGTTGTCCGGGTATCTTCCACCATTTGGAGGAGGTCCGGCCCCACAAGGTCGAAGAAGAAGCAGAAAAACTCAGCCGACCAGCCATCCGGCCCGGGGCTTCTATCCGTTTTGAAATTTGTCAGGATATGTCTTAGCTCGGCCAGGGTAACCGGTTTATAAAGTTCGACTGCCTCTAAATCTGAAACAAAACGAGGAAAAGGCTGGCCGTAGACACCATCCTCCGCAAATCAAGATTTGTAGATTTTTTGTAAAGGCCGCTGAAGTGGGAAATCGCTTCTTCCTGGAGATCCTTTTGGCCACTATAAATTTCATCATCCCCGCCTTTAATCGACCAGATAAATTTTGTCTCTATTATAACTGGCCACATTATGAAAGTATTTTGAGTTAGTGTCACCACACTTTAACCAGGTCTCCCGGCTGCGAAGTCTCCTAGTTTGTTCCTCTGCCAGAAGTAGGGCGACTCTTTTATTTTCAAGCTGTTTGAGGGTAGTCGACTCCTCCAGATTCAGTGCATCAATCGACGAGCTGTGTAAGAGGAGAGAGATATCCGATTCCAGGGTGATTAAACATTGTTGATTTTTGGCTTTAGTTTCATGGAACCAATCCTTTGATCTGATTTTTAGAACTTTAAGTTTCCAAACGAGGCGCCTTTGTGGATTCACTTCCGATTGGAAGCAGGGGCCACTCCAGACCTTAAGAACTAGATCCTTGTAAGTCTCAATCGAAAGCCAATGGTGATTAAATTTAAAAGGAGTAGAGGGATGTAAAGCAGGAAGCCTTAGCTGCAGAAAAACAGGCGCATGATCTGATACAAAAGGATACTCTACCCAGGAAGAAGGAAAACCCGATTTGGACACAATGCTTTCAGCTACCAGGAAGCGATCCAGTCTTCTGGCGATCGCTGCAGGACCACTCCGCCCATTTCTCCAGGTGGGAGTAAGACGACAGGGGTGAACATCTATCAAGTTGTTTTGATAAAAAATCCTTTTATAGAGTGCTTCTGAGGGGCCTGGCAGGAAGGTACCACCCCAATTCTCATCGGCCGAGAGTATCAGATTAAGATCACCTCCAATGATGAGGTTGGGGATAGAGAGAAGGCCTAATGAGTCAAGAGTTGTCCAAAATCTTTGTTTGTCCACGCAGGGTCCATAAAGGTTCAATAAAGCCACCTCCTGCATAGATGCAAGGCAAATACCAATTAACAAAATACCTCCACTAGAAATGTATGGTCTAAAGTGGAATAGGTTGGGATCCCATGCCACCAGCAGTCCACCGGACGATCCAGTGAAACTTTAATACTTTATTAATGTATATATGTTTTATTAAACTATTCATAATTAACTAGTTTTAATATTTTTGCAATCTATTAAATTAAACATTTATTAATAGATTCCACCCTTAAGATATTTATTAATATATTCCACCCTTAAGATATACATTAATATATTGATACTTTATTTATTTTCTTACTTCATTTATATCTGTTTGCATTATCAATGTATTATTTTAGTAATGAGTTTATTTTGTTATTATTACATGTAATACTTTATTATTATTATTATTATTATTAATTTTATTAATTACTTTGTTATTTACTATTTTATTTTTGCTAAATTAATTTATAATCTATAAATATACTTTTCCATTATTAATGTATTATTTTAATAATGTCTTTATTTGTGCTATATTATTTTCTAATTTATAAATATTGGTTATTTAATATTTATTTTATTATTGATAATTAATAATTTAATTATTATTAATTAATTAATATTACTATATATATTTTAATAATTATCTATTATTATTTAATAATTATTTATAATTAAATAAAATATTATTATTATTAATAATTTGTTAATAAATTACTACTAATTTTTTTAATATTATTATTAATAAATTATTTAATTAATAATAATATTAATTAAATTATTAATTATTTTATTTTAAATAATAATTAACTAATTACTAAATTACACTTAATTATTAAATTTAAAACGTATAAATATGTTAATGGTTGTGCCCATGCATGTTAGCGGTGAACTAGCAACAATCACATTTATGTAAAAGGTGGTTGATATACGCATATCCGCGCCATTAATTTTAAAAAAGTTGAAAATGGAATAGATCGAAGTATATCAACCACTTTTTACATAAATATGGTTGTTGCTAATGTAATGTATTATTAAATACACTAAATACATTACATTATCAATGTATCAATCAATTAATATGTTACATTTATACATTAATACTTTAATATATTTATCAATCAATTAATACTTTAATTTATACATTTTTTTTATTATATATTAAATTAATGTAATATTAAATTATTATATTCATTAAATATATTAATATATTTATGGACATATCCATCTTTCCAAATTAATGATGCCTATATAGTATATCAACTTTTATAAAGTGATTATTACTAGTTGATAATGCTGGTCCTCAAACAGTAACAGTCACTGTGCCAATTAAACCTCCAGACCAAACCTTAACCACCTGACAAGGTTCGTCTGACATTAACAAGGCCAGTGCGTAAATACTTTCTATCATGGCAGCCCAGATCCTGAAAGAGACAGTTCATCAAACATAGTACTAAGCTAAACCAAAGTCAATTAAATGAAATGAATAACTGGGTGAGAATCCCATTAAGTGACTGGCAGAAATCTAATGGAACGTCAGCGTTAAATGGCAGACGCAACTACAACTCAAAACTGTCATGACCCCAAATTTTGCAGAGCTAAAGTTTTGAAACTCATGTAAGAAAGCGTTTACACTATAGTTGAATTTGAAAGCATAGGATCCGGTTCCACAATGTTTTTCATGTAACTCTATCCCAAGTAATTATTATGAGGATCAAATTAAAATTTTTGAAACTCAAGTAAAAAGTATTTACATTATAACTGAATTTGAAAGCATGGGATACTGTTCCACGAATTTGAAAGCATAGGATACTGTTCACAATGTTTTCATGTAACTCTACCTCGAGGCAGTTATTATAAGGATGACATTTATTGATAATTATCGTAAGGATGGTATTTATATTCTCAACATTGAAGAGGAATAAGCGCAGGCTGCAGAGCATCTTTGTTCTTTCAACATTGAAGAGTACTAAACACTGGGCTAAAAAATATTTATGTTCAGATGTAGACCATTGAATCCAAAATAACTTTTCATCCAATAACTCTGAGTGATTTATGTTCATATATAAGCCATTGAATCTCAATCAAATTTTGGACGCAATCCAAGTATACAGAGCATTAAATGCTATGTTGCTATGCAACATAGTATTAATATTGATTACGGTATATTTTGATATTGTACAGTTTGGCCAATATCCAAACCCAAGTATGCAGATCATTAAATGATATTCAACATAGTGTTAATATTGATTGTCTTACATTTTGACATTGTACTGTGGTGGCCAATATCCAGCCTGTTAAACAGTATTGAATGCTACAACATATGAATTATAGACAATCGAATCTGAATTGATTTTAGATATTGATTGTCTTATATTTTGACATTTTACAGTCCAATATCCAAACCCAAATATACAAAGCATTAAAAACTACACAACATAGTGTTAATATTGATTGCCATATATTTTGACATTGTACAGTCGTGATCAATATCCAACCTGTTAAACAGCATTGAATGGTACAGCATATGGATTATAGACAATTTAATCTGAATTGCTTTTGAATCCAAAAATCTATATTCCACCTACCACATCATTCCATAAAAAAATCTATAATCCACCTACCACATCATTCCATATTGCTGGCCTTGTACAGTAAGTGTTATCTTCCGATCTTGGCAAACACTTTCCGGCTAAGATAATTTGGCACGACGTCGTCCGCCGTCTCCAACGTTAGTCCGTTAGCAGGTCAGCCAACGTGGACTGCAACAGAGTTAATGCAGTGGCGGATTGGACATCCACGTGCTCGCTTTTAGAATAGCCTTCCCGCCCAAACTCCCTTTCGAATTCTGAGTTCACTGTATTCGACATCCCCTGCTACCGTTCCTGATCCTGTATGGATATTTTGAACTATTGATTGACGGCGCCGAGGTGTGGGTTGCTCAATCGTGAAAAAGAGTAAGAACCAGTGTGCTAGTGAATAAGTGACAGATATAAGCAGTATATAACTTGTGGACCTATCTAGGAATTCTCTGAGGGTCCCAATTCCACACTGATTAAACGATGAGTAGAATGGTTAGACTATAAAAAGTCTAGAAAATGAAATTGCAGACATGATTACACACAAAAAAAACTTCTCACACTATATTTTTTTATCTTCAAACAACTTCTCACATTATATATTTTTCATCTTCAAACTTGGTACAATTACATAGTATTTTTTTATCTTCAAACTTGGTATAATTATATAGGTATCTATAAAATCTAATTGATTTTAAATTTTATTAAGCACACAAAAACTTTATATATTATATTTTTTTTTATCTTCAAAATTATATAGTGATTTATGAGATCTAATTGATTTTAAATTTAGAGACATATCTAAAAAAATCTCTCAACAATTTCCAACAAAACCAAAACAAACTCCTAATTAATCATTATTTCTAACATAAAATGAATAAAGCAAACTCCATGACCATGCACCTTCAATTTGTTATTAACCACATGACCATGCCTACATCTACCCGAGTTAGTAAAGTTTGCATAAGCAACAGATGTGTCTAAATTTTGTTTCTATTTTGGCTAAAATTCCAGCCTCGATTGATTAATGCAGGGTTTCAGATACACCTTATCATGAATAGATCACATAGTTACACTAACAATACATAAATAGATTGCATGCATGCGCATGTGCATGTGCATGTGACCGCATGAGGAAATTCGTTGGCATGTTTCCAACAATCTCCACCTTAACAACAATTTATGTGATATATCATGCCTTTAATTAATTCATCCATCACCTTTCGTGTAAGAGAAGCCAAACACCATCACAACTCCACAACTTCTCTAACAATATCGTTAAGTGAACATGCCTGCATGATTCACTCAAGTATGGACCATTATATCTCCATCAATAACCTGTCTAATAGACCGATGCACTTGTCCAAATCTCATGAATCATATTTTGTGTTTGAAGCATCCATTTCCATGCTCCTGACCTGGTATTGCCATGTGTCTACTAACAACACCAACTACATGTGAAATGTTGACCATTTCTCCATCGCAATCATCAAAATTCCTACTAGCATGTAATACTCGAGACATATAACCATTTTCTTCTTCATCAATTAGAACATAAACGTGAAGAGAATTTACAATGGAAAGCCAAAGGGATTTTACAAGTTTCACATTATTCATACTGAATTTCGTGAGTATCTTCACCACATAATTCTGTTGTGATAACCAAGATTACCATATTTTCTGTCTCTATGTATTTCCATTCTCAATATTTATTTTGTTGCTCTGAGATCCTTCATAAAAAATGTCCTAACCAACTGAACCAACTTGGTGATCTCAACCATGCTTGTGCTTGCAAAGAGCATAACATATAACACCAAGATAATGATTATACCATAAACACAATGGTTATACTCACTTCTTGTAAGATTTGGCTCACCATGAAGGAATCAAACATTTTGTACCATTTGCCTAGCATGCTTCAAGCCATACAATGATTTTTGAGTTTGCAAACAAATCTCATGTTGCGATTCTGAACTAACCATTCTCATTGTTTCATATAGATCCCCTTATAAAAGGAGATTCATCAAACACTGCATCTTTGTCCATGATGATTATGTGGGTAGTAGGATCCCACAGTATGCACCCCTTCACATCATCACCATATCAAAGATTTACCTATTTGATCTGGGTCCTACTTATAAATCTGATAAAAAACCATAAGCATCACAACTGAATAATTTCACATTTGGGTAATTACCAGATGACCTATTCATACCTCTTCCTGAATCTTCCTGTCGACCTATTCGTACCTCTTCCTGAATCTTCCTGTCTTTTGCAATCGATGGTGACCAAGTTACTAGATAACACAACCTCTTATGTCCACAACTATTGATGCAACTTGGCATTACTGAACATGCCTATTCGATCCCAACTTCCTTGCAATACTTTCCAAGTTCCATGGATATGAACTTACCTTCATCATATATTCTCAAACACTTGATTGACCTGCCAACACATCAGCCTTTCTACAGACCCACCTTTCTAAACTAGACACACTACTCCACCTCGAACTTTTCATTGGAACAACTTTGATCAAATCCGGCCAAACCAGCCAAGTAAGCCTTAACCACTTACCTCCAGGCCCATTTACAATGGAGTTCACCAAACCTTTTATAGGCTTCATTACATGCAATCCATGGACACAATAAGAGTATGATAATGAGATTAATAATTTATAATTAAACATCGATGAGTACTCCCAAAAATGCATTTTTTTTTGTGTTACAAACCAAGGAAGTGGATGTGGTATTAGAAAACTATTGGTACTTTTACCATGAATGTTGATAAAAAATACATAGAATTCAAGAACCTTACAAATAAAATTATGTTGCGAGACATTAATTCATAGCAGCTTGCTCTATCATCGAATTCGGATCACAATGAACAACAAATCACACAAAATTAATGGAAAATTTAAAAAAATTTGAATAAAAATCGTATTAGCAAATATGAAGAAATTGTGCAAAATCGAATAGAATTGGAGAAGCAAGATACAAAAATTCATGAATTTCAACAACAAATTAAAGAGTCACAACAACAAATTAGTAATATAAAAAACACTCATAAAAAGAGTCTGAAAATATTACTAGAGAACTATTGTCCAAAGATGAAGAAATTTCTCATTTGAGAAATCATAATAAATGTCTACTTGTAGATATGAAGAAATTGAAGAATGAGAGGAAGGCACAAAAAGAAACCCAAACCATGGATAAGGGCACTAACATCAACATAATCAACATGGAAAAACCTAATTTTCTTAACAATGAAGTTTTATCAATGGAAGTGTTTCTAGAAGTCAATATCAACAAACGATTCTATGGTAAAGCAACATCCACAGGTGATCCAGGATATTTTCATCGAAGTGACTTATAAAGAATTGTATTAAATGAACATAAATCAAATGCACCATTAAAGAAGGAAAATATCAATAATGAAGAGACATAAGCATCATATTTGAACACAAAAAATTGATAACAAAGTTTGTCCATGGTGGACTATGTCTCTGGGTCCTGCTCTCAAATGGTAGGCCTTTTTATTAACTCAACAAAAGAATTTGTAAAAATACATAAGTATACCTCATTCTGGAATTAAGATGCAAAAGATTTTCTCAGATCAGAAAACATAAAACACCATTGAATTCATGGCGTCGAATTACCCAAAAATAACTATCTCCACGCCTCAATCTGACTCTGGCACTCCCAGGCCCTTGAGAAATCTCGTCTCGGTTTCCTTGCCTACTCCCTACATTTAATTCTCTGTACTGCATCTTGGTTTCCATGCCTAGCCATACCGTCACGCTCCCTCTCTTTGTCCATGGGCAGAATCAATTTATAAACAAAAAGTGGGGTGAACTACACAATGTAGTCCATTGTCCCAATGGTGGCAGATGTTATAGTTAAGGCATTTGTATAGGGGGAGGTCCCGGGGTTGAGCTCGCGACCCTCTCCTTTTGCGTTATAGTTATAACGTATACATATATGTGGAATGGGACTTCTCCAAATTTGGAGTGTGGTTTAGATTTGTCGAAGTGTACTGTTTGGTCACTAGATCTGGTGGGGCTCCACCAGATTTGGCGGGCCCGCCTTTTTTTATTTTTGAAATTCAGTTTTTGGGCACTCATTGGGAATTTTCGCACTACCACGTGGCAGCCCATGACTGGGCCACGTGGAAGCCAACCATTGGGCCATGCCAACCATCTACACAGTCACTTGCCATGTCACCTACCACATCAACTACCACATCAGCCTGCCACATCGTTGTACGGTCTTCCACGTGGTTGTACATACTAACACGTGGCACTTTTTCATTAGTCCATGGATTGACGCAAAAAATCCAAAAATGAGTGACACATGGTAGCCTCTGGTGCTTCCACATCACCATGATGATGTGTCATGCTGACGTCATCATGAAACATGTCACATTTTGTGTGTGCCACGTACACTGTATGGATGTTGACGCAATCTGTATTGATGCTGAGATCAACAGTACAGATGTTGACTCATCCCCTGTTGACTAGGCTAGGTTGACAAAAACTTTGACCATGAATATCTTTCGATCTATAACTCCATTTGATGAGTCATTTACGTCGTTGGAAATCTTGCGACTCGCTCTTCACAATGATGCCAATTTCACTGAGTTTTGTGGACTTTGAATTTTTTCCCTTTCTCTATCTACTGAGGCCATTCTGAGCTTCATGAGTTGCTTCTGCGAATTATGAGTTTTCCTTAGTCTTCTCTAGATCCTTTTTGGATCACTCCTTTCCACTGAGAGCTTTTTGGACTACCAAAAGTTTTCATCAATCAACAGATAAGTAAGAGAAAACCATATTTAGTGTTATACTTAAGCTTATTGAATAGGGGTAGATAGTGATAGGTTGGGTCTGTTGTTATTAGTACTCTGATCTTCTTATGAACATGGTAATACATGTTTTGTAATTACTATCATACTTGGATTCATGTAAGGCTTATTGATAGGTCATAACACCTTGTATTAGTGGAATATGAGTAATATGTGGCTATCTTCTTACGATTCAAACATATTAGTATCCTGGTTACCTTGTCCTTCTCAATCCACTTTTCCTTGATTGGATGTGTGCCCTTTAAGCCTAATTGAATATAATCAACATCACCCCTACGTGAAGTCATCGTCCTTCTGTCCAGGATGATATCTTCCTTTAACTCATCCAATTACTTAGGAGAAAACTCATCAACTGAAGGTATTGAAAATTCCTCATCCTGATCCATGATCATGGGAGGCTCAAAAAGTTTCAAGTTCTCTACATTTACAACTGATTAGATCTTCATATAAGGTGGAAGATCTATACAAAAAGAATTTGTACCACTTTTCTCCAAAATAGTGAAGGCTCCATAACAAATGGGATTGAGTTTCTTTCCTTCACCCTTCAATATTTCCTTGTTTATGTGGAGCCATACCTGGTCTCCAACCTAGAACTGATGATCAACCCTGTGTTTGTCATGTTGAGCTTTATACTATGCTTGAATTTTCTCCAACTGTTCCCTGACTGCTTGGTGTACCTGTTGGATCCTCTAGATGAACTTGTCGAATCTGTCTTCATTTATTTGTTCATTTGAATAAGCATCTCTCCCATACCTCAAGTCCAAATGAATTTTAGGTAAATACCCAAAACATATCTCAAAAGGAAAACACTGAGTGGAGGAATGTAAGGATCAATTGTAAGCATGTTGTACATAGGGTATTTTTTCATCCCATAACTTGGGATGCTTGTTGCAGTAGCCTCGAAGAAAAAGTATCGTTGTTCGGTTAACAACCTCTGTCTATCTGTCGTTCTTTGGATGGAAATAAATGTTCCTCTTAAACTTTGTGTCCTTCATCCTCCACAATATTGTCCAAAAATCCCCAAGGAATCGAGTATCTCGATCCGAGATAATGGATGTGGGTAACCCAAAATGAACCCAAACATACTGAAAGAAGAGATTAGCAGTCTTCTCAATCGTGATCTTCCTTTTACATGGAATTAAGATACACATCTTGTTGAACCTATCCACTACAACATACAAATAGTCATGACCCCTTTTCGACATTGGAAAACCCCCTACAAAATCCATGGAGATACATTCCCATGGATGGGATGGAACAAGCAGTGGTGAGTATAACCCTAGTTTTCTATTAGTGGGCTTACAAGTAGAACACATCACACACCCCTTTACATATTTAGTTACAATTTCTTTCATCTGAGGCCAGTAAAAAAACCTCTACAAATGAGCCATAGTTTTTCTTACCCCAAATTTCCCCGACACAAGAGAAGCGTGAGCTTCTTGTATTACATGGACTCGTTCACTTGTAGGAATACATAGATTTTCAAGATGGTAGAGTAGTTTTCCCTACAAAAAATAGTTCTCTACCTGTGCAACATGGGTTAGATTCTCATATACTTCTTTAAAATATTCATCAATGGCATATTGTTCCACATAGCTATCATGAGATAAATAAGCATTCTTCAAAATAATAGAAGCAACAATAGGAGGTATAGAAAGCATATCAACTACCTTGTTACTCGTACCCTTTTTGTACTTGATTACCAAATGAAATTGTTGTAGGAAACCCATCCATCTGTAATGTTAATATTGTTGCAATTTGATTTGTGCTTGGAGATACTGTAAGGGTTGATGATCTGTATGTATGATTTTTTCCTTCCCCAACAAGTAGTGCTTCCATTTCTTTACACTTTGAACTAATGTATACAACTCTTTATCATATGTAGGATAGTTAACAACAACTTGGATAAAACTTTTAGAGTGGTAATAGATAGGCTTACAATATTGCATCAATACTGCACCCATGGCATATCCGCTGGCATCTGTCTCGATCTCGAAGGGATGTTGAAGATTCGACAGTTCTAATATTAGTGCGGTACTGATCTTTTCCTTCAAAGTGTAGAAATATTTGTGTTGCTTTCCTCCCCATTGAAAAGTGTTCTTCACACTGGTTAAGGCATGAAAAGGAGCTTCTATAAAGGCGAAGTTTGAAATGAATCTCCTCCAATACTAGACTGCACCTAAGAAGCTCTGTATCTCAGTTACACTTTTCGACTCAAGCCAATTTACAATTACATCAATCTTGGAAGGATCAATTTTGAATTGTCCTCCTCCTACAATATGACCTAAGTACACAAGTGCAGTCTTACCAAATTCACATTTGGACAATTTTACATAAAATTTTTCTCTTTGCAAAGTATCCAATACTTTCTTTACATGCCTTACTTGTTCATCCCAAGTCTCGCTAAATATAAGAATGTCGTCTAAATATACAATCAAAAAATCATATAGAAAAGACCTGGATACATCATTCATCACACGCATGAAGGTTGTTAGAGAATTACAAAGACCAAACGACATAACTAACCACTCAAACAATCCTTGTTTGGTTTTAAAGGAAGTCTTCCATGCATCATGTTCTGCAACCCTGATCTGTTGGTATCCACTGCGCAAATCCAATTTAGTGAAATAAACAAAATTCTTTAAATGATCAAGTAAACCATCTATACGAGGAAGAGGGTATCGATTTTTCACCGTGATTTTATTTAAGTCTCGGTAATCGACACACATTTTCCATGTGCCATCTTTCTTCGGTACCATCACGATCAGAGAACCACAAGGAGATGATCTGGGCCTGATGACCCATTGATCCGATAATCCTTGTACCTTCTTCTTAATCTCTGTAATCTCTACAACTGACATCCTTTACATGCCCACATTAGGAAGAGGAGAATCCTGCTGAAGATGTATTTCATGTTGGATTTCCCTATTAGGAGGTAATCCATCTGGTTCCTGGAAAATATTATCATACTTAGAAATAATATCAATTAATTATTTCTTATGAGAAGGATCACATCCTTGGAAAGCTTTGGATGTTCCGACATCTTTTTCCCATACGACCATGAGTACATATCTCTTATTAGTGTTTATGAATCTCTTCATTTGTCTTGCACTAACAAGTGTTGTGTTTACCCTCATGCTGTAAGATATAACAATATATTCCACCCCCCCTTTAGTAAGGTGGTATTTGTTCTCATGATGAAAGAAGAATGTTTTTTTATCATAAATATAAGGACTCCCTAACACTATGCAACATATATCAAGTGATTCAACATCCAATTCCACTTCATCAATCAACTTTGAAGAAATAGAAAATATGACCCTACATTGCTTGGTGACATTAAGTTTTTCTTTATCACATACCCAACCAAGAGGATAAGGCTTTGGATGTGGTTTCGTTTCAAGACCCATATTTTTGACAAGTTCTTCAGACATCAATTTTTATTGGGTACCCAGATCAAATAATGTATCTATCTTAGTGTGTTTAGATACAACTCTTATATGAAATAATTCATTCCTCTTTTGTTCATCATCATGAGATTCATTATTGGAATTTGAACTAGAATGAAGGGAATATTTACCTTGTATTCCAACCATTGTGATATTTCCTTTATCTCTTGAATCAGAACCAAGATCTTGTTGCATTGTAGCAACGGTCTTTGTCTTCCCCTTTCCACTGAACTGCTTTGGTCTCTTCTCTGGATGTAGTTTCCAACAATGTTCATCATCGTGACCACTTTTATTTCAATGAGTGCAAGATGGATTTCCTTATTCTCTCTTTACAGTGGTGGTATTCTTGTCCTTCCTTTTAAACGTCTTAAAAGACTTATGTGGGAGATTGGAAGGTTTCTTTGTGGGATCTTCTTGAACATGCTTTCCCCTGTTCTCAAGGTGAATGGTTTGCACACAAACTTTGTCAAGATTGGTGGGGTTAAACAATAGAAAAGTATGAAAAATATAACTATGAAGTGTGCCAATATACTTCATTAAAGTTTTATAAGAATCCAAATGAATGTTTAATGCAAGAGCTTTCTTCCTAAATTCTTCCATGAAACTTTGTACAATTTGACCTTTACTTTGTCTTAAAGTTTTCTATTCCATCATTGCTTTATGTAAATAACCCAATGGATAAAATTTCTTCCTTATCGTTGATTTAAATTCCGACCATGAGGAAAGAAGATTACCACACTTACTATTGTCCTAAAGTTTTCTCTCCCACTATCAAGAGCAGTGCCTTCCAGCTGAAGAGAAGCCAGTTTCACTTTAACTTCCTCTTCATCAATCTGTTGAACATGACAATATACTTCAACCTATCGGATCCAATTATCTATCTTTTCAGGATTAGCATCTCCATTAAACATAGGTAAATAAAATTTTACATAAAGCTTTAATAATGGTTTCTTAAAAGAAGCTTTATGGCTATAATGATGAGAATGATGAGAATGCTCAGAGAAAGAAGAGCTAGAACTTGATGGTGAACATGGAGGCTCGAGAGGGTCTCCTCCAGCCCCTTGATTTACTGAAGCATTATCATCATCTTGTGCTTCATTTTTCTTCTCTTTCTTCTTCATTCTCTTCTCGTATTTTGCATACATTCGCTCAACCATTTTTTACATGTGATAAAAGACCATATGGAATTTTTTCTCTTGTTCATCACGCTTGTCCTCTTCTGCCATTTTCTTCCTTCGGGATGCATGGAAAAATTCGAGATTGAAATTCTTAAGAGTTCCTTCACCCTGCTTATGCTTGGCCCTAGTAAGAATTCGTGCTCAATAATTCAAGTTGAGGATCACTGCTCTGATACCAACATGATCTGGGATCTTTTCATCGAAGTGACTTATAAAGAATTGTATTAAATGAGCATAAATCAAAATGCACCATTAAATAAGGAAAAGATCAATAATGAAGAGACATAAGCATCATATATGAACAAAAAAACTTGATAACGGATTTTGTCCCTAGTGGACTACGTCTCTGGGTCCTACTCTCAAATGGGTAGGCCTTTTTATTAACTCAGCAAAAGAATTTGGCAAAATACATAAATATACCTCATTATGGAATTAAGCTACAAAATATTTACTCATATCAGAAAATTGACAACACCATTGCATTTGTAGCGTCGAACTACCCAAAAATGACTATCTCCACGCCTCAATCCGACTCCGACACTCCTAGGCCCTTGAGAAATCTCATCTTGGTTTCTCTTCCTTCTCCCTGCATTTAATTCTCTATACTGCATCTCAGTTTCTGTGCTCGACCATACCGTCATGCACCCTCTCTTTATCTATGGGAAGAATGATGCCGACGCACGCTCCCTCCACAACCCGCAGGTCGGAAGGTCCACGTCAACACAAGATCTTTCCTTTACCACTGGCCCGAAGAACTCTAAATGACTCTTCTATTTCCCTACCGGGAAATCTATACCCACAACAAACTCTCACGGGATCCCCTCTTTACGCTTGGGAGATCGGACTTCGCAACTTTGTGAATCCAGTGGTCAAGCGTTGGTCTCTCGAATCCCCGAAACCCGAAACAAGCAATGCTGACCTTTCCTCCCTCCTTTCGGGATTTTACCTATCGTGATTTCGGCGATCGTGATGTTGAGAAACTTGTCTCCTCAACTCTCGAATCCCGATTTTCCGAAACTCCGATACACTCGTGAGATTTAACTTTTCAACGCCACTTCACTTCATCGGCACTTCAGATTTCATGATATCGCGAATACTAATGCAAAGGTTTCAGAACTTTACTCCACGAAACTCCGAAATGGTAAATGGAGTTTGAATCCATGTCAATAGTGTGCCACCTGTCCACTCACTGACTCTTCCATGGCCCACATGAATCTTCTTATCTTTCAGGATGTCACGTTTTAGAATATCGTGATTCCCATTGCAAGGTTTACGGGACTTCCACCCACGAAAACCCGATACAAGTATCCACGTGAAAATCCAACGACCCTTGTGGCTTGGATCTACGGTCCTATTTCTCCTAAGCTTAGAATATTTTGATGCTTTCGCCATAACTCCCCTGCTCCTCCATGAGATATGATGGCTCACGGGACTTCGTAGATTCTCCACCGAGAATTTCGACCGTCCGTCTCTTCCTTTGAGAACTCGTCCTCCTGCGGTCCGACGTTGCTACGCTTTCCTTCGTCCACTTCGAAGGCTTCAAATCCTTTTGGACTTTTTCCAATTCTGAATCTTTCAGAAGATCCCTGCACACACTCCTTGTGGTAGACTTTCAAGCACTTCCTAAGTGTTGAAGTCCTTTGAATCTGTGCACACCTGCAGCAGCAGTCCTTCAATGCTTCACTCAGATTTGAACCTCTGAGACTTCACTCGGCCTGCACACTCCTTGCACAGATCCTGTGCCTGACTGCACCTCTATGGAAATGAGGACAAAATCTATCTCTTCTGAACTTTCAGAGACAAACCTTTGAAACTTTTGTCAACGCACTCCTTGCGGACACTTCAACTGCACTCCTTGCAGGAACTCTTGCTCATATAGAGAAACAATTGAAACTCATTCCATTACCCTTTCCTCTTAGATTTCAAACATTCAACAAGAAATCATTCATACATAGCATAAAATAAATTGCATGACAGAAAGAGTAAAACATTCATGAGCATAACATTCAAAGATGCATACACAGAGAATATATGAACACCATGAGTCTGAATCATATCTTTCTCTGTATTAATTCAAAAATTCTGTACATGGAGTCTGATACATAGCCCTCTGTTTCTCTTCTATGCTCTTCTCACACTAACTTTACAGTACACAATGAGGGTGTCTATATCTCGTTTCCCTCTTGCACTCTAAAACTGTCTAATCTAGAATTAAATTCTATCTACCTGCATTAACTAATATAAATTCCTTCTACCTACTAAAGGATGAGAGTGAATTTCTCAAGGTCCGTTTACATTATACATGTGCGCTCCTTCTTAATTATCTTATTTAAGATGGAACATCAATTTCAAGGTAATTTCAAAATTTGCGTTGGCACTTGTCCAGCTGTCTTTTGCTTCCACGCTCGCTCGCTTGAGATGCTCCTGCATCATACTCCCTGGCTTGAAAAATTTCATGGGCTCCTGTCCATGAGCTCACGCACTGTGTGTCCATGCTTATGGATCTTTGCTTCGGTCTCCCAGCTGGCATCTTCAACTGGATGGCCCTTCCATTTGACCAAATATTCAAAGTATTCTTTCTGCCAGGTTTTCTTGCTTACCCTTTTGTCCAGTATGCGCTCCATATGTGGCTTATCTACAACTGGCATCTGCTTTGTCCACTGGATCACTGGCTGCTTATTTTCTGTTCCTGTTTCCTCAGCTTTATATGGGTACAAATATGAGATATTGAATATCAGAGAAATTCCGATCCCATCGGGTAATTCAATCTCGTAAGCATTCACCCTAAATTTGTTTAAGACCTTACATGGTCCGATTTTCTTCATATTCAACTTATTATATGTTCCTTTCAAGAACCTTTCCTTTCTCAAATGTTCTAGAATCAAGTCACTAACCTCAAATTGAAATTGTCTTTTGTGTTGATCGGATCTACACTTATATTCCTGGCTTGAATTCTGCAATCGCTCCTTCACCTAGCTGTGAAGTTCCTTCATCACCTCTGCGAAATCTTCTACACTAGCTCTCCTAGTTGCAATCTGTTATGAATCCCTCAGCTCAAAAATTCCTCTCGACTGCATGCCATAGACAATCTAAAACAAAATCTGCCCTATTCTCTTATTAACTGAGTCGTTATAAGCAAACTCTGCCTGTGGTAATATGTGGTCCCACTGGCTATGGTGTTCTGTCACCAAGCTTCTCAGCAAGTCTCCCAGACTTCTGTTCACCACTTCTGTCTGTCCATCTGTCTGAGGATAATAAGACGAACTAAATGACAAGTTAGTTCCCAGCTTCTTCCATAAGGGCCTCCAAAGTGCCCTATGAACTTGGTATCTCGATCTGAAACTATGCTCCTTGGTAAGCCATGAAGTCAAATGACTTCTTTGAAAAACAGATTCACAATGTGAGTTGTGTCACTGGTCTTCTGACATGGAATGAAGTGTGCCATCTTAGAAAATCTATCCACCACCACAAAGATTGACTCAAATCCTCTTTGTGTTCTTGGCAACCCCAATACAAAATCCATGCTGATTGCATCCCACGACCTTTCTGGTATGGGCAATGGTTGATAAAATTCCACATTCTTTCTCCTTCCTTTTGAATGCTGGAAAATTATGCATCTGTCCATGAATATCTTGACATATTCTTGCATTCTCGGCCAAAAATATGACTCATTCAATTTTGCGAACATCTTGTCGTGACCAAAGTGCCCTGCCAATCCTCCACTGTGTTTCTCCTTTAGCAAGTTCTCCCTCATGGAGCATTCAGAATACACAGTTGATTACCCTTAAATAGTAATCCTTCCTGGATCATGTATTTTGTCCATTGGATTCTATCCTTGAGAATTGGATTCTCAGTTGATTCATATGCCTCCTTAAAATCTGGATCATCTGCGTACATGTTCCTGAGATCATCAAAACCCAACGTTTTGACTCTGAACTCCTGCAACAACAAACACTTCCTGCTCAAAGCATCAACAACTTTGTTAGCAGTACCAGAAATATGTTTAATCACAAAAGTGAAATTATGCATATATTCAACCCATTTAACATGTCTTTGATTCAACTTTTCTTGTTGAGTCATGAACTACAGTGCATGATTGTCACTGTATAAAACAAACTCTTTTGGGATTAAGTAATGCCTCCATTTCTTCAATGCCTGGATGATAGCATAAAATTCTTTGTCATACGTGGAGTACTTCACCTTTGCTTCATTAAGATTCTCGTTGAAATATGCTATTGGTCTGTCATCTTGACTCAAGACTGCCCCGATTGCAAACCCACTTGCATCGCATTTCACTTGAAATGTCTTTCGAAAATCCGGCAACACCAAGATTGGTTGTTCCGTAATCTTCCTCTTCAATAGATTAAAAATTTTCTCAGCCTCTTCTGTCCAGTGAAAAGACTTGTGTCTTTTATTCACTGTATCCATCATCACTGTGCTAATTCCACTGGAATTCCTAATGATTTTTCTGTAGAAACTAGCCAATCCGTGAAAACTTCTCACCTCAAAGATATTCTTCGGTGATGGCCAATTCTTGATCACTTCCACCTTATCTAGATCCATCCTCAACTCATTTTCCGAAATAAAAAATCCCAAGTAAATTAGCTCTGTCTTCATGAATGAGGATTTCTTCATGTTTATCAACAACTTCTCCTGCTGTAACCTCTGCATCACTATAGCCAAATGGTTCAGATGCTCTGCCACTGTTTTACTGTTAAGCCCTAATATGGGCTCATTACCCCTTAATTGGGGAATATTAGATTAGTAATGCTATTTTATTTATGTCAGCTGTAGGCCATTAGTTGTAATTTAGATTAGTAATGTTATTTTAATTATGTCGACTTTAGGCCATTATTTGTAATTATACCTCCTAGTCTCCTATATATACCAAGGAGACATTTT
>JZKD02S0576700.1:154354-172135 GCA_000966675.3 Picea glauca
ATTTTGAATCATCTTGTACTTGAACATTTAAGTGGGGTAAAAGGAGGTTTCCCCCTCGAAGAGGCTTATTATCTGAAATTATCTCTTTTTTCAAGGTGTTGAGTACTTTTCCTGAGGTTTTCATATGCTATATTGATGTTTGGTTCTTAACATTTACTGAAAACCAGTATGTCATCCAAATATATGATAACAAATTTCTGATGAACTCCTTTAGGACTTCGTTCATCAACCTCATGAAGGTACTTGGCGCATTTGTTAAGACAAATGGAATAACAAGCCATTCATACAACCCTTCATTGGTTTTGAAGGCTGTTTTCCACTCATCACCTTCTCTCATGTGGATTTGATGATAACCGCTTTTCAAATCAATCTTTGAAAAATACTTTGCTCCACTCAAGCAATCCATCAGATCATCCATCCTTGGTAATGGAAACCTGTACCTGATGGTTATCTTGTTAATCTCCCTTGAGTCAGTACACATCCTCCAACCTCCGTCTTTCTTCGGACTGAGTACTGTTGGAACAGCACACGGACTCAAGCTTTCCCTGACCAAACCTTTGTCCAACAACTCCTGGACTTGCCTCTTAACCTCTTCATTCTCTTGCAACATCAATATGTATGCAAATTTATTTGGAAAACTGGCTCCTGGTATGAGTTCAATATGATGACTCACACTTCTGATCGGTGGCAACGAACGAGGTAGTTCATCCACTACTATGTCAGTGAACTCTTCCAGCAGTTCCTGAACTTCTTATGGTAAATCATTCACCCTGGTGCTGGTCAAAACAATCTTCGGTTTCCTGACCACAATGAACTGTGGATCCTCCTTCTTCTTAACCTTTGTAAGAAGTTCCTTCCCACTCATGAGAAGTACAGTGTTGCTTAATTCAGTTTTCACCTCCTTATCTTTGATTGGAAGTAACATGTGAGTCCTCCCATTCTTCTCCAGGGTTTATTTGTTCATTCTCCCATCATGAATTACATTCCTGTCATATTTCCATGGACTACCCAGCAATAGATGACAAACATCCATAGGAATGACATCACATAATATCTTATCATTATATCCTCCTATCTTGAATTCAACTAAACACTGTTTAGTGATAGTTACTTGATGTCCTTTTTGTAGCCACACAACTCTGTATGGGCTTGGATGATCAATCGTCTCCAGCTCCAGCTTTTCTACCATCTTCATAGAAACAAGATTATCTATGCTACCACTATCCACAATGACCTTGCATACCCTGTCCTTGGTCTTGCAAGAAGTCCGGAAAAGTCTGGTCCTTTGGACTAAACTCTCCACCTCCTTCTCTGGTGTCAAAAGGACTTTTTGCATCATCAACGATCTTCTGCCTTCATCATCTTCTGCCTCAACATCCTGCCTCTGTGCTTCGGCGATGTGAGCTTCTCCACTCTCCTTCCTTTTGTCTGGACACTCATAAGACTTGTGCCCATTTTTTTGACATGTGAAGCATGTTATTACTCCACCTTTTCCTCTTCCTCTACCTCTAGTACGAGGAAAAGTATTATTATCAGCATAATCTCCTCTTTGCTCAGTATGCTTCCATATTTGTTCAACATATTTCCCTCGCTGTGAGGTTCCACCTCTCTCAGTTCGAGTCTGAGGTTTCTTCCAATCCTCCTTGGGATTCTGATATTTATCCTGGGCAACTGATTTGCCTCTGGGTTGACTTCTGCCTCGACCTCTCTGACTCTGATTTCGGCTCAACTTCTCTTCCATATGATAAGCATCTTCCACCGTTTGGATGGTTACCATGCTCATCTCATCCTGAATATCACATCTCAGGCCATTCATGTACCTGACAACCTTTTCATCATCGCTCTCCCGATGACCTGCCCTGATGTTCAACTTGTAGAATTCTTCAGTGTATTCTTTCATTGTCATCAACTTCTGTCTCAGGTTCTGCATCCTCCTGAACAGAGTAATTTGGAAATCTCTGGGGATGAATTTCACCTTCATCTTCGTGATCATTCTATCCCAGCTCTTGATCTTTTGTTTTCCCTTGCAGCATCTGTCAGCTTGTAGTTCATCCCACCACAATGCTGCATGTCCCTTCAACCTTGTGACAACATGCTTGACTTTCTTGTCCTCTTCGACATATTCATAGTCAAAGTATGTGTCTAGATCTCTAATCCAGTATAGAATCTCTTTTGCATCCATATTTCCTTCGTAAACTGGAATGTCCATCTTCACTCTTGCACCCATTCTTGCAATAGCTCTGATCAAATTTTCATTTGCTGCATCTTCAACTACAACTTCTTCTTCATGTTCAACCTCAATTTCACTTTCGGAATCACTAAGATCCCCAGCACTGACTGTGCGTCTTTGTGCTGTCTCCATGTCTTCGAGTCTGGCTCATAGATCACACATTTCTCTCTCCATGGTTGGATCAGTCATCTGCCTACCTCTTCTTCTCGGCATTTCCCTCTCCTCTAGTGGATTGGGTGTTTGTCTATCCCTTCTCCTTGGCGGCATGGTGAATTCTCTTCCTCTCTGCTACAGAAAGCAAAGAACCTTCCTGAGCTCTGATACCAAATGATGCCGACGAATGCTCCCTCCACAAACCGTAGGTCAGAAGGTCCACGTCAACACAGGATCTTTCCTTTACCACTGGCCCGAAGAACTCTAAATGGCTCTTCTATTTCCCTACCGGGAAATCTACACCCACAGTAAACTCTCACAAGATCCCCTCTTTACGCTTGGGAGATCGGACTTCGCAACTTCGCGAATCCAATGGTCAAGCATTGGTCTCTCGAATCCCCGAAACCCGAAATAGTCAATGCTGACCTTTCCTCCCTCCTTTCGAGATTTTCCCTATCACGATTTTGACAATCGCGATGTTGAGAAACTTGTCTCCTCGACTCCTGAATCCCGATTTGCCAAAACTCCGATACACTCGTGAGATTTGACTTTTCAATGCCACTTCACTTCATCGACACTTCGGATTTCACGATATCGTGAATCCTAATGCAAAGGTTTCGAAACTTTACTCCATGAAACTCTGAAACAGTAAATGGAGTTTGACTCCATGTCAATAGTGCGCCACCTGTCCACTCGCTGACTCCTCCGTGGCCCACACAAATCTTCTTATCTTTTGGGATGTCTCATTTTGGAATATCGCGATTCCTGTTGCAAGGTTTACGGGACTTCCACCCATGAAAACCCGATACAAGTATCCACGTGAAAATCCAACGGTCCTTGTGGCTTGGATCTACAGTCCTATTTCTCTTGAGCTTAGAATCTTTTGACGCTTTCACTGTAACTCCCCTGCTCCTCCATGAGATCTGACAGCTCACGGGACTTCACGGATTCTCCACCGAGAATTTCGATCGTCTGTCTCTTCCTCTGAGAAATCGTCCTCCTACGGTCCGATGTTGCTACGCTTTCCTTCAGCCACTTCGAAGGCTTCGAATCCTTTTGGACTTTTTCCAATTCTGAACCTTTCAGAAGATCCCTGCACACACTCCTTGTGGTAGACTTTCAAGTACTTCCTAGGTGTTGAAGTCCTTTGACTCTGTGCACACCTGCAACAACAGTTCTTCAATGCTTCACTCAGATTCGAACCTCTGAGACTTCACTCGGCCTTTGCACTCCTTGCACGGCTCCTGTGACTGATTGCACCTCTGTAGAAATGAGAACAAAAGCTATCTCTTCTGAGCTTTCAGAGACAAACCTCTGAATCTTTTGTCAACGCACTCCTTGCGGACACTTCAACTGCACTCCTTGCAGGAACTCTTGCTCAGATAGAGAAACAATTGAAACTCATTCCATTACCCTTTCCTCTTAGATTTCAAACATTCAACAAGAAATGATTCATACATAGCATAAAAGCAATTGCATGACAGAAAGAGTAAAACATTCATGAGCATAACATTCAAAGATGCATACACAGAGAATATATGAACACCATGAGTCTGAATCATAGCTTTCTCTGTATTAATTCAGAACTTCTGTACATGGAGTCTGCTACACAACTCTCTGTTTCTCTTCTTTTCTCTTATCACACTAACTTTACAGTACACAATGAGGGTGTCTATATCCCGTTTCGCTCTTGCGCTCTAAAACTGTCTAATCTAGAATTAAATTCTATCTACCTACATTAACTACTATAAATGCCTTCTACCTACTAAAGGACGAGAGCGAATTTCTCAAGGTCTGTTTACATTATACATGTGCACTCCTTCTTAATTATATTATTTAATATGGTGCATCAATTTCAAGGTAATTTCAAAATTTGCGCTGGCGCTTGTCCAACTGTCTTTTTCTTCCGCGTTGGCTCTCTTGAGATGCTCCTGCATCAAAGAACCAGTTTATAAAAAAAAGTGGGCCAGACTACACAATCTAATCCATTGGCCCAATGGTGGCGCATGATATAGTTAAGGTGTTTATATAGGGGGAGGTCCTGGGGTCGAGCCTGTGGGCCTCCCTTTTTGGGTTATAGTTATAATGTATACATATATGTGGAATGGAACTTCACCAAATTTGGAGAGTGGTTTATATTTGTCGGATTATATCGTTTGGCCACTAGATCTGGCGGGGCTCCACCAAATTTGGTGGGCCCACCTTTTTTTGTTTTTGAAATTCAGTTTTTGGGACCTCATTGGGCATTTTCCCATTGCCATGTGGCATCCCGTGACTGGGCCATGTGGAATCCAACCATTGGGCCATGCCAACCACCTGCACATTCACCTACCACATCACCTGCCACATCAGCCTACCACGTCACTGTATGGTTTTCCACGTGGTTGTATGGACTGTCACGTGGCATTTTTTCATTGGTCCACGGATTGACCCGAAAAATAAAAAAACGAGTGACACGTGGCATCCTCTAATGCTGCCACATAAACATGACATGTGTCACCTTCTGCATGTGCCACATACACTGTACATATGTTGTCGTCATCTGTACTGATGTTGACGTCAGCAGTACGGATGTTGAATCATCCCATGCTGACTGGGCTAGGTTGACCAAAACTTTGACCGCAAATATATTTCGATCCGTAAATCCATTTGACATGTTTGACGAGTCTTTTACGTCGATGGAAATCTTGTGAAGCACTCTTCGCGAGGATACCAATTTCAATGAGTTTTGAGGAATTTGAATTTTTTCCCTTTCTCTGTCTGCTGAGGCTAATCTGAGCTTCCTGAGTTACTTCTTTGAATTCTGAGTTGTCCTTAGTATTCTCTGGATCCTTTTTGGATCAACATGTTTAGTTGAATTTTGAAAACCATTAATCGTCACTAATAAAGTCATAGGTTAGTTGAATGATGTTGTCACAACAATAAATACAAAAAAATAAGATATCATCATGATGACTCAAGTAAATCATGACAATACTAAACCAAAATTTAAGAAGGATAAAATTCATAGGCATCCAAAGATATATGTGCCCCAAATTCAACAAAGAACATATCTATAATATTATCATCATAGAGTTCCAGAAAAAATCCACCTTGGATGGATTGATTATTTTTCTATGCACCAATATTGTTCGAGACTTTAATTTCCATATCGCCTCATGTATTCAACTTAATATAATCAATAGCGGTTAAAAAAAAAATTAATTCTATTAGAAGAGTTTCTCTTTAAGGACAAAGTATTTTTAAGGGGGGAAGACTTGTAATATAAGTAAAATATATTACATTTCTTATCATGTAATAATATGTTATAGGTTTTTTATTATGTAAATAGGAATTATAATGTAAATGATAAGTCATGAAATTTTTCAAGGACTTGAATTATCATTCCCCACATGTATTTATATACACGTATTGTATCTCATATGACGTCAAGTAAATATGTAAAATGGATAGTAAAAAAAATATTATTTATTATGGATATATGAAATTATGTTATGTATTCATTATGTTCTCATAAAGTGGACCACCAGATCCACTTCAAAGAAGTCACAGAAACCCTATCCATGGTAGATGAGTTTGTTCATAACAACCCTCGAGATCCAACATAAGAGATATTTTAGAGGTTGGAAGCATAGGTCGTTGATATCAATCACAATTTTAACCTCCTCGTGGAGGATCTAGCAAGAAATATCAGTCTATTCGAAGATGATGGAGACTCTAACTCAGATATCAGATCAAAGGGGTAATCAAGAGATCAAGAAGACCTAGGAAAGGAGTTGTGGAAATATCCTAAGAAAGAGCAACCGAGTTTGAGTGTTGTTAATCCTTCACTGTCCCTATTCAATATGGAAGTTAAAGCGTACATAAATCGATACCAAGGTGATATTGATGCATTAAAAACGAATCATTGGTTGCAACAACTAGAATTTTATTTTAGCATTCACCATATGTATGAAGAGTAGAATATTTTGTTTGCTAGATTTAAGTTACAGGGCCATGATTTAACCTGGTGGGAAAGCCATATGGAAACACTTAGGTTGGAGGGTGATCCACCAATAACTAGGTGGTAGGACTTCAAAACCCTCATCAAGTCCCAATTCTACCTTATCGAGTATGTAGAGGACCAATCAATCCAATGGCACTACTTCAGGTAGAGGCAAGGATAGAGTGTAAAGGAGTACACCACTGAGTTCAGAAAGATGGCCATCATGTTAGGTATCTCTCCCAAGAACCCATATGTACTCCTCAAGTATCAAGGGGGTTTACACAATCATCTATGAAAGTAGATGATACTCTTCAATCCAAGAACAATGGATGAGGCATGTGTACAGGAACAATACCCGGAAAACATTGGCCAAAAGAAGGGGCAACCAAGTGGTTCTAAGCATAAAGAGCACCAGGAAGCTTCTAAGGAGGGGAAGAAGAAGTGGAAAGGGGGGGAGGATACGAATACGAAAACCACTGCACATCAATGGAAGGATCCTATAAACTAATGTTACATTTATCGTTATCGGGAATTTATTGCCGGGGGTCTGGAAAATAATTATCGACAATATCGGGAAAATTATCGGAAATTATCAGAAATTATCGGGAAACTTAAAAAAATACAAAAATAATCAGTTTTTTTCAATTTTTTAAACATCTAAAGAAACAACAACATCAAACAAACACATTGATACATTAATATGAAAATAAAACTGATATTTAAGATGTGTAAGATGTCATGTGGTACATCAATCATCGATACTGAAATATGATATTTATCCTAAGTCATAAGTCCTAACAGGATAATACAAAATCACAATGAAACAAAAATAAATGCATATTATGACATGATCATCATGAGGCATATAGATACTATAAGGAAAATCATAATGCACTAAGATTCTAAGAAAGTGTGGTTGAGGATTAGGTTTCCCCTACCCCTGAGTAGCTTGTTGTTCCCTTGTGGTTCCTCAATTCTTCCCTCTGATTTTTCTTCCCAGTAATATCAAGAATTGAGTTCTTTGCAATAAGGACAACATCTGGGGTAACTATAGGGAAACTTTCCTCTTCATTCCCTTGGATTTTGGCAAGGTGGTATTTCAAGCAGTTGATTCCACCAGACATTTCCTTTCCACATAGCTTGAAACTCAACTTTTTTCTATTATGACCCTCATAGGGTTCACCATACTTCCACATTGGATACATTGGCTTTGCCATTTTGTTGAGCACTGATTAAATCTTTAAAATTTAAACCTACGACACAAAAAATGGGGAAATTCAAAATCTAGATCCACAAAACACTTAGATAATGTTGCAATTAAAATATAATAGCTACATAAGTGTTAAATATCCCATAAAAAATGGCAAGAAGAGGCATATCTAATAATCATTGCAAACCCTATACTAAATATTGAAAAAAAAAGAAAATGAAGGCACAATTTTGTTTACAGACCTGGTTCAATGGATATGGTAGATTGGAGTAGATCCCCACTCTAAAAATGCTTACTTGATGGCACCAAAAACTATGGATTTCTCATTGTTTGCTTGATGTAAATGGTCACAACACCATTATATCTCAGACCCCACAAACAACATTTGCAAAATGACAAAATAAAACCCCAAAACCAGTTTTGTAAGACAAAAGATGTGCAGATATTTAGTAGGTCGGAAATTTAGGTCGACTCATGATATTATTACAAGAATTTTGTGATAGTATTAGGATATTCTCGGGAGAAATTATAGCGAGAATTTCCAACAATATTATCGGCTTCCTCTTGTGTGGTGATATTATCACGATAAATTCGATATTCTCACGATAAGTGTAACATTGGTATAAACCATTGCAATCATTGCAACATTGATAACCACATTGAGGAAAAGTGCTAGAAACTACATCCAGAGCTGAACTTGAAGAACCACAAGAAGGATGGAAGGAAAAATAACCTTCTAGCCATATACTTGAATAATCGGGTTGAAAGTATCTCTCACGTGGATGAAAATATTATTTTCATATCTATGTAGAAGGAGGTGAATCTGAGTATCCTTCATCACAAGGAAGAGAAGGAGATGACCAAGCTCTTCCACATCAAGATTTAGGTCAAGAAGACCAAGATAGATGTTATGTTTGAATCTATTTCATAGGTGACAGGGGACTAAGTTGGGATACTTTCACCACCTATCTAATACCTTTTTCCTTACCATTTTCCATTGATCATTTCCTTTTTGATACTTTCCTTATCTAGTTTTACCTCACTTTTCATTAAGGTACGAATCTTTCCCCATATGCAATTTATACGCTATTCTTTCATATTTCTTAAATGAACTTGCTACTTTCATGTACTAATACTTCTACACATGAGTAATACAGTGTGATTCTAGACACAATCCAAATGCTGCAACTCCAAGTGTACTCTTTATTGTCGTGACTCTGTACAATTGCTGCAACTCTAGGTATCTAGGTAGACTCTCCATTTCCACGACTTTGAGTATATCGTTGTTATGATTCTAAGTATATCGTTGCTATGATTCCGAGTACAAATTACACCAACACAAAAATCAAAACTACAACCGACAGTTAGGAAATGATCCTCACATGAGAAAGTGACAGGAGGCAAGTGGAAAACCAAAAGAGAAATCAGTTTTCCTAGCAATTTTCGCTCAACTGATGTGAGTCATCACATGCCAAATTCTTTCTAAAATTTGGCAATTTCAATGTAAACATATGAATAATCGATTCTCATGCTTGTCCATCCATCCCTTTTTTCTACTTTATACATCATTTATACTATATAAACACCCCATCTCCCCTCAACTAGGGGGAAAGAATTATTCTAGCGATAACATTCAACTATTATTGTAACTTTCATACTTCTGCAATATAATTTCATTTCTTCTTCATGTACGTGTAATGGTGCAATGAATGTTCATGCTATTTTGACTTCGTAGATGAGTTCCTTGTGTAAGGGGGTAGGCCCCCCTCCTTACTCAAGTACTTCCTATATATTACAAAGTTGGATCTCGCATTTCAATTCTATCTGCTTGATTTTGTAGTTGTTTAATTTCTTAGTCTGCTACAATTCCAAATTTCATAGAATAGTACTTGCAATTCATGTGTGGTTAATATTTAATTTCATATTGCTGAGAATTATGCAATCTTAAACTACAATTTATCATCGATTCAATTTCTATGAGTTTATAATCGTAGATGCTATTGCGGCTCTTGTTGCTACAACTCACATCACTGTAATTTCTTTCGCATTGAAGCTTCGTTGTTGCAACTCGTGTTGCTTTAACTCACATTGTTGCAACTCGCATTGTTGCAAATCACATTGCTGCAACTCACATTGTTATGATTTCTTTTGTGCTACAACTCCATTGTTGCAACTCACGTTACTACCACTCTGCTTGCAGCTGCACTTTATTTTGTTTTCTTTCTAACTTGTGATATCTTTAGTCTTTAGAAGTTTGGGATTGATATTATATTGAATTTTTGTTGAATCTGTGAACATGTAATTGGTACAAAAAAACAAGATCATTATTATACTTGAGAAATTCACTAGTAGATCATAGCATAATTCTACTTTCCACAAGAGTGATTTCCTCTCTGCTAGTGTGATTTACTTTCTGCAAGTGTGATTTAAATTTTTCATGTGTGATTTACTTTATGCAAACTTGATTTAATTTCAAAAAGTGTGATTTACTTTCTGCAAGTGTGATTTAAATTACACAAGTCTGACTTTTCTTTCCTACAAGTGTGATATTTACTTTTTTGCAACTTAGGAAATATTATAGTTTGGTGACTTAATTAAGTATATTGAATCCTTGAATTTTTACATTAAAATTACTACAACTCTTTATAAAAAAAAACACTACTCTTTCATATACAATGCACAACAGATCATAAGTAAGATACGACCTCAGATTGATAATTAAATGTACAACTCTTCAGTTTTTCACTAAGTTAATTAGGAATTATTTTAAAAGTACGTCAATGTTGGTACTGCTGTTATGGATTTGTCAAAAGAAGTAGTTTTTGTTTGGTTGTGTGGATTTTCATTTTAGTAAATTAAGTGCTATGATTTATTTTCAACAATTAGTAGAATTTTTTTCTAATATTTTCTATGAGTAGAGTTAGAGATCAACAAGTTAGATTTATTAGTTCTTCCAAAAACTCCCAAAAATATAACAATGCAGGTCAATCACAAGAGGTAAAGGAGCTCAATCAACCAAATTACTTATCACCTACAACATTTTTTCTTTCCAAGAATAATCCTGAAGCATCTTCTCAAGAATCAAAGATTGTACAAGGGTCTTTGCACACATAGGTTCCACTTTTAGAAGAGAAGATCAATGAACAATATCACTCCAGAGAGTTCCTTTTTCTTGAGGCACCTTTGGAAATAAAGGACATCCCTTTGAAATAAATGGCACACAAGATTTTCAAGGAGGAACTCTCCACTTTCGGTTTTCTAATCAAAGAAATATATGAGGAGAACAAGATGAATACCATCCCTTATTCATCCTTGAAACAATTTCATGGTTTATCTAAATAATATCCTGATATATTCCTCTTAGACTTCAAGTTACTTTGTGGAAGCTATGACTGTGTGATAGACACCCAGAAACTGAAATTTTTTCCTTCCATTCTCAAGAGCGTTGCACTATGATGGTTTATGGGTCTTGGAAAATATAGCATCCTCTCATGGGACTAAATGATGAGGAAATTTCTAGACAAATTCCAAGAATACTGAAAAGATAAAGAAATAAGAGAGGAAATATTGAAGATAATGCATCATGAAGATGAGAGCCTTGAATATTATGTTGAGAATTCCATCTATAAACTGTAGAGAGAAAAGCAAGGAGATTTGGATCCTAAGATACAACATGTATTATTTCTAAGAGAAATATGAGATGATTGTATAGAAATATTCAAATTGATGGGTGGGGGAGATGTTTCTCAGTTAGAGTATGACATTATCTTGGAAATTTTCCATAAGTATTTCATAGGCACATAAAAAAAAAGCAAGGGACCAAGATTTATTTCGATAAGAATAGGAAAAAATGTTGGAGGTGGAGTCACGAGAGAAGAAATAGGGAACATGTTAGAATACTTTGAGATTGGCATACTTAGTTCCCTGATCTACCCACTGGATACACTACATATGATGAAGAAGGAGGAAACATAATGAGCTTTGGCCATCTTTTTTCCAAAATGCAGATTGAAGCACCCATGGAAAGAATTCCCATTGGATCATATCGAGTTTTGTGGAATATGTAGCAAGGACCATGCTTCTCATAATTTTCCATCCTTACCAGGACTAAAAGATATCTACCAGAAAGATGAAGAACCAGAAAAATTATGCTATGTCTCTTAGAAGCAACCCTGACATCCCAAACCTAAAGGTATGATCCAAGATCAATCTCAATATTTCAATTCATTGGACTAACCCTTACATGCAATTTGTTTCTAAACCATGGGGTATTCCAACACAACAATGGGTGGCTCCTCCTCCTCCAAACCAGTTATTGAAACAAGAATGGAGAAAACCTATTGTAGGAGGACCTAAACAACCTATGACACAACCACCCATGAAAATTATTCCTCCCCCCCAAATGTAGGCATCCACATATTCCCCTCCTCAACCAAAGCTACATGCAAAACCCATCCCTAATCCGAATAATGGAAGGCCAATCCAACTAACACAAGATGCTAGACTTGCAATCTACCCGACTTATTCCATCTCTTCCAATATGTAATGCAATTATATTTACATTTGACATGGGAAGACAGTAACCAGGGAACGACGTCGTATTAGCATTGAATATTTTAATGAGGATATCTAAAATGAAGAATTAGAACCAAAAAAATTCCAGGAACCTTGAAAATATGAGAAGTACCACCCTAAAATTCAAAACCCACCCTATCTAGAAAGGTTGCATCTAGAGAAACCTTTTACTCATCCTAAGTTTGACTTCCTAGAATAACTAAAAAATGAGTATGTCAAAATAATGTTATTTCAATCCATCAAGGATGTTCCCATATTTTCAAAAGTGATATGAGAATTTTTCTTGAGGAAACCTAGTAGGAAATGAAAGGATCCCCAAACTATCCATGTCATTGGAAAACTATCTAACTTAATGATGGTGGGAGTTCTTGTAGCTAAATACTCTGAACCTAGAAGTCCATTTGTTAATGTGAATATAAACAATACAATTATTAGTAACATATTAACCGACCTAGGGGATGCCATCAATGTTATGACAAGTGAGGCCATGTAATCCTTAGGTCTTATAGGTCTTAGGGAAACCCCAACTATACTTCAACTCACTAACATATCAACCATTAAACCGGAGGGAATATTAGAAGATGCAATGATCTCTATGGATTCATGGGAATATCCCACTAACTTCATGGTCCTACAACCCAAAACCTCTCTAGGTGGGTATCCTCTAATCCTGGGATGACCTTGGCTGGCCATTGTCGATGCCTACATCGATTGTAGTTCAGGAAACATGACCATATCCCATGGGACATCCACAAAATAATTAACTCTCTATCCTCCCACCAAACCCAACATAGATCTAGAAACATCACTTTGGCTTGACGAAGAATATAGTGAGGAAGAAGGGGAATCCCATCAAGTCCTCTCGATAGATCAATACTTAGCCATAAGAGACAAAATAAAGGATGATGAAATCAACGATTTTATAGTCTCTTCCTATTCCTCAAGAAACACACATATTATTGATTAGGTTGTGCAACTAGAAACAAAATCTTCTCTAGCCTCAACAAGCATCTCACCAATCGAACACGAATCCCCACCAGAAAAAGATCAAGGTTCCCTCATAGAAACCATAGAAATCATCCTAGGGAAAACCTTGAAAATCAACCAAGGACTGACCGAACAACAAAAATAGCGATTGGTTAAAGTTTTGAAAAAAAAAAGTGGTTCCTTTTCCTAGGATTACTTTTACATGAAGGGGATCCATCTCGACTTATGCACACATTACATATATATTAAGGAAGGATATAGGCCGATTCGCCAACCCCAACGCTGGATGAACCTGGAACTAAAGGACATAGACAAAGAAGATCTATAGAAATTACTTACAACTAACTTTATCTATACAATTCTTGATAGCCAATGGGTCTCCCCTCTTGTCATGGTACTGTTGAGCACTCAACACACCCTAAAAATCCTATGTCAAATTTTCACTTTTTGAGTACCACTTGATCTTTTCACTATCCGAATTCGATTTCCTTTTGAGAAATGTTTTGTATTTTCTTGTTCTCTTGACTCTCATTAGCTATTCAGTTTTGTTTAACTTTATGAAACCCCATGAATTAAAAAGGATTAACACTTAAATAAGGAATCAACAAACAAAACACTTCACCCGACGTGCTCAAGATTCAACATCGAAAGGAATTCATAGAAAGAAAAGAGCCACTCGGGAAACCTTAGTCACCGAGCGCTAATCTCCATTGGCATCGGTAGAAGTAAGTTTTTTTGGTGCCAAAGTATCACATAAGGACATCACCGATAGTCGATCCCCTTTGACATCAGTGAAAAGAGAAGGGAGTAAACGTTAACGAAGAAAGAAACGACATCGTCGATAGCTGATACCTGACGTGCTTGTAGGAATCAGAGAAGACTAAATCATGATGAACATTCTGACCACACTAAAGAGTTTTCCCAATCACCGATTCCAGAAGCGTTTCAGCATCGAGAGTTTTTTGAGGAAGCTAATCTGAAGAAAAACATGTGACAGGTTTATCCCTGATTGCCGACCCCGGATACCTTTTCGGCATCGGCAAGCCCAGGTTTATTTTAGAATGCACAACTTGAAGAAATTCCTGACCCCAACTTATACAAACAAATTAAGTCACCAGTCTTCAATGCCACATGTCTTTCCCAGATTGGAGAAACATACGGTTTAGTTCTACCCCGAGTCATTTTTGGTTCCCTAGGTCCAAGTCACACCTCTGAGCCAGCTTTTCTACGACAAAATTTTATGATGATATTGATCGACATCAGAGATTTTGCGAGGGAAATCAACGAAAATGTTCATAACACAACATTGATCCCCGATCCACCCACTGAGAAAGCGACATGATGGGACGTTTTAGCATTAGAAATGATTATATTTTGAGAATTTAAGGAGTTAATTAATACCAAATATCACATTAGTTGCTACTTCGTGTGTGAATCAAAACAACCATTTTAAATTACCAATATACCACATCCGACTTGATTCCTCCACCGTCAACCCACGATGAATTTAAGTTGCAGAGATTCAGCGACAAATTTGTTTGAGTTTCACTTATCACCTGAATTAAATGGTTGATACGACACGGTAAGTTCTTCCTTGGTTTAAATTATCTTGAGCCATTGTAAACGAAACAATTATGCGTGAAAATAAGTTTCAGAGCATCCAGAAAAAGAGAGACGAGCAATTTGAAAGCTGCAGAGTTCCCGTGAGTATCAAATAATCAGGTTTAGCAAGCTTTACAGGTATGTATGCAAGTCTGTTATTTTTACGTGGCTATGATTTATATATTTGTTATCCAGTTATGTTCTTTTCATAGTATCTAAACTTTGATTTTTCAGTTGTAGGAACAATGCCACCAAGGAAGCCGAATACTAGAAGAAAACAGAGGGAATCGAAGTTGAAGGATCCTGAGGTAGGCAAAGATTCATTTTCAAGGGTCACAAGATAGTTTGAATACACTCTGAGACTAGAACCAATCATTAAGACATTTACACAAAAGGTTTTCATTCAACCTCTCTCCTTTGGAGACACAGAGGAAAGAACAGGGACCATGACAACACTCCCACATTCAGGAGAACTCTTCAAAAAGATCATCCGAGAGGAATTCCAGGAATACATCCCACACAGTGACCTAGATGTGAGAGTGCTTGATGACCAGGTATTCCTGAATATCCGATAGTCATACCTTCACATGGTAGCAAGAGGAACCCTTGTGTTTCCTTGTATAGAACTTTTGCAGTGGCTCATCGACCACACAGACACACATAAGTGTTTTATCAACAATGACAGTGGTGGATGTGTCGGGGTCTTCCTTCCGGTAGAGGTCCAGAAGTATTATAAGCTTAGAGACCCTCAGGAGTGACTAAACACAGATATTGTCATAAAATTCTATGAGCTCCATGACACCAGCCGGGTAATGGCCTCATGGTGGAGAGAAGATAATAAATACACCAACTGGAGCACTAGATGGTACCAGAAAACCAACCTAAGGGATCCATACATATACCTAATGGATCTCATATGTTGATTATATGGAGAGAAGGACTGCTCCAGATTTTTGGAGGCATGGATGCCTCTAGCTTACACAGTGGCCATTTCCAGGAGCAACTTCAACTGGGGAGCCATCATTTCTAAGAAACTTAGCATCTGCATACAACAGGCTCAGACGTCGAAGGAAGGAGAGACACCATCATTCTACATGGATTCATATCTACTTGATGTCATGTGCACCGGAAACGTTTTCCTCAGCATGAACCTGATTTGGCATGACGTAGAGCTCTCGATCCATGTATATTTCAACATCTTATGGGAGAATAGGTACAAAAAATCCTACTCCCTCATCTGTGATGAATTCATCGCACGTATTTATTTTATTATTTTCAAGAAATAATTCTCGAGACTATCAACTGCAGCCAAAATGATGATATCAAATATCGGCCACTCAAATCTAGATGAGCGTGATACCTACATCAGGGTGTTCGGGGCCACCGAAGCACCTCATCTCCTACCAACGCATGTCCCTGACCAACTTGTAGTGGGAGATATATTCTATCAGACGATCCTGCAAGGCTACAACGTCACCCTAGTCAAGGATAAAAAGCCGTCATTTATACCTTATGGATTCCATGTAGGCTTCTACTTGGTGAAATACACCACTCAAGCCAAACAGGAAGGTATGAACCAATTAAAGTTCAGATTCCAGACCAACCAATTCCAAAAGCATGACCCAAAGAGTATAGTCTTGAAACACACTTTTTAAGTGTCATCCTACTGGCCATACGGCCACGAAAAATTTGAAGATGAAGTCTTCATAGAAAATTCCCAATACTGGAATGTGATGGTGGAAATGATTTCCAACTCCAAAATGACCATGTTCGGAGCCATGATCTTGGACAAACAGACTACAAACATAGATAAATCACCTCAAGAGGCCCTCAGAGCCAGAGAAGAAATGATAGCGGCCTAAGCAACAGAGGTCCCCCTGGTAGGCCTGATGCAAGATAGAGGTTTCCCAATGTGTTATAACCCTAAATTGCACCACACATGCTTACCTAGCATCAGGCCAACTCATATCCCTTCTTTTCCAAAACTCTGCTGAACAACTCTTTGAAAATCCTCTTGTGTCAAGGCCCACACGCCCTAACCCATTACTGTACGCGTGTACACGCAGACTAACTCACAAAATCCCACGTGTACCTAACAAAGCACGAAAAAAGGAAAGTTGCCGACAAAACAAAAATCTATGGGTCAGTTAACTGAAAATCCCGGCCATGCATGGCCAAGGGTTCATCCAAAACCCTAGCTCCTTCTAGCCTATAAAAGAAGGGGTAGGGGTACCATTTGGAGGAGGAAAAAATATAGCAAAGAAACTCTACCCATTTACGTAATCCATTGTCCCAACCCTTTAGCCTTTCCTCATGCCAAAGGAGATTTAACGCAAATCAGTTGAAGGACAAAAGAAGAGGAGCCTAGGATCAGGTTCAAGGAGCGGTGGTTGGTCTCAGCTTTTGTAAGTTGATTCACTTTTAGTAATAAAAAGAATTATTTTCCCGTCCCAATTCATGAATTGTCTATGGTTTGATTAATTTATTCTTGATTTATAACCCTTGAGTATAGAAGTAGCATGCATGCATAGTTGTTGTTTGTCTTGAGTGCAGGTCATCTGTGGAAGGAGCAGTGCAAACAAGTAATCAAGCACAACGGAGGATCGACATCGAATGTCGGTAATAAGGTAGGTGGTAATTTTCCATGCATTTACTGAGGAAAAAAGGATTTAAATCTTGGGATGTAGGTAAAAAAGTAGTTTCTATTCGGTCAAATCTGCATGCAAGTTTGACCCTAGTTTGCTAGTCCATAGGGTGTTTTTCCCAACAACAGAATTGGCCTAGCTGTAGAGATAGCAGTAGCATGTAGGAGTTCAGAGAACCTTAGAGGCAGTCCTCCTCTTCCCTGTCAGAATCACACATTCTCAAGGGGTTTTCTGGAATCCTATCTGAGTCTTGCTTGTTAAATAGTCCCATCTCATATTGCTTTTCTTTGCCTTATTATTTTTCCTTGCATTAGTTATTTTTTTT
Organism: Picea glauca; assembly: GCA_000966675.3. NCBI lineage: Eukaryota > Viridiplantae > Streptophyta > Pinopsida > Pinales > Pinaceae > Picea > Picea glauca. The sequence goes on from JZKD02S0576700.1 coordinate 172,067, forward strand.
GTTAGAAAGAGCATCCACACCTTCAAGGGATCCTGGTTATCAATACCAGAGGGCTCTTCCTGGTCTGGA
>JZKD02S0576700.1:192330-206148 GCA_000966675.3 Picea glauca
AATAATACAAATGATCCATTGGAAGCTGGACCAGGAGATGTAGCCCAAGAGAGGGGTGAACTCCTTTATCATTTGCTGTGTTATGTGTTTTCTGTTCATTGATTATGCTGTTGTTAATATGCATATTCTATGAGTAAATCCTATTAAAAATTGTGTTGCAAAGATGATCCATTTGCATTTTAACACATAAATTTTACTTGCAAATATTTTCAAGATTACAAGTCTTCTTCATTTTTAGATCACTAAAACTGTCAAAATACACCTCAAGGATTGGGCCGATAGACTCCCAGAATCTTTATGGGCCTACAAAATAACCCGGAGAACTACTACAAGATGCACACCTTATGAGATAGTATATGGTAAAAGAGTACTCCACCCATCGATACAAAAACACAAACACTTAGGAAAACAATACAACTTGGGTTGGACCTATCAGAGGATAAAAAACAAAGACTTCTTCAAATGAATGAGTTGGATGAGATAAGACATCATTCCCTACACCAAGCCACAATGATACAACACCAAAGGGCCAGATGGCATGACATGTTTTTCAAAAAAATGAAGTTTAAAGCTAGAGACTGGACATTACTATTTGATTCTAGATTCAAGGATTTCAGAGGAAGATTTCACATTGGATGGCTCGATCCATACAATATTGATACAATATATGATAGTGGGACCATCAAACTATGTACCATAGATGAAGACATAATTCCTCTAATGGCCAATGGACATATAATTCTCCTATATCATCGACCCTTACCAAAGGAATCCTTTTTTAGGAAGATTGCAAAAGGATGGCCTAATAATGATATAGAACTCATTCAGGAGGAATGAATATCGGATGGATAATTTCCATTTCTTCTTAAAAAAAGAGTGAAAACCAACCTAACTGGTGCATAAAAAAATCTAAAATAAACAAGAAGGGAACTTCACAGTTTTGTGATGGTTATGTCAAGATCCTTCTTAACAAATTTTAATTAAAAAAATCCTTGTTTTTTTTCTTTCTAATAATCATCTTTTTTTTAGGATATGTAGGGGGGAACAATGTTGTTGCAACTCCTATTGCTGCAATTCCCATTTTCGTAATTCCAAATGTTTCCTTTGTTGCAACTCCTTTTGCTACAAATCCCTTTTCTATAACTATTCTCAGTGCTGCAAATATTTTTTCTAAAACTCCCTTTGCTGCAACTATTCACGTTGCTACAATTCCTGTTGTTGCAATTCCCCTTGCTAAAATTCTTGTTGCTGCAATTCCCTTCGCTACAAATCCTTTTGCTGCAACTCCTTTTGTTGTATTTCCCTTTGCTACAACTATCCCCATTGTTGCAACTCCCTTTGTCGCAACTATCTCTGTTATTGAAAATTTCGTTGCTACACCTCCCTTTTGCATAACTCCCCTCTCATTTTTGTTGTTGCAACACCACTTGCAACTCTGCTTCATTTTCCAAACCTCTCCCCTCTCATTTTCGTTGTTGCAACTCTGCTTGCAAATTTACTTTATTTTCGCACTTCTTTCCCACACCTTTCATCCGCTTCAACGATGCTACAATTCCCGTCTATACTACTAAGGCTACACTACAGGTTGCTACAATTCCCATTGCTGCAAATTTCAGTGCTGCAAATCCATCACTGCAACTCTGGTTGTTGCAAATCATCTTGGCAACTTTCACTTTTTCAGCGTCATCGTTACTGCATTTTCAGTCAACATAATAAACAATGTCAATGTTGCAATTCTTGTTAAGATCATTGATGTGACTACATATTCCATTGCCGCGACGCCATCAACACCATGCTCCTACCACCACATGAGGTAATAAGAGACATGTACGAGTTCCAATAAGAATTTGTAATGAGTAGTTTTAAATGGTATAATTTATATTATCATTCCACTAATTTCCACCTTGCACCATCATTACCAAATCTATGACCTTGCACTCTCATAACAATATCCACCATCGTTATTGCCGCAATTTGAAATTCCCCAATCGATTAACACCCATATATTTTGAAAACAAAATTAATTACATATATTAGGAAGAAGGAACCATGGGGGGATCATTGATATGTAGGGAACCTACAAAAGTATTGTTTCTTAAGGCCTACAATAACATTAGATAAATTTTGCAACAAGCCGGTTGGATGGAATATGTGCAACGCTTATAGGGATATGATGATCAATTATCTTTGGAATTATCCTTGAAATACAAAGCCAAACACTCCATGGTATTAGGTGCTCAGGTAAAAGTCACTGAGCAAAAAATGGTATAAGTCAGTGTAGAAAAACGATGATATACCAGGACCTCACAACCTGAAATTATGAGGAAATTCCTCGAGCCTAGAGAGGATTTAGTAAATAAGAGTACAATATTTGAAAAATAGTCTTTACCACACCCATGGTAGGATCTGGCTATTTTCGTGTAGCGATATTTCACCTACACACGTAGCTATGGAGATGTCTATTTCCAACATATATGACTGCTCAATCATATATGACACAACCGACCAATTAATATGCCATACTTCTTATTTATAATGTTGCAAACGATGACAACACTCATCCAAAGGGAAAATAATCCTAGGGATGTCGTCTCACACCATGGCCTTATCAAGTTATTGGTTGAATGTACGCTACATAGGGAAGGCCACACTTGGAGTAGTATTGTTCATCCACTTGTGATACTTTTTGAGGATGTCGTGGTTATGATTCAAGCATCCTAGCAAGCAATGGTTGAACTTCCATCACTGGAAGAGACCACGACTGCAATTCCACAAACAACTAATAGTATCATCGATGCTGCAACACCTCCACCAAAGAAACCTAGAACAAAAATTGGGGGAAAGAGTCGTCATGTAGCAACTTTGGTGGAAGAATACCATGACAATCATGTTGAAGTGAATACCACCAAAAACCCTATAACAAAATTCGGAGGGTTTAAAAAAAGGTAAACCCCCATTCCAAAGAAATGAAGAATGAGCCACATGGTTGCAACTCAACACAAATTACAAAAACCTGCTAAGATAAAAGAAGAAGCACATGAGGGAAAGGACCTAGAAGTGGATGAAATAGTAGAGACAAAACCTTCCACTGACACACAAGAACCAATAGAGGACATCAATCTGGAATCCAATGAGGGAATGGACACAAAGGTCTTCACTGACACACAAGAAATACCAAAAGGAACTTTGGGAGAAGGGCTTATCTTCGTCCTTGCTGCATATTCAGACAAAGAAGAACCATAAGAAAAATTTCCCACTGACCCACAAAAACCAGTGGAGAGTCCTTCTAGAGAATAGGATACATGAGAGGTAGAGGATACAACAAAAAGGAATAATAACATGCAAAGGATCTTATTGTTCCTTAAGAAACAACAAAGAGAACCCCTCAAGAATACTCTGCAAGACTCAAGAATATCAAGAACTAGATCACTCTACATATCCACAAGAGCAAGAGGCTCTTGTTGAACTAGAAAGTGAAACTCTTGATGAAAAAAATGTCAATCCAGAAGAGAAGGAATAATCATAACCATAGGCCCTTACTGTTACACCAGAACCAATAAGAGGCACTCTTGTGGAATTCCCTACCCACTAACAAGATTCCAACAAGGAAGAATGGGAAGAAAAAATCTTTAATGATCTAGTAGGAAACACTTGTGGAGATGAATCAACTAATGCACAAGAACTACGACAACAAGAACCAAAAAATGAGACTAATGGGCCTCAAAGGAAGCTTACTGCCTCATCCTAGGTAATCATCCCACACTCCTTACCTATGTATGCATCTTTGTTCAAACAAAATATAATTTTGATAATGAAGAACTAGAAGCTAAAACTCAATTTGAAAATGTTGAAGGATGAGCTTGATGAACAAAGGGAACTTGAGAAATCAAGTTAACCTACATCGAGTCCTCTTGCATCAAGGGAACCCTTCATTGTATTACAATAAACAACTCCAATTAAGGAAACAATGGAAGTATTTGTCTAGGACACACACTTTATGCTAATTGATGAGGCCACTCAAACTGAAACAAAGAAGGAACTAGCATTAAACAAAGGAGTCATAACAAAGCATGAAACTTGTGGAAAAAAATAAGCAGGAGAGGTATTCTGTGGTGCTAGTGACCTCCATAGTCACCCTGATTCCTATAAATCTAAGTGATCATTGGTTACATAGGGACACAATTTTTTTTGGGGATGGGGGAGATGATGAGTCCCTAAATCGACATACTTTCAACACTCGTTTAATACCCTTTTGCTTACCATTTTCCATTGATCATTTCCTTTTTGATAATTTTCTTATCTAGTTTTTCCTTTGATCCAAAAGGGATCCAAAAAGGCCAAACATTCAAATTTCTCAGATTCAAATGAAACCAACACCATCGCTTAGTGCTCGTTGCGCTGATTCTGATAGTATATTATTTTTCGAAAATGGACTCTGTATGGCGAATATATCGTGTTCTGAAGTTTTCTCCAAATAGGAAAAAATTCAAAGGTCAAAGTCAATAGTCCGAACTGATGACGTTATCAGTACATCCCACACGTGGCAGATGACATCAACATGATGTCATGATAACATCAACATGATGTCATGATAACATCAACATGATAATGTGGCAGAACCGGAGGCTGGCATGTGTCAGGTGGATTCAACATTTTTGGATGTTGATATGGGAGGTGATAGAACTGTATGGATTGAGATGTGGCAGTCCATACGATGATGTGGCCCAGTGATAGTTTGACACATGGCAATACGATCTTGAGTTGGCAGTTAAAGTGGCAGTATGACAGGGTGACATGTTGAGTGACTGTGTTGCTGAATATGAGGCTGACAATGCAGTGACTTGATGTTACTGTCCAATAGGGTGTTAACACGTGGCCCAATCATAGGGTGCCACATGGCACCCTAGATCGAACCAATAAGGCCTGGTCAAAATTTTGGTTGAGCTCCCGATGGATCGAACTATTGACCTTTGTTTCCATGGTGTTGTAACAACTCTCCACTTGCTAAGAAGGAGGATTGGCATGGCTTGATAAGTCCACCACCCTCGCCATTGATAAAGTTTTTGTTGCGATGGATTGGGAGATACCTGTCGACTAGCCACCTAGCTATATGACATTCACAGAACCAAGGTCGATGGAAAAAAGGGGCATGAGTTCCATGTGGACTAGTGCTTGGCCACATGGTGCGCCATATGACCAGGAGACAACGAAAAAATGGGCGCACGCCAAATATTTGGCAGGAAATTGGGTTTTCCACTTTAGAAATTGTTTTTTTAACCAATTTGTCTTGATTTTGATGGATTTTGGCCCTAAAAGAGGGAATTTGAGCCCAGGAAAATGCCCAAATCCTAGGGGGAAGTTGGATTTGGACCCCTAAATAAAATCCTATATGAATCCAACCTATTTTCCATGAGAAATAGGTTTAGAATAGAATAATGATGAATAATTTGTGAAGTCCAAGCCATTTTTATGCAGGGAAGCCAGGAGAGTAGCTGAGATTTGGAGGCCATTTATGGGAGTTACACTCCAACTTTTTTAGTGTCATATGTTGCGTTGAGTTCCTGAGACAGAGAATAACATTGTTGTGTCAATCAGATAACAAATTGATGTAATTCTGATGTACTTTTGAAGCATTGAGATTAATAAGGAAGCCTCCCCCACTGAGACAAAGGCCCAAAGACGTAGGCATAATTGTCGAACTTTGTTATCAACTTATGGTGTCTTTACTATGCTTATGTTTTGTTGTTTTTACTTCTCATGCGCTGCAAATTCTATTCTTGATCTTCTTCTCTTTCTTATTAATTCTTAACTGGTAAAATTTTCCATATAGAATACTTAACCAAGTCATTTAAAAGATCATTCAAGATCAAGTGGTATCATAGAAGGTTGATAGTTGGTTGTTTTTGCGTATGCATGATTACCAAGAATATTTAGAGCTTTTAGAAGGAGATCCTGAGATTGAATCAAGAAAAAAGACACCTCAAAGTGATAAGATGGCATTTGAAGAAGGACTTTCTCAACAAGAAAGAGAGTTTCAAAGAACTTTCTTTTCCATGATTGAGATGGTAAAAATATTGTATGAAGATTACTTGGAACATAAGAGAATTGTTCAAGGGGAATCTTCAAAGCAAGACAAAAGTGAAGAAGAAGAAGATCCTCCAAAAACTCCTCTTTCACTTCCTTCATCTCCATCTTCTTCTTCTTCAAGTACAAGTCCAAGTTCTACTTCTACAACTACTTCTGTAGAAAAACATTCTCATTCCCATAAACATAAGCATGCCATGCCATTACTTAAAATTCATGTGAAATTCGAGTTTCCCATGTATAATGGATAAGTCAATGTTGATAATGTTGATAATTGGGTCATATAGATGGAGGTATATTGCAGTGTGCAACAAATCAATGATGAGGAAACCAAGATCAAATTGGCATTGCTTCGTCTTGGTAGCACGACACTCATCTGGTGGCAGAGTAAGTTGCAATATGGTACTCAGAAAATTGGTAATGTATTCCCATCATGTAAAGATTTTATTTTTTCACTTAGAAAAAAATTCTATCCTTTGGGTTATAAGGATAAGGCTTAAATTGAATGGAAAAGACTTAAATTAAGAAAAGGACAATCGGTGCAAGAATACACAGATGAATTCCGTAAGATGGATTTGATGTTAAATATTCCATTACATACACAAGTAAATATGATGAAGTATATAGGATTTTTTCCTGCACATAGTCGTAATACTATGTTTATGTTTGGACGTACTACAACTATTCTTGTTGCTACAGTTCCCTTTGCTACAACTATTCCCATTGCTGCAACTCCCTTTGTCGCAACTATCCCTGTTACTACAAATTTCGTTGCTTCAAATCCATTATCCATAACTCCCATATCAGTTCCATTTCTACAACAACACTTGCATCTCTGCTTCATTTTCCAAATCTCTCCCCTCTCATTTTCGTTGTTGCAACTCCCCTTGAAACTTTACTTTATTTTCTCATTTCTTTCCCACACCTTTCATCCACTTCAACGATGCTGCAATTCTCGTCTATACCACTGAGGCTACACCACAGGTTGCTACAATTCCCACTACTGCAAATCCATCACTGCAAATATGGTTGTTGCAACTCCTCTTAGAAGCTTTCACTTTTCTAGCGTCATCGTTACTACACTTTCAGTCGACAAAATGAACAATGTTAATGTTTCAATTCCGATTAATATCGTTGATGTGACTCCATATTTCGTTTCCACAACTCCATCAACACCATAATCCTACCACCACGTGAGGTAAGAAGATAAAGGTACGAGTTCCAATAATAATGTGTAATGAGTAGTTTTAAATGGTATAATTTCTATTATCATTCCACTAACCGCCACCTTACACCATCATTACCAAATCTGTGACCTTGCACTCTCATAACCATATCCATCATTGTTATTGTCACAATTTGAAATTCCCCACTCGATTAAAACCCATATCTTGTGAAAACAAAAGAAATTAGAGTTAGCAGGAAGAAGGAACCATGGGGGGATCATTGATATGTAGGGAACCTACAGAAGTATTGTTGCTTGAGGCCTACAATAACATTAGAGAAATTTTGCAACAAGTTGGTTGGATGGAATATGTGAAATGCTTACAGGGATATGATGATCAATTATATTTGGAATTATCCTTGAATTACAAAGACAAACACTCCACGGTAGTAGGTAATTAGGTATAACTCTGATCCAGGGGATCAAATTTTGGTCAAAAATTCAAAGTGTTCAAAATCACTTCAAATCGAATGACAGTGTAGACCTCATCATTACGAACCCAACACAACTCGTTTGGGTTCAAATGGACATCGGGAGCGAGAGATATCACCTTCTGTTCAAATTTACAAACAGGAAAAAAAAAGGGGGGTGCTGACTGTACAGTCCGTACGGATGTTGACATGGCAGGCCGTACGACACGTGGAAGCCTGTATGACACATGGCAGGCAGCTATTGAGACAGTTGGCATGTGACATGGCTTGTTGGCAGCGAACGGGATGGCGACATGTGGCCCAATCAATGGCCGCCACGTGTCACATGTTTATTGGATTAGAATCTTTGCACTTGGTAGGAGTCGACCCCGTGACCTCCGGGCAGGGTAAATCCTTGGGAAAGGCCACCCAACCGGCACACCCAAATATGTTACTTAACATATATATGCATTGTAATATATTTGAATTTTCAAAAATGTGTATTGGGGCGTGAACCGGGCCGGGGCTAAGCCTCGACCCATGGTTATATATATGTATTGCATACGACCGGTGCTACGGGCAGTTAAAACCACCGTAATACATATGTTGTAACCATTTTGAAATGCATGCGATTTGACATATAACATGTGACCAACATGTATGCGCGTGATTTAACTCTATAGTTTTGTATATGGTTTGAACTTTAGCCCTGTTGTGTATTGCACGCGGTCATGTGGTGACCATGTGCCCACGGGCCTTGATAGTTAAAGGCCAGCACGTAACCGTTTGATAGTTTGTACCGGTTGTGCGGTTGCGCCCGGTGCCAATTTTTTACTCTTAAATATGCGTGTGGGCTAGGTTGAGCCAACAAGGGTGCATTTTGTAGATGCAGAGACAACAAGTTTGAAGGGGGACTTCCACGAAGCCTATCTTCTTCAATTTTTGGCCAAATGAGGTGCCGAAAAAGCCCAGCTAGGGGTTTTTGGACATTCTGAAGCCATTGGAGTAGTTTATTTGGAAATTTGAGCATTGGAAAGCACATTTTTTAGCACTTTGAGAAAATAATACAAATGATCCATTGGAAGTTGGACCAGGAGATGTAGCCCAAGAGAGGGGTGAACTCCTTTATCATTTGTTGTGTTATGTGTTTTCTGTTGACTTATTTTGTTGTTGTTTATATGCATCTTGAATGAGTAAATCCTATTAAAGTTGTGTTGCAAAGTTGATCCATTTGCATTTTAACACATAAAAATTGACTTGCAAATATTTTTCAAGAATACAAGTCTTCTTGATTTTTAGATCAAAGTCACTGAGGATATAATGGTATAAGTCATTGGGTTACCTTGGACAGGAAAAAGATGATATACTAGGACCTCACAGCCTGAAATTATGAGGAAATTCCTCAAGCCTAGAAAGGCTTTAGTAAAGAAGGGTTCAATATTTGAAAACCAGTCTTTACCACACCCATGGAATGATGTGGCTATCTTCGTGTAGTGATATTTCACCTGCAAAGGTAGCTATGGAGTTGTCTATGTCCAACATATCCGAATTCTCAATCATATCCAACACAACCGACTAATTAATATTCCATACTTCTTATTCAGAATGTTGCAAATGATGACAACACTTGTCCAAAGGGAAAAGAATCCAGGGATGTCATCTCACACCATGGCCTTATCAAGTTATTGGTTGAATGTACCCAACACAGGGAAGGCCACACATGGAGTAGTATTGTTCAACCACTTGTGATACTTTTTGAGGATGCAGTGGCTATGATTCATGCATCCCAACAAGCTATGGTTTCACTTCCAGCACTGGGAGAGACCACGAATGCAATTCCACAAACAAATTATAGTATCACCGATGCTGCAACACCTCCACCAAAGAAACCTAAAACAAAAAGTAGGGGAAAGGGTTGTCATGCTCCAACTCCGGTGGAAGAAGAAAATGACAATGATGTTGAAGTGACTACCACCAAACTCCCTATAAAGAGAGTCAAAGGGTTTAAAAAGAGGTAAACCCTCATTCCAAAGAATTGAATAATGAGCCACACAGCTACAACGCAACACAAAATATAAAAACCTGCTAATCCAAAAGAAGAATCACATGATAGAAAGGACCTAGAAGTGGATGAAATAGTAGAGACAAAACCCTCCATTGACACACAATAACCAATAGAGGAAATTAATCTAGAATCCATTGAGGGAATGTACAAAAAGGTCTTTGCTGACACACAAGAACTACCAAAAGGCACTTCGGGAGAAGGGATTATCACCGTCCTTGCTGCATATTAAGACAAAGAAGAACCATAAGCAAAATTTCCCACTAACCCACAAAAACTAGTGGAGAGTCATTCTGGAGAAAAGGATACATGAGAGGCATAGGATACAACAAAAAAGAATTATAACATGCAAATGCTCTTGTTATTCCTCAAGAACCAATAGAGAGAACCCCTCAGGAATACCTTGCAAGACTCAAGAATATCAAGAACTAGAGCACTCTACATATCCACAGGAACAAGAGGTTCTTATTGAACCAACAAGTGGCACTCTTGATGAAACAAATGCCAATCCATAAAATAAGGAATAATCATAACCAAAGGCCCTTACTATTACACAAGAACCATTAAGAGTCACTCTTGGGGAATGCCCTACGCAATAAAAATATTTAGACAAGGAATAATGGGAAGAAATAATGTTTGATGATCCATCATGAAACATTTGTGGAGATGACTCAAGTAATGCACAAGAACTAGGGAAACAAGAACAAAAAACTGAGACTGATGAGCCTCAAAGGAAGCTTACTATCTCATCCTAGGTAAGCATCCAACACTCCTTACCTATGTATGCATATTTGGTCAAACAAAATATAATTTTGAGAATGAAGAACTGGAAGCTACAACTCAATTTGAAAAAGTTGAAGGATGAGCTTGATGAACAAAGGGAACTTGATAAATCAAGTTACCCTACAAAAAATCCTCTTGCAGAAGGGGAACCCTTCATTGGATTACAACAAACAATTCCAATTAAGGAAACAATGGAATTATTTGTCCAGGACACACACTTTATGTTAATTGATGAGGCCACTCAAACTGAAATAAAGCATGAACTAGTAGAAAATAGAGGAGTCATAACAGAGCATGAAACCCCTAGAAAAAAGGAAGAAAGAGAGGTAGTTTATGGTGTCAGTGATCTCCATGGTCACCTTGATTCCTCTAAATCTAAGTGATTGTTGGTTGCATAGGGAAATTAATTTTTTTTTGGATGGGGGAGATGATGAGTGCCTAAATTGGCATACTTTCAACACCCATTTAATACCCCTTTTATTACCATTTTCCATTGATCAATTCCTTTTTGATACTTTTCTTATCTAGTTCTTCCTTTGATCGAAAATGGACCCAAAAAGGCCAAAAATTCAAATTTCTCAGATTCAGACAAAACCAACACCACCGTGTAGTGCTCGCCGTGTTGATTCTAGCAGTATGCTCTTTTTCAAAATTGGACTCTGTATGGAGAAGATATCATGTTTTTAAGTTTTCTCCAAACATGAAAATGTCAAAGGCCAAAGTCAATAGTCTGAATTGATGATGTTAGCAGTATGGCCCACACGTGGAAGATGACATAAACATGGTGTCATGATTACATCAACATGCTTATGTCGCAACATCGGAGGCTAACATATGTCAGGAGGATTCAACATTTTCGGATGCTGATGTGGCAGGTGACTAGACTGTATGGACTAACACATGGAAATCCATATGATGGCATTTCCCAGTGACAGTTTGACACATGGTAGTATGGATGGAAAGATGGAAGGACATGTGGCGGTATGGTCTTCAGCTGGCAATTAAATTGGAAGTATGATAGGGTGACATGTCGGGTGACTATGCTACTGACTGTGCAGATGATAATGCAATGACTTGATGGTATGGTCCAATAGGGTGTTGACACATGGCCCAATCATAGGGTGCCACATGACACCCCATATCGAGCCAATAAGGCCTGGTCAAAAGTTTGGTTGAGATCCCGATGGATCTAACCCTTGACCTTCGTTTCCACAGTGTTGTAACGACCCTCCTCTTTCCAAGAAGGTGAGATGGCATGGCTTTATAATCCCACCACCCTCTCCATTGATAAAGGTGTTATGGCGATGGATTAGGAGCTCCACGCCGACTAGGCGCCCAACCATATGGCATTAATAGAACCAAGTACGATGAAAAAAAGGGGCACAGGTGCCATGTGGACTAGCGCTCGGCCACATGGTACGCCATATGACCAGGATTTGATGAAAAAGGGGTGTGCACCCAATATTTGGCAGGAAATTGGGTTTTCCACTTTAGAAATTGGTTTTTTAACCAATTTGGCCTGATTTTGATGAAAAAGAGGGGATCTGAGCTTAAGAAAAGGTCAAAATCATGGGGTGGAGTTGGATTTCGACCCCTAAATCAAAACATATATGAATCCAACCTATTTTCCATGAGAAATAGGTTCAGAATAACATAATGATGAAGCATTTGTGAAGTCCAAGCCATTTTTATGCAGGGAAGCCATGAGAGTGGCTGAGCTTTGGAGGACATTTATGGGATTTCTACTCCACCTTTTTTAGTGTCATTTGTTGCATTGAGTTCCTGAGACAAAGAAGAACATTATTGTGTTAGTAAGAGACCAAATGAATGTAATTATGATGTACTTTTGAATAATTGAAGATTAATAAGGAAGCCTCCCCAATTGAGACAAAGGCCCATAGACATAGGTAGAGTTTCCAAACTTCGTTATCAACTTTTGGTTTCTTGAATATGCTTATGGTTTGTTGTTTTTACTTCTCGTGTGCTACATATTCTATTCTTAATCTTCTTCTATTTCTTATTAAGTCTTAACTGGTAAAATTTTCCATGCAACATACTTATCCAAGTCATTTAAAAGATCATTTCGGATCAAGTGGTATTATAGCAGGTTGACAGTTGGTTATTATTGAGTATGCATGATTAACAGGGAAAATTTAGATATTGTAGAAGGATATCCTGATATTAAATTAATAAAAAGGACATCTCAAAGTGAGAAGATGGCATCTGAAGAAGGACTTTCTCAACAATAAAGAGAATTTCGAATAACTTTCTTTTCCATATATGAGATGGTAAAAGTATTGTATGAAGATTACTTGGAATGAAAGAGACATGTTCAAGGGGAACATTCAAAGAAAGACAAAAGTGAAGAAGGAGAAGACCCTCGAAAACCTCCTCCTTCACCTCCTTCATCTCCATCTTCTTCTTTTTCAAGTACAAGTCCAAGTTCTACTTCTACCTCTACTTCTACAAGAAAACATTCTCATTCCCATAAACATAAGATTGACATGCCATTACTTAAACTTGATATGAAATTTGAGTTTCCCATGTATAATGGAGAAGTCAATGTTGAGAAGCTTGATAATTGGGTCAAACAGATGGAGGTATATTGCATTGTTCATCAAATCAATGATGAGGCAACCAAGATCAAATTGTCATCACTTTGTATTTCTAGCATGATAATCATTTGGTGGCAGAGTAAGTTGCAACATGGTACTCAAAAAATTGGTAATGCATTCCCATCATGGAAAGATTTTATTTTTTCACTTAGAAAATAGTTATATCCTTTGGGGTATAAGGATGAGGATTTAATTGAATGGAAAAGTCTTAAATTAAGAAAAGGACAATCAGTGCAAGAATACACAGATGAATTTCGTAAGATGGATTTGATGTTAAATATTCCATTACATACACAAGAAACTCTAATGAAGTATATAAGAGGTTTGCATGCACATATTCATAATATTTTGTTTATGTTTGGACCTACTAATCTTGATGAGGTTTTTGTTCAAGAAACATATATTGAAGCAACAACAATTGGAATTGGTGTATTAGGTGAATCATATTAAAATAAATAAGGAAAAGGAAAAGGAAAAGGGATGATAAAATATAAACAAGAAGAAAAACATGGCGGAAAAGGCTTACTAGCCAACACAAAATTATTCACTCCAATGTTACATATTTATAGTACAATGGGTGATGCCACCTCATAGAGAGATTTGCTCTAGATCCTAAAATCATGCATGATGACTAGGCTA
>JZKD02S0576700.1:206198-239533 GCA_000966675.3 Picea glauca
TAATACAAATATAGGTGACAATTTAGACTTAGTGATTGGTAAAGGTAAGCCATAGGCTAACAATCCCCCCCTCAATCACAAGTTCAATCAATAATACCAACAATAAAGCATAAACGGGTATCAATTCCAAGTCTTCATACTGAAACTCCTAAGTTGAGCCTCAATAAAGAACTGCTTGAAAAAACCGCCAATCTGGATGCTGAACATGTTCATTTGAAATGAACTAGAAGAGAGCTGAGATATGGAAGTGAACAACTACAATATATCAACATTCCCTGATTGCTTAACAATTTGATCATTTTGCCAAGTATTTTAGCTAGAAGAATCTGATGTCTTCTGCTAATTGGTGAACACGTAGTATCACCACTCTACTATCAGTGTATCACTGAAAGTGCTCTCTGAATCTTTGGTTTGGGATAACCACTGACCAATTGATACCATGTATCTGATGGTTTTTGGATAACCACTAACCAATCTTGACACTTTTAGGTGTCCAACAACATCCCAATGCATAATGTGTATGATTCAATTGCAAGTCATTGAACCATAATCTTGTCAAAGACTGTCATCTACAGACCGCAATTGCCCATTTGGAAAATTTCATGCCCATCTGACATATTTGATGTTTGTTGTTGTCGAAAATTTCTATCTAACTACCATCTTCAATTCCATAATCAATTCCCCCCTTTTTCAGCTGAAAGGAGAGACCATAAGTGGTTTCATGAACCATCTTCACTGGAATTTTGAACTCCCCACCTTAAGGTGCATGAGAGTTACATCATTGTACTCCCCCCTTCGAGGCTCAAGAGAGTACAATACTTGTTTCATTTTGAGTACAACACAAAGTGGGCATGCGGAAAAAACCACATGTTATCTCATCCCGTGAGGGCCATGCTCGAAAGCTACGCCATAAGGGGACCACTTATATGAGGTACACAAATGTTATGTGATACAAGATTGGTCTTTACTCGAGATTGAATTCTATGGTAAGACTTATATAATCGCTTGGTTGTTGATGACCATTGCCAATGATCAATCCACTCATAGTGAATTTTCAATCTTGCAGGTTTCTTCAGTGTTGAACATCTGTCTAAAGAATGGTTATGCTTGCCACAATGCTGGCAAGGATGGAGATCAAAACACTGATTCTCCTTGTGACCAACTCGATTACAATGTTGGCATGTATCATTCTGATGCTGAACTTGAATAGGTGAATTTGAAGCTTCTTGAAGGAATCCAACACTTTGAAACTTGATTGGTCTGGAATAATCAGGAATATGAAAGGTAACTTCCTTGTCATATCCAAGTTCTGTTCTATTATTGTTGTAGATGATTTCTTCCCAAGGTCTGATGATGGGCTTGGAAAGAGTATTCTGAACCTGTTGCTTTGAAATCCGTGGAAGTGGATTTACTGCATGTTGATGCATCATTGAAAGGTTTTCTTCACCGAAGTCAAAAGAAAACTCTTGAAATGTAGGTTCATGAATAAATTCGTCTGAAACTGATTTTGTATCACTGTGTTTTTCCTTCACTGACTATTGATTAAAAAAATCATCATCATCATAGAAAGGGTTGTTCTGAACAAAACCTAGTTCAGAATACTTCACTGGCTATTGATTTTTGAGATCAGTCAACTCATCATTCAACAATTGGGATAGATATTGAAGAAGTTTAACTTTAGCTTGCATCACTTGCAAACAAGTTAGCACTGATTGAAGAGTTGCTTTGTTCAATGTCACTCTGTTGTCTTCAGAGGTGTTTATTAGAGTGTTCAGTAACTCTAATAATTCGAGACTTCGAGCCATTTCAAAACACTAAAGGAGGTCTCCTTGTGCAGGTAAATCTTGATTACAATTTGACTCGATAGAAGAAGGATTATCTGCAAATATCTCACTTGAATCACTCGCTTGAACTTCACGCTCACTTTCTATTCACGCTCACTTGAAATTTCCTTGCTTGAAATTTCTTCCAGGAAGTTGAGGATGTAGGTTAACACTGAAAATGTATCCCAAAGTATTACGATGATTTGAGTTTCAAGTACTCATCCTTGTCAATTACGACTCAAAATGAATCTAGGGTGTCGGGCTTAGCCAAAAATGCACCTTATGACAAATTCAATTCAACTCAACTTGATTTAAAAAAGACAAGTAAACTTACAAAAGGACAATTTGCAAGTTACAATAAATCCCGATTAAGTAATCTTACAACAAAAATTGTTTGCAAGTTACAATTTAACTTCAGATGTGTTGAGTTTGAAATCCTTTGATTTGTCCATTACTGATGTGGTTAACGACTTGAATGCTTGAGAATGTTCTTCACAGATGCTTGATCATATCTGCTTTGATTGTTTGTACTTCACTAGCGTTTAATTGTGTGCAAGAATTAACTTGCTTGTACTTAATGTATGATGCGTTAAATGATACATTACAAACGTGTTTATGTCAAAACTAGACATTAAACATCATAAAGAAACCATGCAAATATTCACCACAACACACTACGCAAGGTGTATTTAAGATCCCCTTATTCAATTTTAGGAAGATCTAGAACACAAAGAAAAAAGTTTTTAATTTTATTATAAATATCTCTTACCAGACCACATACAATGTGAAGGTTACAATGTACTTTCTCCTTCACAATTCTTTGACAAGGCTTTCAATTCATAATATTTCATTTATGCTCTCAAAGGATTAAGAAAACAATAATTTTCTTCTCAAGAAATGAGTGTCTTACAACCTCCCATACAAATCTCAATTCATCAATTACTTGACAAATTCTTCTAACTCTTTTAAAAAATGAACATCTCTCATCTTTCATAAACTTGATGACACATGTCTGGTACCAGTTACCCTTTTTACATGGACATCCAATCTTCAATGAATCTCTAAAAAGGGTATTCGCCTTCATGGGCATTCAAGTTTGAATGCAAGGGTGAGTTGTCTTCTAACGCACATCAATTGGTGATCTGCACCTTCCAATGTTTAACAACTATATTTATGATCTCTTTGCAACTCAACACAATGGTCAATTCTAGCGTTGAACCATCATGAATTCAAACCCTTCAATATTGACTTCTCCTGAAGCTAATTAGTTCACATCTAACACAGATAATCAACTTGAAAAAAAATCTTGTGTTCATACCTTTCAACGTAATTCTTTGTAGTCACTTCCAATTAGCACTCAACTGGATATCATTTCATATCTTATTGGTTCTATTATTTCAATAATATGTGGAAAGTGCAAGAGCATTGCTTCTAATATGACTACAACAAAAGCAATGAGCCACAATCTACTCTCTAGACTGCAGAGCCATCAAAGAGCCACAACTTGTTGAAGCTAGCATGCAGGTCATAGTCACTGAGGCCACGTTCTGAAAAGAGTGAAGGCCACTTTTTGTCTTGTTCTCTTGAACATCATTCACACAAATTTTGTGGTGGATGACGGATTTTATCGCACCAATTGGTTCCCCTTTCGACGTGCCTCCTCCAAAGATTTCACTCACATGCATAACTGTGAAGATTGAATGCAACAACTATGCTTAATCATTGTTGAATCACTCTTACTAAGTGGGTGCTTCCAGGACTCAACCAAAATATGCAGTCTCATCATGGAATGTGAAATGAATGGTTTACTTAATATGCATATCCAAGGTATTTTCCCAGCGAGATTTATGTACCTATAATCCGTAAAGATCCCGTCGAAATATCTTTGAAAAACTCTTTCTGATGACATAGGGACACCACGTTAACTGCAATTGGTCATGACATAAAAATACAGTTTCATAGCTTCCTAGCTTCATCATGGACACCCAATCGAAAAATCATCACGGACCCAAACGTATAAGTCACAACAGCTGCAAATCTGAAGAATCCCCGCCAAATTTTGAGCTCTTAGAGTGGTTTTTCTTTTTTCTTTAACAATGGAAAGTGACTCTCCTCACTTCTGCTTCGGATCTTGATTGATCTACTGACTGTCATTGGAGTGAATCCAACCTTAATAAATCATTCTGCTGACAATGAAAGGGTAGGAATGCAAGGGTTAGCACCAGTAAATGGGATTGCAACTTCGATGTGTCGCTGCGTCGCTACAGATGTCGTCACCATGCCTCTGGTCTGGAAAAATATGTTGTTTTTTTCTCCATTCAAATGAATTTCTCACACAGAGTCAACCAGATGGAGAATTCCCTCACATATCATTGACGTACTAATGGGATAATTGAACTAGAAACAACCAAAGCCTCATCAATATAGCGCAGCTTGTGATGAATCTAATAACGTTCTCGTACACCTTTCAAAATATGTATGGTCTCATTCACAATAGGCTCTGGAACGTTGATGATAAATCCATGATGACAGAGTGCTAACACAGATCTCAAATCGCTTGAATTGTTGGATTGTTAGAAAACCTCCACAAGAAATACCTTCTTAAACCTTTCTGGACGACTCCAATTTTTGTCAGCACTGAATGGACGAGTTCTGCAGCGAACTGATTTCATCGAACATTAGCAATGATCCTTCTATCTGGATGATAAACCTATCGTACGCCCCTTTCAAACTCTTCAGCAGCTGCGATCACGTGCTATCTGCAATTACAAATAGAAAACAAAAAAAAATTTCAAGTCTCCATGCCACGATTTCCATCTCTTCAAGATCTGCCCTCTCCTTCTCAGCACACCAACAACGATCCTCCTCAACAGACCAAAAAAAAAAATTGCCTCCTTCAACGTAGACAACGATCCGATCCAGAAGCCACTCACGTTCTCTCATTCTATCATATTCCTGGGCACTCTTGTCAGGGAGCTAATCCCAGTCTAGCTCTGATACCAATTGATAAAATATAAACAAGAAGAACAACATGGCGTAAATGGCTCACTAGCCAACACAAAATTATTCACTCCAATGTTACATATTTATAGTACAATGGGTGATGCCACCTCATAGAGAGATTTTCTCTAGATCCTAAAATCATGAATGATGACTAGGCTAGGCAATCTTAACTAACTCATTAGTCATCACTTGAGGATATATTACTAATATCCTAAATGAATAACACAAATATAGGTGACAATTTAGACTTAGTGATTGGTAAAGGTAAGCCATAGGCTAACAAGGGAATGCGAATAAAGAAAACTCAGTGAAAGTAGAGGAAGAGAATCTCTCTTGTAAACATTGCAAGAAATAAGTGCACGATGATGAGCATTGCTGGAAATTTCACCCAGAGAAGAGATCGAAGTGGTTCAAAGAAAAGAAGGGAAGTAAAATCTTTGTAGTAACAACACATCCAATAGACTTGGGGTCATATTCAGGTGATGAGACTGAAGTCACAATAGTTGGTTTGTTAGGTAAAATTGGTGATGGTTTTGGTTCAAGAAGTAAATTGTTTGATATAAGGGTCATTATGAAACATACAAATATTGACACTTTGTTAGATAGTGGATATAAATATAATTTAATTTCAGAAGAAGTGGTTAAGTAATTGGGATTAAAAACTAAGTTACATCACAAACCCTATTAACTAAATTGGATAAGCAAAAATCACAAATTTCCCATAACAAAACAATGTGTCATAAAGTTTGCAATTACATATAAGTTTGTGGATGAGGTAATATGTGATGTAGTGCCACTAGAGGCATGTGGAATGGTCTTGGGTAGCCCTTATTTATATGATCACAAAGAAATCTTCTTCAGGGAACAAAATCAATATCACTTAACTAAAGAAGGGAAAAAATATGTTGTTCATGCTCATCATATCAAAGGGAAACGATCTTTTTCTACAATGGAACAATTAAAGAAGGGAAATTATGCAATAAATACACTTATGATTGTACCACTTGATCTTAAGCAAGAAAGTGAAATGGTCGTAGCATGTAGATATAGCCATAATTTTCTTCAAGATGAGTTTTTGTCGTGCAAGCTTGTAAAGAAGAAGATACATATTGGTTCATTTTCAGTCATGTTTATGATATTGTTATCGTTGCTAATGTTTTCTACATGGATAGTAGTGAATTCAGAAGGATGTGAATGGATGAATATGGATAACAATATGCATTCAATTATCATGGTTGTTTTGCAATTGATTATGATGCGATAGGTGCACATGACAGATTTGATAGACAAAGGACAAGTGGGGAGGCCTATCTCGCACTTGATGTCTGGTTAATATACTTTTGGAGGAAAACAAGGTATTAGTGGGGAGGTGTGATCCAAAATCGATCCAAAAAGGCCAAAAATTGAAAGTTCTCAGATTCAGACGAAACCAACTCCATCGCGTAGTGATCATCGCACCGATTCTGATAATATATTATTTTTTGAAAATTGACTCCATATAATGAAGATATCGCATTCTGAAATTTTCTCCAAACAGGAAAAATAAGTCAAAGGTCAAAGTCAATAGTCTATACTGATGATGTCAACAATATGGCCCACATGTTGTGGATGATGTCAGCATGATGAAGTGGTAGCACCGGAGGCTGACATGTGTTAGGAGGATTCAAAATTTTCATATGCTGATGTGGTAGGTGATTGGATTGTATGGACTGACACATGGAAGTCCATACGATGAAATGGCCCAGTGATAGTTTGACATGTGGCAGTACAGATGACAAGGTGGAAGGACACGTGGCAATATGGTCTTGAGTTGGAAGTTAAAGTGACAGTATGACAGGGTGATGTGTTGGGTGACTGTGTTGCTGACTATGCGGTTGACGGTGCAGTGACTTGATGGTATGGTCCAATAGAGTGTTGACACATGGCCCAATCACAAGGCACCACGTGACACCATGGATCGTCCCAATAAGGCCTCATCAAAAGTTTGTTTGAGCTCCCGACTAATCGAACCCTCGACCTTTGTTTCTGTAGTGTTGTAACGACCCTTCACTAGAAAAGAAGGTGGCATGGTGTGGCTTGATAAGCCCGCCACCCTTGTCATTGATGAAGGTGTTGTGGCAATGGATTGGGAGCTACCCATCGAATAGGCTCCCAACCGTACGACATCCACAGAACTAGGGCCTATGGAAAAAAGGGGCGCGGGTGCCATGCGGACTAGGGCTCGACCACATGGTGTGCCATATGACCAGGAGTCGATGAAAAAGGGGTGCATGCCCAATATTTGGCAGGAAAGTGGGTTTTCCACTTTAGAAATTGGGTTTTTAACCAATTTGACCTAATTTTGATGAGTTTTGGCCCTAAAAGAGGGGACATGAGCCCAGGAAAAGGCCCAAATCATGGGGGGAAGTTGAATTTCGACCCCCAAATAAAATTCTATATGAATCCAACCTATTTTCCATGAGAAACAAGTTCAGAATAGAAAAATGATGAAGAATGTGTGAAATCCAAGCCATTTTTATGCAGGGAAGACATGAGAGTAACTGAGCTTTGGAGGTCATTTATGGGAGTTCTACTCCACCTTTTTTAGTGTCATCTATTGCGTTGAGTTCCTGAGACGAAGAAGAACATTGTTGTGTTAGTAAGAGAACAAATTTATGTAATTCTGATGTAATTTTGAAGCATTGACGATTAATGATGAAGCCTCCCCCATTGAGACAAAGGTTTGAAGACATAGGTAGAGTTTTCGAACTCCGTTATCAACTTATAGTGTCTTGAATATGCTTATGGTTTGTTGTTTTTACTTCTCATGCACTGAAAATTCTATTCTTAAGCTTCTTATCTTTATTATTAAGTCTTAACTGGTAAAATTTCCTATGCAACATACTTAACCAAGTCATTTAAAATATCATTTTAGATCTTTTCATTAAGGTACAAATCTTTCCCCATATTCCATTTATATGTTATTATTGCATATTTCTTAAAGGAAATTGCTACTTTAATGTATTGGTACTACTACAAAGGAGTAATATATAGGCTACAACTCCTCACAGTGGCTGAAATCCCTCTTTCTTATTGTGATTGTGGACACAATCTAACTGCTGCAACTCCAAGTACACTCTCTGGTGTTGCGACTCTAGACAATTGTTGCAACTCTAAGTACACTCTCTATTGTCGTGACTATGAGCATACTGTTGTTGTGATTTCAAGTACAAAGTATTCCAGTACAATATTCAACACTACATTGAGTAGTTAGGAAATGATCCTCACATGGGAAAGTGACAAGAAGGAAGTGGAAAACCAAAAGGGAAATCATTTTTCTTACAAACTATCGCTCAACTGATCTGAGTCAGCACATGTCCAATTCTTATTAAAATTTGGCAATTTAATGTAAATAGATGAAAAATTGATTCTCTTGGTTGTCCATCTATCCCTTTGTTATACTTTAGACATTAGTTGTATTATATAAACACCCTAGCACCCTTCATATAGGGAGAAAGAATTATTCTAGTGATAAGATTCGACGTTTATTGTAACTTTAAGATTTCTGTAATATAATTCCATTTATTATTTATGTACATGTAATGGTGTGTTTAATTTTCGTGCTATTTTGACTTCATAGATCGGTGCCTTGTATAAGGGCATAGGTCCCCCTCCTTAGTTAGGTATTTCCTATATATTACAAAGTAGGATATAGATTTTCAATTTTGTTTGTTTGATTGTGTAGTTGTTTTATTTATAAGTATGCTGCAATTCCATATTTCGTAGAATAGTACTTGCAATTCATGTGTGGCTAATATTGAATTTCTTAGTGTTGAGAATTATGTAATTTTAAACAAAAAATCAACGTTGATTCAATTTCTAGGAGTTTATAATCGCAGACGCTAGTGCAACTCTTTTTGCTGCAACTCTAGTAAATGTAATTTCTTTTTCATTGAAGCTTTGTTGTTGCAACTCGCATTGTTGCAACTCACATTGTTGTGATTTTTTCCATGTTGTAGCTCCATTGTTGCAACTCCGTTTGCAGTTGCACTTTATTTTTTTTCTTTCTAACTTGTGATAGATTTAGTCTTCAACGATTTGGGATTGATATTTTATTGAATTGTTGTTGAATGTGAAAACACGTAATTGTTACAACAAAACATAATCATTATTATACTTGAGAAAGTCACAAGTAACTCATAGCATAATTTTACTTTCTGCAAGAGTAATTTCCTCTCTATCAGTGTGATTTAATTTCCACAAGTGTGATTTACTTTCTGCAAGTGTGATTTAAATTTCACAAGTGTGATTTAATTTCTGCAAGCTTGATTTAATTTCAACAAGTGTGATTTAATTTCTGCAAGTGCGATTTAAATTCCACAAGTTTGACCTTTCTTTCCTACAAGTGTGATATTCACTTTTCTGCAAATCAGGAAATAATATAGTTTGGTGACTTAATTAAGTATCTTGAATCCTTGATTCGTGACATTAAAAGTAATACAAATCTTTATAAAAAACAACACTACTCTTTCATATATGATGCACGATAGTTCGTAAGTAAGATACAACCTCATATTGATAATTAAATGTACAACTATTCACTTGCTCACTAAGTTAATTAGGAATTAATTGAAAATTTTGTCAACGGGCTAATCTCATAGAAACATATTTGGTCAACAATATTGGATTGGAGGTTCATGATCATCCTTGCCCCTATCCATTAGGTTGGGTAAACAAGGATGTAGAGATAAAGGTAACAAAATAGTGAAATATTAAATTTTTTGTAAGTGTTGATTTTATAGATGTAGTACCATTGGATGCATGCAGAGTAGTGTTTGGAAGCCCCTACATGTATATGAGGGATTCTATATTCATACAAAAATCCAACTAGTACCACCTCATCAAGGATGGGAAATCCTTCATCATCAATGCACACAAAGGAAAATAAAAACTTTCACTGGTAAGTGACAATCAAGTTAAGAAATTGATTATTTCTAGAAAGAAACATGTTTTTCTTTTTCTAAGAGAAAAATGGTCTGGTGAAGATTTGTTAAAATTAAAGACATCCCTAGAAGGGTTTACTAAGGAGAAAACAAATGACTTGGAGGATTTTCTAAAGAAATATAGGGGAGTGTTTTAGGAGCCTAATGGGATACCTATTGTATGATAAATGTACCTTGTAGTAGTTACCTCCGATAGGATCTTCCTAGACCTAAGATGAAATAGATATGCAAGCTAAATAATTTCCTAGATCTAAATCATACATGAAAATATCTTTGATATACGAGGATGAGAAGCATACCTGATACTTAGATGGTTGTCCCTGAACGCTCCTTGGTCATTCGCTCCTTTGAAAATATCCTTCCCTTTCACAAACACATGTATCCACACATAGGAAAAAAAACAATCACTTCTCACGAGATCAAATGAAACATGTATAAAACATATATCTAATAATATATCAAAAATACATGAAAATATTAACTCTCTATGAAAATTATGATCACCATATACAATCAATTAGAGGGGAAAATCATGTGTATCTTCTATTAATAAGGATAAAATATTACAACTTAAATAAAAATATCTTGATGAAGCTTCTCCAAATTTCCTTTCCCAAGCTCCATTATCAATTTGACATTATAAGTTTACTCTATCGTTTCCTCTCTTTTTTCCCATGAGAGACCTTCAATATATAGGATGAAGGAGATGATATAGTGGATAAATCTTAAAAACTCAAAATAAAAACATTCTCGAGGTCAAATTATGAGAAATATGAGCTTGATCCCATCTCTTTGTAACCATTCCTAATTTGAGAGAACCAAAACCGGTCACACATTGCATTCATCATTAAGGAGAAGGAAAATGGGAAGAAGCGATCATCATTATGGAGATTAAGGAGAAGGAAAATGGGAAGAAGTGATCATCATTCCTTCACAATAATAACATCCCTGATATGAGCATACCCATGCTCGGTAATAGAAACTAAGCATAGTCTCCAAAACAATACACTTCAGATCCATACATGACGGAACTGACTAGATCATGGCCATAAACTAATACATTGTGGATCCATGTCACAAGTGAGAAACATATCCATGACCAAGTTCAAATGTGGATCTATGTAATATTATACAAATCAATGAGATGACTCGATGCCCGAGTGATCTCTTAAAGTGCTCATGAAATACTCCATCGCAACTTGGGGGGGATGGTTTAAAGGAATGATGTGATCCCAACCCAAGGTCTTTGTCTGAAAATGAGAATGGTATGAATCTATATCATGTGAATAGATGATTTAATGTTGAGCATGGTAGAAATTGTTTGATTACTAGTCATTAATGGATACCGTTAATAAATGCGATGGAATCCATTGATGATGATTATGGACCCCAAGATACCTAGTACAATCTAGTGAGTGAGAATGGATGAGTTGTATTCAAAAACTCATAGACACATTAATCAGGATCCAATGATGTAAACCCACTATTGGAAATGTGAGGTAACTTTCCACTGATGTCTGCAATACCTAAGGTACTAACTGGTTTCTAGATTTTGATCATGGATAATGATTTGGTAAAACAAGTGTGTTGTTCAAGGGAAACTGGATGAACGACTACCATTTGTGAAGACGTCTAGACTGAAAAACCCCTCAAATTCCCCCCTTCCATGAATGGAGAGTACCTCATTGTTTTTTTACAATATTGGGGAGAATAACAAATGCTCGATATAGCTCATCTTCGATGATTCCCTCATCATATGTTTGACAAAATTAAAGAAGGAGAGGTATGATCCCAATATGGGTCCTTCAATGTACAATTTTATGAGTCCATAGAAGGTAAAATAAGCAGTATTTTCACGTTTAGAGAGTTTGAAAATAACTTAAAGAAGAATCCAAGGGTAATCTTTTTTGTAAATTTAATCCCCCAAGCCCAAAAAAGTATAAAACAATACAAGGGAGAACTCTTGTAGCCAAGGTGGAATAAAGTATTCCTTTTTCATAATTAGTCCATCCATTCTGAACAAGGGTTAAACTTACAACGAATAGACGTCCTTTCAAATCCAATTAACGAGTGTGAAAGGGAAAAAATCTCACTTGACAATATTTTCATGTTTAAACACATAGTGAATTCCTAAAAATAAAACATTTTTGGATATGATGTACTCAAAACAAAAGGCAATCATACCACACACTTATATATAAGGGACTACACATTTTGGGGTTTTAAACAACGTAGAGCCCATTCTAGGGCTTGGGCCAAGGATCCTTTCCATAATCAATGAAGTTGTGAGCCAATGTTGGCATCATATGACACACCATGCTGGGGCCATGCCACATAGGAATGAATCTCTACGTACGAAGATACTCATCATCAGTGGTTTTGTGAGCTGTGGAATCTCCTTGACGAGATCCATCAAGACATGAGGGAAATACAAAACAAAAATATTCGATGGAAGGGATAACATAGAACTTAGTGGCAAGTTATGAAGATGAAATCTGAGCAGGAAAAGGGTTACGACTAGGAGTTTCATTGGATGCCCTAGAAAATGCCCCCAGTCTTGAGTTGAAACTCATCATGATGACTCTTGTCAATTCCAAATCAGGGAGGATGGATTCTTGATGATTCTCATCCTCGCTAGGATTATCAATGGAATCCATCACTTCCGGGATGGCCTCTTCTGAAGGCAACTTAATATCTAGGAAATCATGTGAACTGAGAGAGTCAAAAACCCGTACAACCATAGTAGGTTGATCACACTCCATATGTGGATGGATTTTTTGACCAATATAAACGTATATTGATGATATTGTTGGATCAACAATCTTGATTATGCTGAGCGATATGGATACTCCATACGAGTCAAAATCCTCCGGATGTGGTAGCACCCAAGGATCAACTGACCCTAGGAATTCACCGGTAGATGAGTAAATCATGTTTATAGGAGTGATATGGGTAGTGTCAGGTGCAGGAAGGGGTAATATCCCCATAATAAATGGATATTTAAACATACATATACCGACACTTTCATACCCCCCAGAAGAATTACCTATAAAAGGAACGTTGGTGCTAGGATTAGCTTACAATTCAGGTGTGAAAGAATCGAGTTGATCAATGGTAGATATCATTCCTTGATGGGGAAAATGTATGAAAAAAAATATAGTGGATGAAAAAATCTTCATTTTGTATAACCAAGTGTGACCCAAGAGAATATTATAATTGAGTGTGGCGTCCACCACTTTGACTTCTACAAAGACAATCTTTCCCTGAGATTGATGGGTAAGGAGGTGAGAATTACATGAGGTTTGAAAGAATGTTCATAAAATATTTTAGGATGGTTTGAGATGTGGTGATATGAGGAGAACCGAGGAATTTACAACATTAAAAATACATAATGCAAATGGTCTCTCCTTCGTTGAGCACCGTACAAAAGATATTATTTTTCAGACAACCAACTATGATTTGCAACACTAGTTGGTGTGAGAGATGTGGATCACTTTTTTATATATAAAAGGAATTAATGTTGGACTATGAAGGGTTGATTCCCCTTATGGATGATATCAAGGATTTCCCTAGTGTATTCACTATTCTATTGTAGGATAAATTTACCCTACATGAGTTATCTCCCTTAGGCTCTTCCTAGACCTAAGATAGAATAGATATGCAAGCTAAAGACTTTCCTAGATCTAAATCATACATGAAAATATATACAATATAATAGGATGATACACATAACTGATATTATGATAGTTGTCCCTGCATGCTCCTTGGTCATTCTCTCCTTGCTCCTTTGAAGATATCCTTCCCTTTCAAGAACACAGGTCTACACACACAGAAAAACAAACAAGAACCTCTCACAAGATCAAATGCAACATGTATAAAAAATATATCTAATAATATATCACAAAGACATGAAAATATTAAATCTCTATGAAGATTATGATCACCATATACAATCAATTAGAGGGGAAAATCATATGCATCTTCTATTAATAAGGAAAAAATATTACAAATTATATACAAATAGCTTGATGAAGCTTCTCCCAATTTCCTTTCCCAAGCTCCGTAATCAATATGACATTATACGTTTACACTATCTTTTCCTCTCTTTTTTCCCATGAGAGACATTAAATATATAATATAAAGGAGATGAGATGGTGAATAACTCTTAGACACTCAAAATAACAAGCTTCTTAAGGTCGAATTATGAGAAATCTGAGCTTGATCCCATCTCGTTGTAACCATTCCTAATTTGAGAGTAACAAAATTGGTCGCACCTTGCATTCCTATAGGGTGCGATTGGTTTTGTTTTACAAAAGATCAAGGTGCGACCATCAATTTGAGTCACGATCTGTAAAAGGACAACTCGTGACCAGGAAAATGGATGGTGTATACTCAAGGGAAAAGTGACATAACTCAATGTTTCAACCTTCTAACCTCTAGAGAATATCCATTAGGTAACGAGGTGGAAAATAATTTTATAACAATACTACCTAAGAGGGAACTCGAGCATGGAATCCAATTATTGCCAAAATCCCCCTTGCCGAATATTTGGTTGTATAGACAGTATATTCTAGAAGAAAATAAACTAAAGAAGCAGTTGTTGGAGCAGGGTGTGATTTGACCAAGTACCTCACCTTGTGGGTCACATATCATAATTATGCCCAAGAATGATGATACTTGGAGAATGTGTATTGATTACATGGCGTTGAACAAGATTACATTGAAGAATATATACCGTCTGCCCAAGATTGATTGATCTGTTGGACAAGATGCAACATGCCAAGTACTTCACTAAGCTATATTTGAAATCATGATATCACTAGGTACAATTCAAATAACAAGATACTTGGAAGACTTCCTTCAAGAAAAGAAAAGGTTTGTATGAATGGTTGGTTATTCCATTCGGTTTATGGAAGGCACTAACTACGTTTATGATACTAATGAATGATGTTTTACACCCTTATCTAGAGTCATTTGTTACTATCTATTTGGATGATATACCGGTTTATAGTGCTACTTGGGATCATCACATATCACATCTTATGCAAGTGATAGAGACCCTGAAGAAACAACAAGTATTGACCAATCTCAAGAAATACGAGTTTTCTTGGTAGTCTTTGGTGTATTTAGGGTATGTGATTAGTGGAGGTGAGCTTAAGGTAGATCCCACCAATATGGATGCCATCATGAAATGGCTAGTTCCTACAAATTGTACAAAATTTAGAAGCTTTGTTGGGGCAACACAATACTTGTGGAATTTCATAGCTTCATTTTTAGTAGTAGCTACACCACTCCATGCCATAACAGTGAGTGGTAAGAGTTTCCAATGGGGAAAGAATCAACATAAGGTTTTCAATGAGCTAAAAATAAATATTAGTGAAGCACCAATTCTTGCGCTACCAAACTTGCAGAATCCCTTAAAAGTGGAGACATATGCAATGTAGATTTTAACCTTGTACAATATTTTATTGCAAACAAATTTTCAATAAAAGAACAAAAAATATACAATGGAAAATACACACGTTACACAGATATTTTTCCCCTGGAAACCAACATATTCTATATTCATTCACACCATACATCGTTTACAATGCAATATACATATAGGAGCCAATGACATCCAAAACCCTAATCGAATGACCTGGATTAGTCAACAATCCTAATTCCTTAACCGAAAATAGAAAACCATGAACGAAAAAAATCATGTGTCGAAAAACCTCCAATAAATGGACATGAAAACTGAGGACCGCCCAAAAATGGACATGAAAACCAAGTATTTTTTCCAGGAGCACTGCCCTCGAACCCCCGTGTACGGGGGCTCCGCCTTCCTGCATTCCCAGTAGAACGTAGTCACTACTTCTAGTCATCCAAAGAATATAACACATATCCAACATTCTCCCACTTGTTTTTTTCTTTGCATACAGGAGGTTACAAGGTTACATGGTCAACAATCCAGGGAAACAATTCCCATAGATCCTCTACACCAAGAGAAATTCTCAGTGCTCATAGATTTTGTTATTGAATATGCCACATTCTTCAAAGTGTACACCTTCATTAACAACACCTTATTTTCTTCAACCATGTCTCTCACAGAGTGATATTGAACATCAATATCCTTTTTCTTTGAATGATAAGTTCGGTTCTTTGCCAGAAAAATTGCACTCTGACTATGACAATCTATCCTTACAACTTATTGTACCAACCCAATTCCTGAACAAAATATGTGTGACCCTTGCATGAGTGGCTGCCATGTATTCATCTTATGTAGTTGAAATTTCCACTACAGATTATCTTTTTCTCATCCAACTGATTGCTCCTCCAAACATGTTAAACACGTATCCACTTGTAGATCTCCTACAATCCACATCTCCAACCCATTCTACATCCACAAAGCCATGTATGTACAACACTCTATCCAATCCTGGTCTTCCTTGGTATCACAATCCATAGCTAGAAGTGCCATGTAAATACCTGAAAACCCTCTTTACTGTTGTCCAGTGCTCCTTCCTTGGTTTTGACATATAATTGCTCAAAACTCCCACTGCATGTGAAATTCACGATCTAGTACAAACCATTGATGATACATCAATCTTCCAACAACTCTTGCATATGGAACACGAGACATTCCCTCCTCCTCTTCTTGTGTCTTGGGACACTGATCTGCAGATAACTTTACACCTACAAGAATAGGGACCCTGACCAATTTACATTCCTGCATATTAAGCCTCTGCAATATTGTCTCGACATATTTTCTCTGATTTAACTAGATTTTCCTGGTTTTTCGATCTCTTTTAGTGTCCATGCCCAAAATGAAATTTGGAGCACCAAGATCCTTCATGTCAAATTTAGAGGATAACTGAGTTTTCACATCCTCGATAATCTCCTTGTTGTTTCCTATCAGCAACATGGCATCCACATACAAGACCAAATAAATCAAATGATCACCATTTAATTTAAAATATAGACAATGATCATCTTTGCTTCTTGTGAAACCAAGTCCGTGCATATAAGTATCAAATTTTTGATACCACATCCTTGGTGATTGTTTTAAACCATACGGGGACTTTTTCAGCTTTCATACGAGCTCCTCCTTTCCCTTCACAACAAAGCCTTCTTGCTACTTCATGTAGATTTCTTCTTCTAGATCCCCATGTAGGGATTTTTTCTTCACATCCATCTATTCTACTTCAAAATCAAATTAAACAACAACAAATAATAGAAATATAATATAAGTTAACTTGGCAACAGGAGAAAAAATCTCACCAAAATCAATTCCCTCAACCTAGGAATAACCCTTTGCTACTAACTTAGCTTTGTATTTCTCCACTTTTCCTTCTGCATTCAACTTATTTTTAAATACCAATATTTTCCAATG
Source organism: Picea glauca (assembly GCA_000966675.3). Lineage (NCBI taxonomy): Eukaryota > Viridiplantae > Streptophyta > Pinopsida > Pinales > Pinaceae > Picea > Picea glauca. The sequence goes on from JZKD02S0576700.1 coordinate 223,382, forward strand.
GGATTTCTTCCAGTCAACAACTTCACTAGATCACAAGCCTCATTCTTATCCAGGGCTGCCATTTCTTCAATCATGGCCTTTTTCTAGAGTTTTCCATCCTATGAATCCACTGCTTCCATAACAGTTCTAGCATCATCATTAGTAATAGACAAAGAAAACATTTAATGGAAATAAGGTGGATTATACCTTTCCAATAGGCTTTTTTTCCCGTACCGATCTCCTCAATATTGGAGTATGATGATATTATTCTTATGATCCTTGTTCTTTTATAGAGTCTGATTCATCATCCTTTGGCTCAAACTCTATTTTCTATGGTTTTTCCTTACATGGTAGGACTTCTTGTTTGAAAACATCCTTCATTTCTCTAAATACCACATCTCAACTATACACAACCTTCTTATTTTTTGGGTTCCAAAGCTTATAACCTTTGAGACCGTTTTTATACCCAATAAAGATACACTTTTTATCCTTCTTATCTAGCTTACTCTTGTTTTCCTTTGGAACATGAACATAGGCCTTACAAATGAATACCTTGAGATGTGTGAGAGAAGCTTTCTTACAAATCCATACCTCTTGTGGATTATTGTCATCCAGTGTTGATGAGTGTGAACTGTTGACTAGGTAACATGTAGTACCAACTACCTCTACCCATAATTCTCACCCTAACCCAGAACCATCGAGCATGCACCTTGATTTTTCTATCAACGTCCAGTTCATCGTTTTTTCAACTTCATTCTGTTGAGGTGTATATGGAGTAGTATTCTTCCTTGCTATACTGCACTCCTTATAGAATTCTTGAAATTCATTCCCGCAGAAATCTCCACCATTATCTGTCCTCAACACCTTAATTATTTTTTCTATTTGATTCTCATCAAGAGCCTTAAACTCTTTAAACCTATCAAAGACTTCATATTTCTTCCTGAGGAAATATATCCAAGTATTCCTTGATAATTCATATATAAATGAGACAAAATACACATATTTTCCTAATGATGGAATCAACACAGGTCCAAACACATAACTATGCACTAGCTGTAAAATTCCTTCTTCCCTCATTGCACTAGAGGGGAATCTTACCCAATTATGCTTCCCATATACACAATGTTCACATAAATCAAAACTTAGAGAGAATTTAGACATACCTTCAACCATACCTTTACCGTGTAGTAGTTGAAGACCCTTCTCTCTGATATGCCCCAGTCTTTGATGCCATAACATAACCTTCTCTCCAGAGACGGTAGGATTTTTTCTTCTTCTTCTCTAATATCAAGAACAATGGAACCATTACACCCATCACTAATAGTGATTCCTTGCAGCTTATACAGAGTTCCAATCCGAACTCCCTTCAGTAACACCATTAATCCTCGAACCATCCTGGAATTTTCTTTTTCAAATACCATTTTTAGCCATGCATCGTCTATTTCTCTTACAGAAATCAAATTTTTGGCCAATCCTGGGATGTGCATAACACCAAGAAGTGTTATAATCCTTCCATATATTAGCCTCAACTTTAATTTTCATCATCCTATGATTCTATTTGTCGAGTCATCACCTAGGAAAAAATTACCTCCATCATACCTTTCATATTCACAGAACCACTCCCTGTGGGGAGTCACATGAAAGGATGCACCTAAGTCAACCAACCATGCCTCATGATATACATGTGTTCTTGAAGAAGCCAAGTACATATCCCCTCCTTCTTCCTTGGAGGTCTTTTCTTCTGTAGAGGGATAATCTTCAGATCCCTTCACTTTCTCAATGCTTTTCGATCTACATTGCTTCTTGAAGTGCCCTTATTTTCCATATCTCCATCATACCTTTAAAAACATTTCGGGATATTTAGATCTACACTTAGACTTAGATATCCCACTTGAGGACTTAGATCTATTTCTATCATGGGAGTGTCCTCTTGAAAATAATGAATATGTGCACTATCCTTCCATGTTCTTTTGTCTCATCTCTTTCAATAACAAGGATGAGACCACATCATCAAAAATCAAGTTAGTTGTATTACTACCTATGGACACAACCAGACTATCCCATGAGTCTGGTAAAGAGCACAATAAATCAATACACTTATCTCCATATGAAATTTTAATCTCAACATATAACAACTGACTTACCACATTTTTAAGGCATTCAGATGCTCTGTCACATAGTCTCCATCTCTCATCCTCTGGTTATGCATCTTTTTCCACAAGAAAAGTTTATTTACCAGGGAATTATACTGATACAAGTTCCCCAACTTATCCCATAACTCCTTGGTTGTAGCTTCCCCTGACACATTTAGTAATACTGAATCTGAGAGACACAATCAAATTGTTCTCTTCACCTTCCGATGCAACTTGTTCCACCCATCTATTGATGTTCGTGTATGTGTATTACCTGGATCCACCATGACCCACTGATCTCTATCTACAAACATATCTTCCATATTGATCTTCCATAGCTCAAAACTTTTCCCATTAAATTTCTCGATCTCTACTTTCGAACTACTTGCCATTTCTCTTCACCTGAAGAATCAATACCATGGATCTCCCATTATAACAAGGCTTATCACAATCTCGAGCCAAAACACTGACCACAAAGGTGTCCCCCTGAAGCCAATAATTTCTCTAATACAAAATGTAGATTTTAACCTTTTACAATATTTTACTGTAAACATATTTTCAATAAAAGAATAGAAAATATACAATGGCAAATACACACATTACAGAGACATTTTTCCCTTGGAAACCCATCCGGGGAAAATCAACATATTCTATATTCATTCACACCAGACATTTTTTACAATAAAATATACATATAGGAGCCAATGACATCCAAAACCCTAATCCAATGACCTAGATTAGTCAACAACCCTAATTCCTTAATTGGAATTAGAAAACCATTAGCAAAAAAAATTATGTGTTGAAAAACTGCCCATAAATGGACACGAAAACCAAGGACCACCCAAATATAGACACAAAAACTGAGGAAACAAATAAATTCGGGGGCACTGCCCCTAACCCCCATGTAGGGGGTCTCTTCCCCCTTTCAACCCCCCAAGGGGGGGGCTAGCCGAATGTTTCCATACTAGAGAAAAGAGAGCAGAGCATAGCAACCTCACCTTCTAGCTGGGTTTTCTCTCATAAGGGTTTCTTAGAGAAAATCTTTGTGTTATTTTGTGGATGATGTGTGATTGTATTTTACTATTCACTATTTCCCACGTTTTGTCTATTTCATGCATAATTAGAAAATTAGTAACTAAATATTTTGGAACCTAAAGGAATTTAACCTTCATAGTGTAGATTTTGGTTTTATTTATCAGATCTGTTGTGACAAACTGTTCCAATGAAACATCCACGATAGTTTACATATTAATAGAGCATCACAACCTTTCCTTGATGAGGATACATCTTGAGAAAAAACCTGCAAAGGAAACAACATTCATGGATTGCATGCAACTACATCCTAATAGAATCTTGTAGTCAAGTTGAGTGTCTACAACTTCAACGTATATCAAGATAGTATTACATGAAATTTCAACATGAATGTTTTGTAAAATTCCTTGCAGTTGTGAAGGATTACCATCATAGGCATGAAGAGTCATAAGTGATGGTATCAAGTCTAGAGATCTTAACTTTTTCCAAACATGAGTGGACATCACACAATTAGATGCCTCCTCATTGATAATACAATGGTGAATGATGATGGTTTTAGTGGTCACTAGTACTTAAAATTCTATGGATTAAGGAATATGTGGTTCTACCAAATTTATATCAAAAGTGATAAATCAAGCAGTAGATGGATTGATCAAACTAAAAGTTGAGAGTAAATATTTTCGTTATGATGGGAAATTTGGAAGAACCTCCAAAGTGGACATGGTAACAAGACATTGTGCCAAATATTCTACACCACTATATTTGTGGGTATTTCTTATAGTAGGATTATGAGTAGTGTGACGCAAAGGCACCTTTGGTAACTTGTGGGTAGGGTCTACATTTTGTTGCGATATTTTCAAGGGTCCATTGGTTGGAGGTGGATCATTATCCTTGTTAGGGGGTATAAGTTCATTCAACATACCATATTGATGTCTCTGTATTTGAAGATTGACTTTGGTTGGGAAGGAGGGGTAAGTGTAGGTTGAGTGCTTTCTTGACCTTGATTGTCACAATGGGACATAATACTAAAATTGGTATTTTAATGTTGCAATGCAATGTAATATTGCGGTCACCCATGATGTTGTAATGTGACAATTTGTTGAACTTCTTAATGTCCTAATGTAACATTATTTTGAATTCAACCTCTTATTAATATAATCTAACATAAAATCAAAGTCAACCTATTACCATATTCAAGCATAATTGAACATGGTCAAACATAGTTAATGAAGGTCAACTAGGGTTAACCATAGTCAACCATAGGCAAACATATTTAAACATAGTTAAACATTTTTAACTGTAAACCAATTATGCATTTAGGCCATTAGATAGGCAAGTGGAAAATTCAACCATTGACTATGTATATTTTCCATTAAATGGCCCAAATGCACAATCGAGTTAAGTATGATCATCAAACATGGTCAACCATAATCAACCAAAGTCAATAATAGTCAACTACAGTCAACCATAGTCAAACATGATAAAAACATTCAATAATATTCAACCCTTATGAATCATAATGAAGAATTATCAACCATATTTAAACATGGTTAACCATAGTTACCATTGGTCAACCATAGTTAGCCATCATCAAACTATGTCTACATGGTATACTATATTTAACAATATTTTTTACACTCAAAATTGGTTCTCCAAATTATTTGAGTAGAGTTGAGCCATTATCATTAGTTATGTCATCAAGGATAAATTTTTCAAGCTTGTTTTAACTTTAAAAAAAAATGTATTTGGAATAATTCCTAAAGGTAAATCTAAAATCTTTATTTGAAATTATTCCTAAAATTGGGTCTAAAATCTATGCAAGTGAAAATCCCAAGTTAGATCTTGAATCATATACTTTTAGGGTTATGATCTCTCTTGATAACCTAATGTGAACCATTTTTTTCCTTATAAAATAAAGGCTATTGGTGAGATTGAACACTTTTTCCTGAGATCTAACACCTTTATGCTAGTATTGGGATAGATCTTGGTAAACTTCCCTTGGTCCTTGTTGTCCCTGTGTTGGCACAGGGGTAGAACCGAAGTTCAACGCTTCAACAAAGAACCAAAAAAACCCTAACTACCGGCCCTTTCAACAACACCTGCGAAGCAGATGAAGTCTCACCCGAGGTAGAGGCAGGGGGGTTATATGACTCAAGTGTCTACAACCTAGCTACGACACAGATCTATGATCACAATACTTAACAAAGAACTTAGAAATTAACATTCATTAGTCTTTGACCCTTATTCACATCCCAGATAAAAACCCTAATTATATAACATCGCAGTATTCAACAAGATCTAAGAATATCTAACCATTTAGTACATATCATCAAACAGATCTAGCATTCATTCATGTTATTAAGAACTAATATACTATATCAGATGCATCTAACATACATAAAGATTCAACACTAAGCATAAACCACATCAATAATACAAAGCAATCACAACACAGGATATACGTGGTTCACCCCTAGCGTGGGGATACGTCCACCAACTCTTTGTCTTCTTTATTATCTTCTTTCAATCTTCTTACATGCATAGAGCCACAAAACCAACTCCGCATAGGAAATGAGATTTGTGCACACTTCACTAGATCCTCCTTCCCCGAGTTTGGCACATCACAAAGCCTTCTTACAATCACTTGCACTTAACTCTACAAGTTCTCAACACATAGAATGCACAGAGTCTTCACAACTAATCACACTTAGCAACCTTTGCATATCTTGCACAAAGCCAACTTAGATCTAATGCCTCTTACAATGCCTAGCTACTTATTTATACATTCACAAATGGGTCCTAAGCATGGGTAAACCCATGGGTTGACATCCCATACCCATTACATAAGCCCTGAACCCAAAAAGTCCATAAAAGGGGGTGAGCTCCCATGATCTCCCCTTCACCTGGGCACTCCATCTTCGACCTACTTGTCGAAGTCCAAAAAATGGTCAAAAATGACCAAGGTTCTCCAAAACTTGGTCGAGGGCCAACAAGGCCCCAAAGCTCACCTGTGACATGTCCTGAGTCACTTTGATCTGGGAAAATCTGCTTCAAAGTCCTTGAGCTTGGCTCAATCTTCCTTGACTTGTTGCTTCGCTAGGGCCTCCTGCTCGAACAATTCCTGAATGAATTTCTCAGTGACAGGTCCTTCCAAGCGTTGTTCCACTATGGTGACCACTTGTTCCAGTTGTGCACCTTGCCCCTCGATATCCTCAAAAAGTGTACATGCTTCATCCTATACCAGATGAAGTCACTGGGTCACTTCCATGACTTTACTCTCAATGGCATGGACCTGCTGCTGAATTGCGCGTTGTTATTGTGACCTTTTCATCTTCTTGACCGTTGAAAATAGCTTCAACTGTGCTTGTACTGTCGCTTCTTCTTGCTTTTCTTCCTGGAGTTGTGACTCCAATTTCCTTAGTTCTAGTTCCTCTACAAGGCGCTCATAGGTCTATGCACTTCAATTGATAATTTACTTGCATTCTAAGGCCAATGCCTTGATTCTTTCAACTGAGCTCTAGGCAGTTTCTTCCCTCTCACCTCACACTTCTTGTGGAGTGCTCGACACTGCATTCAATTCCAGTTCTGCTACTCTTTCTTGGCGCTGCTGAATGGCTTCAATGAGCTTCCCCACTTGGCTCTCAATTATTTCCTCTTCCATCTATGCCAGGCCTAACATAGAGCGAAGTTCTCTAGTGGATGCTTCTTTAACTCCAATTTTCTCCGTGAGCAACTGTTCATTTTCCTTCTGGATCTGCATTCTATCCTCTGTAAACTTCACATGGAGGTCATCTTTCTCTTGATTTGCAACCCGAAGATGCTCTAGGGCTTCCTCCTTTGCTTGCTTCAATGCCTCTGTGGCCTGCTCTTTTTCTTCTTGGACTCGACGAAGGCAAGCCTCTGTCGCATCTCATATTCTACGTAACTAGGCAGGGTCATCTTCTACTTCTATGCCCCATTATGACAAAGGAACCGTAGACACTGCATAGCTCAAATAAAGAGCCTTTTGTACCCCTTTTATCTTTTCCTCGATCCGGTCATATATTGTTTACTGTTTGGCTTTGCTTCATTGTAAAATGTCCTCGAAAGTATCTGATACAGCTGCGATCATGAGGTCAATATCATCCACCATAATTATAGTCTGTAAGTGGGGATTTTTGGCACATGACTTCTTCCACGCTGAGGGTCTCTTTGGAGAAACCTTTCTTTTCTTGGATGTCTCTATATCCATAAGGGTATCTTTAGGCGATGTTACTTTGCCCTGTTCCTTCTTGTATTCATCCCCTTTGTCCTCTTCTTTGTCTACTTCATCACCTCCTCCCCCTTCAAGTGAGTCTGGTGTAGTCTCCTTTGGTGCATTGTGCATTTCTTGTACTTCTTCCTTATTCTTCTTCTTGCTACTGCCTGGTCCATCATACTCTTCCCAGGTGACTATAGGAATTTTGATGAGTTTAGGGTCAAACATTTTTGTCTGTTCGATTAGTACAAGGAATTATGCAGGCCATTCCTTGGTTATTTCCTCCATATCTTCCTCAGTGAGTTTGTAATAGGACTAGAGCTCTTCCTTGTGTTCGTCTCTGTGTGCAGTGATGTAAATGAAGTGTCTGTCTGTGTGGAACTTTGCTATTGGCTTGAACCTATGAAGTGTATTCAGAGTCATTCAAGGGAAGGATTCAATGACCCTCTTCAGTTGCAAGTAATAGGTGTGGAACACCACATTGGATTTTCATTGCTTTGCCATGTCGCTTGAATACCAGAGGGTAGTGAAGCTTGTGGCCAGTGGTTCAGATGGATCGAATTCAGGGAAGATTGCTCCCTCCGGCATCTCCTAAGTGATGAAGACAATGAGAATCAACAACCAGCTGAAGTGAAACTCGTAGCCCTAGTCTTGCGCTTCATGACAATCTTTCTCCAACTGGTTGACGAGGCAGCTCGCCTAGCTCATCTGCATCCCTTCAACACACTTTCCTGCGAGGTTGACGATGAACCCCGTGACCTATGTCAGTCTGTTCTTCTTGATGAGATGACAAATGATCAACTGACAAGCTAGGAACACTAAACCATTTTGGATGTAGGCTACCTTGTAGCCCCACTTTCCTTTCTCCACATCACCGTAGGTGTCCTTTATTCACTGCGCCAGGGCATGATCTTTAGCCTTCCCTGGGTAAAAATCATGAGGGTCTGGTCCTTGCATGCTCAATCCAGTTATCCAGTCGATCGGTGTTGGATCTACAGTGATGCGCCTATCCAACCACATGTAACTTCCATGGTAGAACGACAGGAGGAGTTTAACGCACACGTTAACCTCCTGATGTCTATCGAAGTGTGGTATATTCATCACATTAAGTATTGTTGATATTGAAATGTCCATGGTCCATGGCTAGGGGATTATCTTTGAATTCTTCCCCATTGTCTTTGTCAAGTACTTATGTGGTACGAGCATTCCATAATTATTACGGTCTCCCAGGTTGAAATTACTGATCTTTAGCATCAGGATCTATCCTAACTACAGTCCAACTGTGTGTATCCCCTTTGGGAGTTACACAATGATCAATGTATAGTCGAAGTCCCTTGGGACGCTTTCACGATTAACCGCACCAACTAGATGTGAGATATATTCGGGTAGGACTGACGAGATGAGCTTCGCGTTCGCCAAGTCGTCACAATTCTTTCTCTGTTTCTCTGTCACAGTTTAGGATGGCTCAAATTGACATGTAGTCGATGGGGAGGCTTGCAATCCTCTCGTCGATGAGGCCTGTGCTTCTGCGGACATGAATTTCTCCGCCACGAGGTTAATCAAAATCTCTTCGATGGATTTCTCTATTGCGCTAAGGTCTCCCGACATGCACGCTCGTGATCATATGTCTCGGATAGGTGGACAAATGATCAAGGTAAGAAAAAAAGGTGGCGAGGTCTCAATAAGCACTGCACGAAAGAAATTATTTCTCTGTGGGCTCGGGTAATCACAATTTACGAAAGTGTCCCTGTTAATACATTCGACGAGTTAAATAGATAATGTCGTAACAGACTCCTCCAATAGGTAGGAATTCCTCCATCAATACAATTCCATCCGTTATGGCGCGGTCCCAACGGTCCAACGATGAGCTTTCTGACAATAACTGCATTTCTAGTTGTTTTGGAGTGTCATTCTAATAGTCAGGACGCCTCCAACAGTCATATTTCTTCATCGTGGCGAAGTGCTAGTCTGCGTTGTTCTACTATTCTGGAGAGGTTCAAGTTCTACAAGCCTTCCTTCTCTGAAGTCCTCTCTGGAACCTCCTGCAATTTTCTAGCATCAATTTCTTCTTACTGAGATTTCTTGCTTTATTTTCGGTGATCTGCGTCTCTGGATTCCTCTTTCCATTCTTGTTTTTATCTTTTCTTAGCATAGTAACTTCACACTGCTAGGGGTATTTCACAGGGTTTGAGGGTAATACTTCTTCTCTTACTATTTCTGGAGTAGGTTCTCTTCTCTTCTGCATGTATAAGTTCTTTAAGCCTTCTTGTGTTCTTTCAAATTCGATCGCCAGGTCTCTAGCCCTTAGTTGCTTCGACTTGTCATCATGTTATTATATTAAGCGCGCTATTCTCCTAGCCATGAAATCCCTTAATTATTGCTTTTCCTGTTCTATAGCTTCCTCTTCTTCTTTCCTTCGAGTCTGATATCTCTCAATCCAAGTCCTTCCTAACAAATGTGCAAAAGGAGTGTTGTTCTCAACAAACTTAATGACCTCAAATTCTTCTTCTGTCGATGTTCCATGAGCACTCATAGGTACATGAGTAAGTATTCCACATAGGGTTTTCATCTTTCCTTTAAACAATCTTATTCCTCCCAATGAAGGAATCATAGCAGGATTTCCCAAAATTTCCCAAGTACTTTCTGGCATAATGTTCACTTATGTTTCTTCATCCAATACATAGTCTATGTCGAAGTCTCCTATTCTTGTTTCTATGCACTTCTTCTCTTTTAAGATCTCTGGTAAATTGATGCCTCTGTGATCATTCAATGTTTCTTTCATCTACAATAATATAGCCTCTGATTCTTTCTGGTTCTCTAGTATATTCTTAGTCTCTTGACCTTCCTCATGGTTTTCTTGTTTCATGTTAATCTTCTCAACTTTAGCAATCATTTTAGGGAAATCTAAAACTTCATGTCCAATACCTTTACAACAAAGGAAAATAGGACCTCTACTAGGGATTCCTTAGCAATATGTCCTGGTCTTCTGCAACTATTACAAAGATTCAATCCTCTCTTTCTCTTCAACGATTTCCAACCTTTCCTATACTGCGCTTTGGGATCACAATGATGGACCTGTAAAAAATTATTTCGAGGATCCTACATCGATTTGTTAGTCCAAAAATTCTTTCTATGCATAGGAATAACGTATCTTTCATTATTTCTATCAGGTCTATTCATATCACATCTTCTTTCTCCTAGTTGTGCCCTAGTTTTTCGACTAGGATGAAATCTATCAAACATACCTAGATCCATTCTTTCGAGACAAAAATTTCCACTTATCTTACCTTTATCAGAGCACAAAGATTCGATATCTTACCTCTTTTCTTCAGATCAAACTTCTCTTTCTTAGCACAAAGATTCACAATTCAAGTAGAGTATTATGCACTACAACAACAAATCTATGCACAAAGATTTCTCTTTTCCTTAGTTCCCAACAATCACAGTTTCAGGTCCCGACAACGGAACCATTTGTTGGCACAAGGGCAGAACTGAGGTTCAACGCTTCAACAATGCACCAACAAAACCCTAACTGTCGGCCCTTTCGGCAACACTTGCAAAGAAGATGAAGTCTCACCCAAGGTAGAGGCAAGGGGGTTGTAGGACTCAAGTGTCTACAACCTACCTGGGACACAGATTTGTGATCACAATACTTAACAAATCACTTAGAAATTAATGTTCATTAGTCTTTGACCCTTATTCACATCGCAGATAAAAACCCTAATTAGAGAACAACATAGTATTCAACAAGATCTAACCATATATAACCATTTATCACATAGCATCAAACAAATATAGAATTCATTCATTCTATTAAGCACTAAGCTACTACATTAGATGCATCTAACATACATAAAGATTCAACACTAAGCATAAACCACATCAATAACACAAAGAAATCACAACATAGGATATACCTAGTTCACCCCTAGTGTGGGGTTACGTCCACCAACTCTTCGTCTTATTTATTATCTTCTTTCAATCTTCCTACATGCACAGAGCCACAAAACCAACTCCGCATAGGATAGGAGCTCTGCGCGCACTTCTCCAGCTCCTCCTTCCCCAAGTTTGGCACAACATAGAGCCTTCTTACAATCACTTGAACTTAACTCTGCAAGTTCTCAACACATAGTTTGCACAGAGCCTTCACAACTAATCTCACTTAGCAACCTTTAAATATCTTGCATAAAGACAACTTAGATATGATGCCTCTTACAATGCCTAGCTACTTATTTATACATTTACAAATGGGGACTAAGCATGGGTAAACCCACGGGCCGACATCCCATAATCGTTACATAAGACCTGAACCCAAAAAGCCTGTAAAAGGGGGTGATATCCCGCGATCTCCACTTCGCCTGAGCGCTCCATCTTTGACCTACCTGTCAAAGTCCCAAAAGTGGTCAAACATGACCAAGGTTCTCCAAAACTTGGTCGAGGGCCAACACCTTGCTTGAGAGAGAGTTTCCTTGACTCTCTAATTGAAATTTTTCTTTGAGTGTATCCTATAAGATCTACTTTGATCCACCTACCATAGTGGAAGAGTACAATCCTTATCTTGGGTAGGGATTCCACACATGTGGTTGAAGGTGGAGGGATCCATATTCGAGTAATGGGGGTTCCAAAACAATGGATCGGGTATTTATGTTTGTTGTAACACATATTTCATGTATTTTAATAAAGATCTATCTCCCCCTCCCCTCCCCCCCCCCCAACAAATTATTTATTATTGTTCTTATGCATGCTTATTGTATTTAGATCTAAGAATTGGTATTGGATTGTTTAACTTAAAAGCAATTAATATTAATATCTTCATTGAAAAGGTTTGGTTGTTGGATTGTCTACAGATCTGAAGAGAATTCTAGAGCTAGAGCTATCTCAGATCAGAGCTACTCACTTGGATCTACATCAACCAACTTTAAAAATGTATGTCTATCTCCTCCTCCTTTTATATGTCATGTTAATAGATGTTGATCTAAGGAAACTAGATAGTAAACTACCAACTCTCTATAATGAGATTCCAATCCTCTCACTGAAGAATCCTAGATCTAGTGATGAGAGTGAATTCCCTACAGTAATAATCAAACATTATTAGCCAAAATCAACCATTCCAACCACATTCAACAAAAAAAACCACGTTCAACCATAGTCAACATGGTCATCCATAGTCAACCATGTTCAACCACAAGCCAAGCATGATCCATGCTAGTCAACCATGGCCAACCAAACTAAATTTGACATAACCCTTAATGAACATCACAATGCAACATAACCATTGATTAATGTACCAATTCGACATAACTCAATGAAGTTAGCCAATATTTCTGGATAAACATTGTGTAAGAGATTTTGAAACGTCCTCAATGAAGCTGACTTTAGCAACATGATGTATAACCGTTGAGGAATGCCAAAATACACCATATCCCTCGAGTAATGTAGAAACACATGCCCACATATAACATCACAGAAGGCTATGTATGTATAGTTTATGTTATAGTCAACTTTATTATTATATTGCTAATAACATTATCATCATAGTAATAACATACAATCACATTAAGTTATTATATATATATATATATACAAAAACTGAAGATTGTATTAATATAAGGGTGTTGTGCTTGAGAAAACAACAAAATACAAAGTTTTTACAAAATTCAGCACAAGGTCACACGATTTACCTATTTCTAGAAGAGTTACATATATATACATCCTCCTATTAAGCTTCCACACATAATGACTGCTAAATTATTTGATATATTGGTCGAGAAAAAATACTACTCTAAAAAACATTTAGTGCTACACAAATTCATTGTCTTATATATCCCATTCTTCACTCGTTGTAGAATTTCCTTCCATTTCCATTGGGGTTGGATTACATACCCCCATTTCTTCATCTGAAACACCTTTTTGGTGAGATACATTGGTACCTTGATTGATAGAAACTGAGAAAGAGTGATGTGGGTGAACCAAGGACCTCAATTGTTGGCACTGTATCTCCAAGCTATCAATTTGTTGAGCTTGAGTCCTGACAATATTTGATAGTTTTTCTACTTTTTATTCTACATTCTTCAAATTTATTGAAACTTGTTGAAGAACCTCTGTGTTGGCTTCTACCATTTCCTCATGTCTATTGAGAATACACTTAATTTAACTCCATGAGGAATTCATTCCTACCCTATGCATACAACCAAAGCTTCCACACTTATAGAAAGCAACCCCAATTCCCGTTTAACAAAACTAGAGTCTAAAGAGGGATCCTCAACAATTAAAACCAAAATATAGATAGCATATAAACTAACACGGGAAAAGACAAAGGAACAAAACTCTGAGACCAAGATGTTCCTAATTAATGACAAAATTGTATCCAACATCGAACACTTGATCGTGCCAATAGGAACCCACCTCCCACAATGAACAACCTTTGTTACCAAAGAGGAGTTCCATAGAACATAGAGAAGATGCAAAAAACCTCTAGAACAAAGAATGCACATCATGCCCCAACTCACCTAGGATAAGAAATCCCCTTTGCATGAAATAAATTGAATGTAGGAATTAAGTTTGAGTGTCTTGGAAAGAGAAATACACCTAATTGCACCGTCACACATGCCTCTTCCTCTCCACATGTCCCATAGCATTAATTCTAGGATGGAAATCATGGCACGGGGAGTGGCCCCATAACTCCATTTGACACAAATACATCCACATTAAGTCTCTCTCCTAACTTGTCCATTTGCTCGGCAATGGGATTAAGTTCTTGTCTGATATGAAGGATAGACAAATCCTCAAATTTAGCCAAAAGAGAGATGGAATGAACTAAAATATTGTTGAGGATATTGTTCCTCACCTCTTGGTCACTAACATAAAATCACCAAAAATAAGGAGCTTGGAAATCCCCTTTTCCTTTAGTATTTTTATTCCTTCCGATAGCGCATAGGCCTTCGTGATGTTATGCAAGACCTTACCCAATCCCCATGCATAGGAAACGACTGGATTTCCTTTGGGATCAACGAGACTCCCACTGCACATGTCTCCCCTATTATTTTTATAACATAATATAGATATTAATACCTTATACCTTATATATTGAATGATATAAATATTGTTTGTGTAATTATTATAACATGAAATATATAATACTAAGTAATTGTATACTCTAATCAACCATAATTTAATAATACATATAAAATATTTTTAATAATAATAATAATAATAATAATAATAATGTTTGAAACTTTGAGGTAGTCTATAGGAGACACCTAAAATCCATCCATGTTAAAGGTTGGTGTGGGGCTTAGATACCCGTGGGTCATTGTTTCTTAGACTACTAAACCCAACAAATCACCCATACATTAGGAAACAAAATAATAATAATAATAAGTATAATAATAATAAATATGATAAATAATATAAGTATAATTCTATGCAATAAAATAATTATATCAAAATTATTTTGTTATTTAAAAAAGTATCTTTAATAATAATAATCAAATTAGTGTATGAGACCCCCTTGTTTGTAGGCCAAGGGACCCCTTGCCCAACTATTTGAGTGATAAGGTCTAAGGAGGTGTACATACTCTACCCCCTTATCTTAACCCATTACTTATAAAATATTTTTATTTAAAAAAAATGATAATTAATTTAAGGTAGGGTATTTATACCCTCTCTTGGGTAAACTATTGAGGAATCATGAAAGACACCATTTTGTAGAATAAAAATACTATTAAAAAAAAGTGAAATCAAAATTTAAGGAGAAAATGTGGTGTGATAAAGAGTTAGAGGAAACAAAAAAATTAAGGTATTATAAGGATGTAATCAACCCTAATCTAAAAGATCAAAATTATCTCTATTTTTCCAAGTGTAAAGAAAAAATAAGAATTTCTAAGATAAGAAAAAAATAAGCATTGCTAAGATAAGAATAAATTTTCACTAGCTCCATAGTGAAACTAGGAGTTTGTCAATTCCTTAAAAGTCATGGGATGAAAGAGTGTGTCACCTTTGTGACACTAAGAAGGTTGAAGATGAAAAATACTTTCTCTTAGATTGTCCAACCTATACCCATATTAGATCTCATTTTCAAAATATTTTTCACACTACCAACCTTCCTAACCTCTTAACTCAAACCTCTTAGATCTTGGAAAACTTCTCTTAATGTTTTTCGAGCAAATAAACAAAATTCTAAAGAATCTCAAGTAATCACTTACCCTCTTAAGGTCCGATAGACCAATTTGGTCTTAGTGGACTTTAATCATCATCATCATCACAAATAATTTTTTATTCTCAAATATAATATTTATAAAAAAGTTATCCATTAATAAATATAATAAATGATACTATAAGATAATAAATAATAAAATAAAACTTAAAATAAATTGAAAAAATCCAAAATCCAAAATCTAAAAATTATATTATAATTTAATAAAATTTATCATTATATTATTTTTATGAAACAATCATATTTATTTAATAGAATATTTAATATTTATTTAATAATTATTATTATTTTTATTTTAGTATGGTTATGATTAGATACCCAATGTATAAGAACAAGTTAAACAACATGGAAGACAAGAGGCTTCCTAAAATTGATTCAAAATCCAGTCATAACCACCATAGACTCAAGCTAGGATGACATAAAGATGCCTCTTCTTGGATAAACTATTGTGGAATCATGGAAGACACCATTTTGCAGAATAAAGATACTATTAAAAAAATCGTCAAATAAAAAATTTAGGGAGAAAATGTGTTGTGATAAAGAGTTAGAGGAAAAAA
>JZKD02S0576700.1:241175-286342 GCA_000966675.3 Picea glauca
TTTCTGTATAAATTTATATGACTGAATCCCAACAAAAACAAAAACTAAGTTCATTTCATAAAACAGCTAAACAACATCTAATTAATGGGCCTAATGGGCTTGAGTGGGCCTAATGATTAAGAACATGTGTTTCCTCTTAAGAGATCACAGTTCAAATCCAGAAGGGGGTAGGGTATGTATACTTAGACTTTACCAGTCAAATCGCTGGGCGTAACAATCACACAATAACAGTAACAGTGACAATGCCAACTAAATCTGTAGACCAAACCTTAAGCACCTGACAAAAGAGTTTTAAAGGTTCGTCTGACATTAACAAGGCCAGTGCGTAAATACTTTCTATCATGGCAGCCCAGATCCTGAAAGAGACAGTTCATCAAACATAGTACTAAGCTAAACCAAAGTCAATTAAATGAAATGAATAACTGGGTGAGAGATTGAGAAAATCCCATTAAGTGATTAAATGAAATGAATAACTGGGTGAGAGATTGAGAAAATCCCATTAAGTGACTGGCAGAAATCTAATGGAACGCCAGCGTGAAATGGCAGACGCAACTACAACTCAAAACTGTCATCACCCCAAATTTTGCAGAGCTAAAATTTGGAAACTGCTGTAAAAAGAAACAATTACACTATAGTTGAATTTGAAAGCATAGGATCCGGTTCCACATTGTTTCTCATGTAACTCTATCCCATGTAATTATTATGAGGATCAAATTAAAAGTTTTGAAACTCATGTAAAAATCATTTACATTATAACTGAATTGGAAAACATGGGATACTGTTCCACGAATTTGAAAGCATAGGATACTGTTCACAATGTTCTCATGTAACTCAACCTCGAGGCAATTATTATAAGGATGATATTTATTGATAATTATCGTAAAGATGGTATTTATATTCTCAACATTGAAGAGGAATAAGCGCAGGCTGCAGAGCATCTTTGTTCTTTCAACATTGAAGAGTACTAAACACTGGGCTAAAAAGTATTTATGTTCAGATGTAGACCATTGAATCCAAAATAACTTTTCATCCAATAACTCTGAGTAATTTATGCTCGTATGTAAGCCATTGAATCTAAATCAAATTTTGGATGCAATGAACTACACCATGCTATGCAACATAGTGTTAATATTGATTGTGGTATATTTTGACATTGTATAGTAGTGGTCAACCAGATCCAAGTATGTAAGGCATTAAATGCTATGCAACATAGTGTTTATATTGATTGCCCTATATTTTTACATTGTATAGTAGTGGCCAATATCCAGCTTGTTAAGAAGCATTGAATGCTGTAGCATATGATGATCGAATTTGAATTACTTTTGGGTATGGATTGCTGTATATTTTGATATTGTATATTGTACAGTCACGGCCAATATCCAGACCCAAGTATGCAGAGCATTAAATGCTATGCAACATAGTGTTCATATTGATTGCCATATATTTTGACATTGTACAATCGTGGCTAATATCCAAACCTAAGTATGCAGAGCATTAAATGCTATGTAACATAATGTTAATATTGATTACCTTATATTTTTACAATCTTAACCAATATCCAGCCTATTCAGCAGCATTGAATACTACAGCATATGAATTATAAAGGATCTAATCTGAATTGCTTTTAAATCCAAATATCTATAATCCACCTACCATCTCATTTAGTATATCATTCAATACTGGATAACAGACGTTGTACAAGAGGTGTTATCTTTCGATCTTGGCAAACACTTTCCTCGGAAGATCGTTTGGCACGAAGTCGTCTGCCGTCTCCAACGTTAGTCCGTTAGCAGGTCAGCCAACGTGGACTACAACAGAGTTAATGCAGGGTTTCAGATGTATTTTTGCCTCGATTGATTAATGCAGGGTTTCAAATGTATTTTTGTAGAGCTCAGATGTATTTTTGTAGAGCTACAGTTTGTGCAAAATGCTGTAGTGCAATTACATCGTAATTAATATAAATTCATTAATTTTTTTTTTAAACCAAAAATGAATTTTGCATTATATATAAAAAAGAGATTTCTTGTGCCAAGACTAGCAGCTATAATTTAGATTTTATTTATGGACTCCCACAAAATATAACATAGTTCTAGATTGTTAATTACATTAAAAAACAAGGTTGTGTGGTAGGGTAGTCCCTGCCAACGAGGTTAGAAGGCAAATTGTAGAAAATGGGGTTGAATTGTAAAGTAAATGAGGTTGGCATGTAGAGCACCAATTTTTTTTGAAGGTATATAACAAACATTTATTTTTTGAAAATATATAAGAAAGTACAAATTTGTTGACACTGGAAGAATAAATTTAGAAATTTAAATGCATTTGTCATATGGAATGGTGAAAGATAAAACTATATGAAGACATAAAATTAGAAGGAGATAAGAAATATAAAAATTTAAATGAATTTGTGAACAAGGGGTATAATTAAATGACGTTTGCAATGTAGATTAAGGTACTCGAAAATTGGAAATATACAAAAAAGTTAAAGTCTATTACATATAAATCAGAATTTCAATGCGTTTGTCATGTAGACTGGGATTGGGGCTCCCGCGGACCATAAGAGAAATATGTACAAGAAACAGGATTGTAGAAAGAAGATAGAGTGCAATACCTGCAAAAAAAATAAATGGAAATGCATAAGTGTTTGCCTACACATCTGTATTTAAGAAAGTGGAATCACTGGGTTGATAAACAAAGCAGGATGCGATCAACAAACTTACAATGAGGTACATATGAGGTCTTTGGCTATTTTCTTGTGGCTGTTGTTTCATGGATGTCAACAACGACTGTAGTTTCAATGATGTCGTCGACGGTTGCTGGAATCCTGGCAACTTCATGTTGCCTTTTGTCGACGACTTGCTTCAATTGCGTTTCGCGCCATTCTTCAATGTAGCTTCTCATTGGGGTGACTTTGATCTCATTCTGGATTTTTATGTTGAAAAGATCGTTTTCTAATTCCTGGAAGTTGATAGAAAGATTACAGAGAGCCTGATGAATTTCCTCATTCTGTACTAAATATTTGACTAGCCAGTTGTGGACGTGAGCTTGATCAAATTGAAGGTTGTTGTAAAAATTTTTCAGAGACAAGGCATTAAACATAACAACTTGTTTATCGAACTCTTTCTTGGTTAAGGGAAAGGAGTTTGTGATTAAGTCGGGGTCTTGGAAGTCATTGGTTTTCCCGGCTAAGTCTATATTTGACAACCTTGTGAATAATTTATCTTTCTTCGATATGGCCTGTTCACATGACTAAACAATGAGATGCAGGTTCTTCACTTTTTCTTTCCAACATGCATTCAATTGATTGATCCGGTTTTCGGATGGAAGATCTTGTTCTCTTGTTTTTGTTTATGTCATATTGTTGAAAATGGTGCCAAAATGAATGACCATTTTTAAAAAGAAATTTTCTTCATCTTTTAACTCAGCCTGCAAATGTTCGGGCAAACTATGTGCCCTGGTTCCAAGGGAAGTGATGGTTTGTGATCTTTTCCACGCCTGGGTAACCAGTTCCATTCTTTTTTTGATATTGTTCTCCACATATCCTTTACAGGATGCGAGCAGGGTGGAGGATGATTTTACGTTGGCTCCAGGGGTGGAAGGCATGGCTATTGCCAAAGGATCAACAATCAATGACATAGGAATGAAAGAACCTTCCAATTCCTTGACCTGATCCTTGAGTCTAGAATTCTTGGTCTCGATGCCTCAAATGAAATCATGATGTGCTTCTCCGGTTGCGGTGTGAAGTTCACAGATTTGGCATGGTCACATGTTGGCAAGGTGAACCTATGAACGAGATTTGCCTTTCTTATTTTTAAGATCATTTTTTTCAATTATCAATATTTTGGACTGGCTATCAAAAAAAACGCTCTCGAACACGAAGGATTCATCTTCATCAAAATTTTTGGTAACGGATATGTCCATTGGACGGCTGTGGTGGATGGCATATCCGGGCTGATCAAGGAAGCAGATCATGTTATCTAGATAAGTGTCAAGTTCCATGTTCTCACTCTGAATTTCCAACTCTTCTTCCTGCCCCACATTGTTTTTTCTCTTCTTGTCTACTGGAAGCCTGTGAGAACTATCAATTTTAGAGTGAGGAGGGTCATTATCTCCTCCTCCGTTTGAACAACTATGAGTTTCTTTGTTGCTGTGGTGGACCATTGGAGCGATGCTCTGGGATGTCGTACTTTTTGGAGTGTTATTTGCTGATTGAACACTCTTGTCACCGGGGCCTTTCCCCTATTGCGTGTACAATTTAGTGTAAATTTTTATTGTTTCTACGTCGTCGACATTAGAGACATGACCGTTGTCACCACTGTCTTTGTTTTTGGGAAGGTGTTTATTTAAAAAACAATCGCTGATGCCAAGTGTTTGTAAATGTTGTCGAAAAATATTATAGGGGTCGAACCCTCTTATGATTTCAACATATCTCAGGTTGGAGATGCTAGAATGTGCTATGAATTCCTCAATTTTGTTGACATTTTTCAACACAAACTCCCCTACTTTCCAAGGAAGAGGAATGAACTAATTGTTTTTCCTTCGTTTGCAACAGATGGAACCAGTAGTTGTATTTCCATGCTACTTCTGCAACAAACATTATGTCTGTAATGTGACATAGAAGGAGAGTAGGTTGTTCCGTGGAGCCAAAAATTCTTATGATAGTGTAATTATCCAAATGTTCAAGTGTCCCCTTCTTGTCCAAAAAACTGGTTGCCTGTTCAGATATGCAGGGAGCATCTTTTCCTAACAACAAAAATTTGAAAATAGACATGAAGCCATTAAAAACCTCATAAACATAGCTGGAATCCTTGTGCTTCCACAAGGCCTAGTGCTAGAACGTTATTGGGTGAAATTCACAGTTGACATTCTTGGACAGAGACAGTTGCGGAAATTGACAGTAATGCACTATTGCAAAAACTAAATAGGACAACATATAAAATTTCTTTTCCCTTTTGAAGCTTGACAATTGGGAACAGATTTCATGGGAAATTAACCTGCCCCAATAAAAAATGGCTTGTTCATTGACTGTGAAATACAAAATATAAAGCGCCATCTGGGAAACAGTAGTTGTGGACTCCTGTCTCGTTATTCTTGTAAATAGATAGAAAATTTCGTGAAATGGATTTCTAAACGTACTAACCTGGAAGCTTGTAATATCTTTAGGAACTAGAAGTGGGTTTTCCAAAAAATGGGGCAAGAGGTCCAACCTGTTATTATTCTTTTCTAGGAACTTCTTGCAACTTTCTCTTCTGAACGTCCATGTTGGCTCCGACAATCTTAGCATCTGGCGGAATACCTGAGGTGGCAAAGAAACAAAAGAGCAGTCTCGCAGTGGAATAATTTTTTTTCGTGAACGTTTGAAGGCCATGATGTGTGAATGACATTTCATGATTTTTAAATCAACACTTGGAAGGGATAATATAACCCCCCCACAAATCTTGGTTTAATGCACATCAATAAAATATCTCCTCGAGCCTTTTGCCCATCAATGACAAACTATAGGGTTCCTCCATGATGACCTATTAGAATTAAATGGTAGTAATTCCATATTTAGAAACAATATATGTATATATATAAATATACATATATAAAAAAAAATCTTTTATTAGACAAGTGCGAAGGTGACGGAGATGGCGAAGAGCAAGGGAATAATGGCAAGCTCTGAAAAGCGGTTGGACGAGATTCTAAAAATGGTTATGGGGATATTCAGGACAGGCGAGTGTTGCATGGTCAAATTTTATGTATTTGAATTTTTGAGTGCAAAATGTGTAAAATGGAAGAGATGATGATGGGGTAGTTCAGCGATCAGTTTGTATATTTGTGGAATTCCAGTAAAGTGGCTAAGTATGGAATAGGGAAATTGCTAATTGCATGCCTAGAAATAAGATCTTATATATAATTGGCAATTGCTAATTGCAAAGGGGCGCAGGCACAGAAAACAATGACTAGGAAGTGAATATTTCTTCAACCCACCAAACCAACGATCCTTCAAATAAATTAGAAGAAATGGAGAAGTATGGAAAGCGGACAGACAAGCTTCAAAATGGGGTGAAAATAGTTCCACAAAAGATGCAAGGACCCGACAGTCAAATTGTATTTCTCATAATTTTTCAGTGCAAAATGTACACCATGGAAGAGGGCATGATAGGTGGAGCGTAATACAGAAGAGGGTATGATCTGAGTCCAGTTGTAAATTTGTATATTGCAGAAGTGACAGTACTGTTTGTAGGACATGGAACAACAGAAGTCCAATCTAGAGCCCGCCTACCAGGAATTCACGGTTGGAGAAGTTTCTAGGTATGGAATGGGGAAGCAGTCGGTCGGTGTTGCGATAAAAGAGGACAGGTGCAAGTGTGAACTTGCAACACCGCCCATGCGCGCAACCATACATTTTCAAAAAAACGAATAAGTGATGAAAAAGATAAAGTTCAGGGAAAAGAGAAACAGAACATAATTGCGAAGTTGGAGGGAACATAAAACAACAACCAAGAATATGATCTGTGAGTTTACTTGGTTCTTGATTGTATGCTTCGTTTGTCAATTTGTATATCACCGAACTGTGAGAATTTTTTTTATCCAGCTAGTCTGCAAGTCTTGATATCAATTTGTATAGTGCGGAACTGTGGGTGTTGTTTGCAGGACATGGAACTATAGAGGAAATTATTTTCCTTTTAATATAGCTTCTATGGGAAAAATGTGGTATGGATCGTTTTAGCACTTTTCCATCCGTAAACAAAGGGAATCTTGAGCCTTCCAACCCTGGAGCCCATCTGTCAATTTGTATATCGTAGAGCTCCGAATGTTGTTTGGAGGTCACGAAAAAGTAGAAGTGAAATGTTGACAGAGTGAGCACACAAGTCTGCGTGTCAATTTGTATATCGTGGAACTCTGGGTGCTATTTGTAGGACACAGAACAATAGAGGGTCAATTAAAGAAAGGCGTAGAACTTGTTGGAAACACGTGAATTCACCAAGCTGCACGACAAAGAATTTTTGGAAAAAAAACAATTAAGTAACCAGGAAGAGAAACTACAAGGAATAAAAGAGTGGGAAAATAGAAAGGCAGAAGGCAATTTTTGTAAGTGTGAATTGGTTTCAAAGAAGCCCCATTGTTGCAAAACCATCATTTTCTACTAATTGTGAGAAAATGCATTGTTGAAGATTATATTTTATTGCAACCTGTGCATGTAAGCATGTTCTTGATACATTTGTCCATGACTGTAACATATTAACTTAACTACTAAATTCATTTTCTACTAATTTCCAGCAAATGCTTTGTTGAAGATTATATTTTATTGGAACGTGTGGGTGTAACTGTGTTCTTTATAAATTCTTCCATGACTGCAACATATTAAATCAAGTATTAAACTTCTTGCATTATGGGTTGTTAGAATTAAAACTTAATAATTGCATGTCTAGAAACAAGAATAATGATTTTGCTGCAAGATTGTACATTGATATTTCTATGTTCTATGTGCATTACGAATAGAATTGAACGT
Source organism: Picea glauca (assembly GCA_000966675.3). Taxonomy (NCBI): domain Eukaryota; kingdom Viridiplantae; phylum Streptophyta; class Pinopsida; order Pinales; family Pinaceae; genus Picea; species Picea glauca. Next base: position 248,671 of record JZKD02S0576700.1, read on the forward strand.
TGGTTTGAAACTTTGTAATCCATTTTTTGTTTGCATAAAAGGCTGGTGGATTGACACAATACATTTTCATATAATTGTTAGATGTTCCATCTTTGAAAAAATAACCTAAGTAAACACAATATCCAAGAAGTACGAGAGCAGTGAACCATGCCAATGAGAATAAGCGTTAAATCCAGAAAAGAAGCAACAACAAAGAGTCCAAGGAAATTATTTTTTAATAGAAAATTCATTTAAGAAAATAAGAAAAACATTGAGTATTGTACATCTATCCTTAGAAATTGGACCCAGTTCTTTGGGCCAAAACATTGAACATATCTGCAAAAAACATAGGCATGAGATCTGCAGTATGAAAGATCCTCGCAGTTTTCTCCTCGATGCATCATCCTATGCTGAAATTGATAGTTTTCAGAAGCTTCCCGTGAGGAAGAAGACGGAAAACATTGCAGGCTAAATGGAATTGCCCTTAGCTGAAACTGCCTCTGCATAGTTGAAAAAAATTCAGGAGCACAGGTTGCATGTGTAATTTCAGAGGCCAAATTAGTCCATTCTGGGTGGAAGGATATGACTAGTAGAAAAATGCCTTGCAGCAGTCAGAGTTTTGGACTTGATTCTCGAAGATGTTAATTGTATATCCAGAGAACAGGACACTAGTCCCGCAAGTGAATTTTTTTTGGCTTGAAATATATCTCTGGGAGCATCAACAGATGATTACTTTACAGTGAAAATATCCCCCCCAAGAAAAAACTAATTTGGAACTCTGGAATTCCTATTTTCATGCTGCAAAGCGGCTATTGCGTTTACCGCCAGTTTCTTTTTTGAAACTCCTTTTTTGTGTTGTCAGGACCGCCATCATCGAGACGGGAAGTTTTGTCCGTTGTGGTTGATTTCAATTTGGGCACAGGAGTGGGAAGAGTCTCTGTATTGACATCATCCATTGTTGTATCATCACCTATCAGATCATCTTCTTCCGGCTTAGAATTCATGACACTAACCTCTGCGCCAGCCATGAATGCAACTGGTCAGGTTCTTTGAGAAGGAAGGGTTGCCTTGGAATTCTTTGGCTTGAAATATATCTCTCGGTGTACCAAGGGACCATATCCTTTTTTTCTCTTGGATGGAGGGAGATGAGTAGTAAGAATATGCCCTGGAATAGTGGAACCTCTCACCATTATGCCCCAATGTGTTTACTGTATCTGGACAGAACTGCCGCCACAACTTAACAATAATTTATGTTTTCTCGAGACAATGTTTGAAATGAAAATCGGGGTGGGATAATATAACCCTCCACAAATTATGGTTTAATGTGTATCAATGGAATATCTCCTCGAGCCTTTCGTTGATCAATGACAATCTCCAGGGTTCATGCGGAATGAGCTGTAACCATCACAACTCACTAATTGCATAATTAGAAAAATGTACGAAGGTGGTGGTGACGATGAAGAGAGATTAAGAATTATAAATTTCTTAAAACCTCCAACCTGTTGGTGCACAAAAAATAGATCGCATCGTGTTTGAAATGAATACTTGGAAAGGATAACATACTTGTGTGCAAATCTTAGTTTAATTCGTAGTAATGACAAATCTTCTCCGGACTTTCGGACATTAATGACAATATTAACAGTTCCTGCACGATGAGCTGCTAGCATTAAAGATTAATAATTTCATATCTAGAAACAAGTACGAAGGCAATGGTGATGGTGAATTGCGGCGAGGCACCGACCAACCTACGAAACCGATTCCAAGAAATACCTAAGTATGGAAAGTGGTCAGGCGGGTTACAAAAGAAGAAGGGTAGAAGATATACCCAGGATACGTGAAGGGTCGATGGTCATATTGAATTTCAGTGATAGATATCGGCTGTCAATTTGTATGTCATGGAATATTGGTTGTCGCTTTTGCATAGGGGAACAACGAAAGCATAATGGCGAGAGGGAAATTTGTATCTTGCTGAACCCGGGTTTCTATATATAAAAGCTTGAGACATTTGGAAAAAGGACCAAGTAAATAGAAAGCGAAAGCATACGAGATGAAGGGGGGTTTGTTTGCAAATTTATAAATCGCGAAAGTCCAGGTGCTAGTTACAGGGGGAAGAACATTGGAAACACAATGTTAAACCCGCCTATGCAGGAACCCACATTTCAAAATGGAAAAAAAGAGAGAAAAGATAAACTAGAATTTTTTGGAAAAAAAAGAAATACACACTAAATATGTACTATAAAGTATGAACATGAGATTTTATAGAGCATGTACGGATTCCGCATTCCATACTTAACCACTTTTTGGATCGTGGGTTCTCGGACCGACGGGCTCTAAATTGGGCATCCATTGTTCCATGGCCTACAAATAGCATTCAGAATTCTGCGATATACAAATTGTCCAGCAGACCTATGGGGTGGGTTGCTCTAAATTTCACTCCTTTTGTTTCGTTTCATAGAAACAATACTCGAATTTCTGTAATATACAAATTAACAGAAGGACTCTAGGGATGGCGGCCTCGAGCATGCGATTGTCTACAGATTGTAATCCCTATTAACTATTGGACATTATCTAAAGACATTCTTTTGAATACTAAATTATTAATATTTAATATTGATATTGTACAATTTAATTAGACAAGGAGGTTTTTACAATATGAAACAAGGAAGCGGTCGGTTGGTCAGTTGGGCTGGTGATATAAAAGTAAGTGAAATCTGAATACGTGAATCCGCTAACTTCCTTACCAAGAAATTTTCCGAAAAAAATGAGAAATACATAAAATCTATTTTTGGAAAGAACGGATATGAGATTTTATAGAGCATGTATTGTTCCTGCATTCCATACTTAAGCCAATCTTTGTATCGTGGGTACTCGGGCTGGCAGGCTCAAAATTGTCCTCTATTGTTTCGTTAGCTACAAATAGCACCCAAGAGTTCCACAATATACAAATTGACAGGCGGACTTGCGGGCTCTCTCCCTCAACATTGCATTTCTATTGTTCTGTGTCGTTCAAACAACACTCAGACTTCTACCATATACAAATTCACAGATGGACTCCATGGTTGGCAGACCCAACCTTGTGACTGTTTATGGATGTTTATCCCTATAAACTATGTAACACTACCAAAAAACATTATTTTCAAAACTAAAGCATTAATATTAAATATTGATATTGTACAATTTAATTACATAAATTATAAAAGGATGTGAAATATCTTATTTCAAAGAAAAACCCGTGTATTCAGAAACTCTTGTTCCAATAATTTTGTATCATATGAAACGGGCAAGAGGTCGGTCGGGCTGTTGATATAAAAATGGGTGGAAATCTAAACACTTGTGTCCGTCAACTTCCACACCTACAAAATTTCGCAAGAAATGAGTTATGCACACCAAGTATGTACTTTTATAAAGTATGGGCATGAGATTTTATAGAGCATGTACGCAACCATCATTCCATAATTGGTCACTTTTTTGATCATGGGTTCTCGGGTTGGATTGTGGGTTCTCAGGCTGGCGGGCTCAAAATTGGGCCTTTGTTGTTCTGTGCCCTACAAATAGCACCCAAAGTTCCATGATATACAAATTGAGGGTTCTCGGTCTACCAGGATCAAAGCTGGGCATCTTTTTCTCTATATCCTACAAATAGAATCCAAAGTCCCGCGATATACAAATTGACAGCGGAAGCTGTGGACTGGGTCCTTCAACATTGCAGTTATATTGTTCTGTGTCTTCTAAACAACATTAAGAGGAAACGCGAATACATAGTAAAGATGTACTTCTAAAAACTATGGACGTCAGATTTTATAGAGCATGCACGGATCCCTAATTCCATACTTAGCCACTATTTGGATGGCAGATTCTCGGGCTAGTAGGTTCAAAATTGGGCCTTTGTTGTTCTGTGACCTACAAATAGCATCCACATTTTTGCGATATACAAATTCACAAGCGGACTTGCCAGCTATTTGAATTTTAAGGTCCTCATGTTCATGTCATAGCACAATTGGACTTGGTCCAGTTTATATTCGTTTATTACAATATCAATTGGAGAAGTGGTCAGTCAGTATAGTGATATAAAAGTAAGTGAGATATGAAGTCGTGAATCCACCAGCTTTCGCACCTAGAAGTTTTCTGAAAAACGAGTAATACATACTAAGTATGTACTCTTATAAACTATGGACATGAAATTTTTATAAATCATGTACGGATCTGCCATTCCATACTTAGCCACTTTTTGTCCCACGGGTTCTCGGGCTGGCGGGATGGAAATTGGGCCTCTATTGTTTCCTTCTCTACAAAAAACATCCACAATTCCGCAATATACAAATTGACAAGAGGACCTGTGGGTTGGTTGGTTGAACATTGCACTTCCATTGTTCTGTGTCCTCCAAATAACACTCGGAGTCCTACGATATACAAATTGATAGATGGACTCAAGGACTGGCAGGTTCAAGTTTGCTATTGTTTATGAATGGTAATCCCTATCAACTATCTAACATATCTAAAAACATTATTTTCAATACTAAACTATTAATATTAAATATTGATATTGTAGAATTTAATTAGACAATAAAGTTTGTACAATTTGGTCAGGCGAGTGATATAAAGTTTTTTTGATAAACAAGCAATACATAGTAAACATGTAATTTTATAAATTATGGACATGAGATTTTATACATCATATGCGGATCCCTCATTCCATACTTAGGCACTTTTTGGATTGCAGTTTCTTGGCCTGGTGGCTCAAAATTGAGCCTCCATTGTTTCGTGTCCTACAAATAGCATCCAAACTTCCATGATATACAAATTGACAGGCAGAATTGCGGGCTGGTTGGCTCAACATTGCGCTTCTATTGTCATGTGTCCTCCAAACAACACTCGGAGTTCCGAGACATACAAGTCGACAGGACCCCACGACTAGCGGATTCAATATTGCAATTGTTTATGGATGGTCATCCTATCTAAATTTATCTAAAAAAATGATTTTCAAATACTAAATTATTAATATTAAATATTGATATTGTACAATTGAATTACATTAAATTATTAAAGGATGTTAAATCACTTATTTTTAAAAAAATGAAGGAAATAAAAGAAATTTTCTCTTAAATTCTATCATGGCAAGCATAAAAAGGACCAATTTGAATTTTAAGGGCCTCTTGTTGATATGATAGCACAATTGCACTCTACACAGTATGTATTCATTCATTTCAAATTATTCCAGGACATTAATTTTACCGAGTTCATCAATTAAGCAAAAATGCCAAAACAACGACCAATTTGAATTTTAAGGGTCTCTTCTTGATATGATAGCACAATTTCACTTCGCATAGTATATATTCATTGATTTCAAATAATTCTAGGACAATAATTTTACCAAGTTCATCGATCAACATAATCTGCTAAAACAAGCCACATACTACATTTGCATCAAAGCGCCATAGAAATTTTTAGGTGGATCTGCGGGCCAGCTAGCTCAAAAATACAATTATATTATTTCATGTCCTCCAAACAACAGTTGGAGTTCCACAGTATACAAATTGAGAGATGAAGCACACAACAAAGAACCAAACAAACTTCAAACAGGCCGCAAGCAAGTTCCTAGAAGATTCCATAGAGCAAGACCCATCGACCTTTGCACCAAACAATTTTATATACAAAGAAAAGATGTCGCTGCATTCATTTTCTCTTGCATATGGTATATGTTCCTAGTATAAAATAAACGGGGTCATGGGATATATGGGGTTTGTTTCCATGCTTCCCATTTTTTGGACCGAATAATCTTATGCGCGTGCAATCCCAACTAGCCAAGTCCAACGAACATTCATCTGGATGTTCAAGAAATATTGTAGAGACACGTGAGGTATTTTTGTTTTCTCCCAAAGTTTGATATATATATATATATATATATATTTCCCTTCTTCAGCCGATATGAAAAATTTCATTGTCCTCATTTAAGGTGAATTTTCTTTGTATCCGAAGCTCCCGCAACATGTAGACAATGCTTGCCTTTTTCTGTAGATACGTTTCATACGAAAAATCTGCCAACTTAGGAAGCACATTTTCTAACAGAGGCTGCATAATCGTACAATGCATGGTTGTGTTTCCCACGGTTCGGATGACACCATTGATGCAATGTCCATATATATATGGACATTTTTCACTGCATCGCAAACAATCAATCATATCATCACTTATCAAAGTGGAGGCATAAGCAGGAGAGTTGCATTTTGCACATATAGGTTCAAAGGGGGCCAAGTACACATTGGATGCAACTAAAACACCTTCAACCTGGGAACGCGAGCATAGGAACTAATACATTGAACAATATAATACACAACTGCACCCACCCCCTCCCCTTAAAAAAATAAAAAATAAATAAGAAGGTCGCAAAAATTTGTTGAAGGCTATTTCTATAAGAAAAGTGAGGATGATTTTGTGGATGTATACACACAACAATTGTAGAGATAGCTAGTTTCTTCAGATTCTTTACTATATCTTCTCGCAACTCTATTACAACATTGTCGGGGTTGTCCAAAAGATCCTTTCTCTAACATCCCTTTTCTTTGTTATACTTTTGAACACCATAAGTGGAATCTGCCCTTTATTCAATTGTTGTTTGATTGACGAAAAAAAATTTGAATATGTATCGAACAATTATAGCTGCAACATAGAATAGTGCAATATTTGTGTAACCTACCTGAGATACATGCACATGCAAAAGTAGAGGACAAAACTGAATATCAAAAGTGATACCATTGCCTTGTCGTTGTCTGACTCTCCATCCTTTATATGGAGAATGTGTTGCGAGCCAAGTTTTCTCGCCAATGTGACAGTTGTGCCAATCATTTTGATTGGGTAAATATCAGTGCTCTATGCAAGCTGGTTGATAGCCGAGTCTGGGATGAAACAATATTCTGAACAAACAACATAAATTTTTTCCACAACGCTTGTTTCGTTGAGCGAAATAATTCGATCGCAATCACCATGGTCATATACTATTTTGGGAAATATATTAAAATTTGTAACGGATATCCCATTACCCAGCAATATCTTTTCTGCATGTTTATGGAAAAGGTGTGGAGGAATAGTCAGTGTCACTGTCATCATGGCCTCCTTGTCTGTCATGTCATCACACAAAATGGATCTACTTTTGTTTTCCTTGACCAAGTAGGTGCTATAGACGACTGTTATGTCCCCGACAAACACTTCTCCAGTTCGATGATTGTTCAAGCCCTCTATTGATAGTACTTTAGATGTTACAACTCTAGACCCAGTGACAATTTTTGAATAGGAAAACTAAAGTGAATGGTAGTCTGCATTTTTTTTTTCTTTTATTTTTTTTGTATTCTTCTTTCACTGGAATAAATCTACAAGTAGATGCATAGCTTTGATGAAATATGGATCCAGAGTTTTACAACCACACCTCTTAGTCTGCGGAACATGTAGCATGTTCAATGTCTCACTTGTACTTGTTGATACTTCTTGCGAGATGCAAACCATGTATTGCAGTTGACATCAGCATATCCACCATAGATGAATATATACCTGAGGATATTTTTTTAGTAAACATAGTAAGAGAAGAGTGTATGCATCTTTACCTTTGGCCTTATCGGTCTGCTGATGTCTAGGATGACTGACTGCTCATGCCCATGTCACTAGTCCAACTTTTTATGATGCAAGCATGTGCATATGAACATCAAGACTAAACAATAATATGCATTGTATACTATCCATCGCAAGGACTAGATAATAATAAAATCGTATGCATCTGATTTTTTTAACTAGACAAATGTTTGACAATAAACAAGACGTGAGGGCGGGACACCATGGCCAATCTATATATCGTGGAATCTTGGAGGCCAGGGGAGCAATCTTCAACCTGCCAAACTGACACCTGCAATTGAGAAAGTAGGTAACTATGGAATCAAGCGTGAACACAGATGTAAAACCGTTAGTCCGCCAATAGGCGCACCAAGGCATTTTTGGAAAGCACACTAAGAAAATGAATTAGAAAACAAAAGGGATAATAAAAAATGGAAAAAGTAGAAATAGGGAGGGTAGAAAGGCCCATTGCTTCCAAGACATCATTTTCAAGTCTAATATTATATTCCCCCACCCGGTTTGTATATTTAATTTACCAACACACTTGGTATACCTTTTAGAAGATTCTACCAGAGAACCCTTTGTTGCTGCATAGAACAATTCATCTCCCTATCCAAGTAACCTGTTCTTTTCAAGGAAGCAACATCGAATATGAAATGGACATGAAGGCAAGTTAGTATGAAGAAAGAAATCTAAAAGAAAGAGAAACATGTCTATTTACACGCCAAAGAGCTCATCGCCATCTCCAGCTATTCTGTTTGTTTAAATGTGCCAAATGCAGCGAAAAGACAATGAACATGAAGCAGGTTAATATGTAGGAAGGCATGTAATGAAGATAACTTACCATGTAGGAAGGAACAGAACATGTACATATAATAAACTAGGTGAACAAATATACAGACCATAAATGAAATAAAAAACAACTCAATATGAAATAACAGTACAAGCATGCACCTTTCTATATCCTCTTTAATCGATGCAGTCAAGACTCCCTCGTTTTCTCCAGCTATTTTGTTTTTTTGAATGTGGGAATGCACAAAATATAATGAACATGAATAGAAGCTGGTAAATATGTACATAGAGTAAAACAGACTCAACGAGCAGTCTAGAAGATAGGAAGAAACATGAACCTTTGCACTTATCCATCCATGGTTGTAAACATGTAATTTTGTTTTCCCTACCCAAAAGATATTACAAGCCACAAAATATCATGCAATTGCATGGCTGTAGCTAAACGATTTCTGGTTTTCCATGGAAAATTATTCAAATATGCTTCCACCGATGGAAATACATGTTCTTTATCCTCTACATAGACTGTTGTGCCCAATATACAAGTTTTTGGTTTTCCATGGAAAACAACCCAAACATGCTTCCAGACATCCAAATATAATTTGCAGAATCTTTGTTGTACATATCATACCTCAAGCACAACACAAATTGTATTGTGTGCACACCAGTCTGTGTAGAGGAGAAAGAAAATCTAATGTCACATTGACACATCTGACCACACATGGTCTATAAATGTAGTTTGCAAATGCTTTACTCTAACAAAAAAAATAGCGGATATTGCAATTTCACATGTAATCCTCAAACAATTTTGCATGCAACTATTTTCTTTCATGGCAGCACTGAAGCACCAGCAAAATATCACAGAATAACAGATGTCGACCTCAAAAGATAGGGAAAATAAAATAACTACATGTCGACTCATGGGTACAGGGGCCGAACATCATAAAGTGCCCCAAAAAACAATAATAATCCAAAAAAAAAGAAAAAAAAAAGGCTCCAACCACCATTGCTAGACCCCAACCCTGCAAGGCTGAATCAAGCAAAAGAAAACAACAAGCACCAGACAATGAGAAAGCATGAACAGGCTGAACTGCACCCCCATGCCCCCAAAGCATAAACCCGAGCCAAAAAAACATAACCAACAACCCACGAACTAGCAAGAACCACTGAGCCAACAAACAACATATGTATCTCCAACGATTACGAAACTGCAGCCCAAGCACTGAAGGAACCAGAAACATACGAGGACCATTCCACTAAAAATAAGAAAATATTCTTATTTGCAGAATGCAAACACTAAACAACAAACAAGGAATATAAAATGAAACTATGGCATCAAAACTTACTCCGAAACTCTAAAATGCAGAAGCGTAGGTCGACTCATGAACAAAACAACAATAAGTAGCATCCAAGAAATCAATGAAGAAGAAGCACTCACCAAACTAGTAAACAATGTATGTATCACTCAACGATAACGAAATTTCATTGAAAAGGTAGAACAAGGATGAAACATAGAATGGTTGTTGAACTGGCAGTGGAAAAACAAGACTGTGCAAATTCACTGTAACTGTATGGAAAATTTCGAGGAAAAATGTACTCCGAGAAGCGTATTTACATAAACATTTAAGGTTGTCAGGTTTTCTAAGGACCTCGCGGTATGCAAACATTTAAGCTATCAGGCCTGTTGGAGGACGTTGCCTCATGTAAACATTTAAGTTGTCAGGCCTATTGAGGCATCTCGAAAGAAATGTCAATATATGCTTTTAATTTCCTAGCTCCAACAATAGGTATTATGCAAATATTTATGGTCAAAGGAAAAACTAATATGTAGTCAACGACTTATCGATCGCTATAGTCCCTCTATGCCTATGGTAGGGACTAAAAAGAGTTTCTAAATGAGAATTCCAAGTGATCCTGTTTGTAGCTTGCATAATAAACTCACACAAAACACAAATAACTTGTAAAAAAGTTCATATTGGTTTATAAATGAATGGTGTTTTATTTTTTTTGCTTCTCACTAGAGTGATGGGTACCTTCGCTTTTGATTTCCATGAGAACTTGGTTCTGGTACATTGTTTTAGCCTTTGCTCCCCTTGATTATAGCTTTGAGTTCCCAAATTATTTGATGTCAAGGAGAGATTATCCACTAGATGAGCTAAAACTAAAACCCGAAGTTTGCTACATTATGCTTCCAAGAAGTCACTCTATCATTTTTGGTTATGATTAACATTAAAATTGTAATATATGCAATATTGATCCACTTATTCCACCTTGGAAGTGATGACCAATATAGCATCGTTGTTGGCCTATGCTATCTCCTCATGCCTGCGACATACTCTCTTAGAATCCTGGACGTTGTCACCTTCTATCGCCCCCTTGCCACATGCCTTGAAAACACAGAGAGAAATGACATTGCCTCATTGAAAATAGAACCTAAACTAAAGCTTGGCAAAAATACCTAAATTCCTCTATCTCGGAAGGCTCCACACAAGACTAACTCAATAGATAACAAATTCTGAAACAAATATTATCATATCAGCCAACAACCAAACCAATAGGAAATTGAAATATGTAACTCTTTGAATTTGATGTTAACATTCCCATATGTACCTTGACTACCAATCCATTGATCCGCCATCGTAAAATCACTGGAAACTTTCACATAGGCAAACAATTAACAATTATGGGCTAAATCCTCCCACTGCCAAACCACAATTCTATAGAACTAGGGAAACTCCCTTCCATAGATGATCCCATATCCATTATTTCTCCCCATGTCGATGCATTGAAATCCCTTGCATAAGACCAACGTTAGTAAATGAGTGCAAGCTTGTTTATTCATGTTGTCCCTCTACCACTTACTTGCTATCGGTGACCTTGGGGAAACACACGTGGTTTGTACTTCAGTTATGATCCACTCGACAATTATATCAATAATTAACTCCCACTAAAAGAATGATTAGTGGATTATGGCATAATTAAATTTTGCATTTTGCATTGGGCAATTATATCAATAATTAACTCCCACTAAAAGGATGTTGATTGTGGCATAATTAAAAAAGAGACATTATCACATTGAGATCAATCTACTTGATTTGTCTCACAATGCCTTGAAGTTGATGCTCTATAGGGATTGTTTGGTGATTATTGACCGTATCATTAACAATGAATCTCCAAATACCATTAGTGACCTAAATAGGCTTTGGAAAGATTCTTCATCCCCTTCCATAGACCCCAAGAGTAGTGCACAATCTTGTTCCCCCTCAGATTGTGGAGACTCCACTTAGAGTTAGGAGAAACCACAGAAGTGAGGCTACACTCACAATCTATTATTGAATGAGGATTGATTACATCATTATATAGGAAGTAGTTCTACTTAAGCTGTTACAACAAACACTAGGAAAATAGGATCTACATTAAGTGAGATGTAGATTTCATCTACATAATTATCAACTGCTCCATTATTTCCATGTCTCCCCGTTAATGGAGAATGAATTGAATTCGACACCTAACATCTCCCTAAACAGCTCAAACTTAATCTTTCCAAGAGGCTTAGTGAAAATATCAGTAGTATTTTCACTTGACTGCAATTTTTCTCTAACAAAATGAAACTGATCATCAACATGCTTTGTCCTTTCATGATAAATCGGATTATTCGCCCGCTTGATTGAACTTTGATTATCAGATTTGATCATTGTAGATTCCTTTTTTTCTTCATCAACATCTTGAAGAAGTCTTCTCAACCACAAGTTGTTGCACATAAGAATTTATAATTTGCTTCAGTAGAAGACATAGATACAATAGGTTTCTTTTTACTGCTCCATGAAACAATCATGGATCCAATGCCAAACGCATATCTAGTGGTTGATCTTCGATCATCCGGATTGCCAGCCCAATCAAAATCCCAGTAACCTGTCAACTCAACATCAGATGCATCAATATATTTAATACAATAATCAAGTGTTCCTTTTAGATACCTGAGTACCACCTTTGTTGCATTCCAATGGATTTCTATAGGTTTCTCTATAAATTGACTTAACACACTCACAAAGTATGCAATATCAGGTCTAGTTGTGGTGAGATAATTCAAACTACCAACCATCTATCTATACATAGTGCCATTCACCTCCTTTGAACCATCATCACAAGAAAGTTTCACATTATGCTGCATGGGAACAATAGAATATTTACACTGATCCATTTTAAATATCTTAAGTACTTCTCTGACATACTTACTCTGACAAACAAAAGTTTGTCCTACATTTCTCCAAACTTCAAGACCTAGGCAGTAATGTAACTCACCAAGATCTTTCATTTCAAAGACTTGTGACAACTGCTCCTTGATTTCATCAATTAATTTCTCTACATTTCCTGTAATTATCAAATCATCAACATGTAAGGAAATCAATACTATATACCCCTACTCATCAAATTTGGTATGCAGATTTGGATCACTCTTGCTCCTCATAAAACCCTGTTGAAGAAAGAAAGAATCTATCTTCTCATACCATGAACTAGGTGCCTTTTTTAGTCCATAATGTTAGCACAAGATTGGTTCAATGTTTCATAAGTGGCACTACCTATAGGCGCTACCTAATATTTCACAGAGAACATAATCTTCATTTCATTATTCATTTTGGAAAATGAATACAATTGTTATGGGTTTTTTATTTTTTGGGGGGAAAATTGAAATTATATTGAGTTATTCCCAGTATCCAAGTTCAAGCATCAAAGCACCCATGGATTTATGCTACCAAATTGCATGCAGAAACACATTTGGGAACTACCTATAGGCGCTACGTAATATTCTGGCAAAGGCTAAATTGTGCAGAGTTATTCTGCCAGTTTTGAGTCACTAATTTAAAACTTGGGTTATGAGCAGTTGAGGATGTATTTTTGAAAACTGGAGGAGTTTTTTTTTCTTCATAACATTCCAAATACAAAAACCTCTCTCATTTTTTCAAAATGTGTTTTGGTTTGAGAGATATTGGTTATAGAAGTAGGCGCTGCGTACTCTGCACAGTCGCGCTGTGTACTAATTTCCTATAGCGGTCACGGTTTTGATATTCTCCTTGTTGGGAGGTTGCCACATGTCAAGGAGAGTTCAGATGAATTATCAAGGATCAGTTAGATGTCAAGGGACACCTGCACCTAATATTTATCTCCAACAAAGGCCTCATGCAATGAGGTGGAGACATTTCATTAATGACTTCCAACAAATTCCTGAAAATTAGCAGTTTGTTGGATTTTTGTCTCTTTGATTGTTGCCACCTATCTCTAAGGCTTAGAATCCAATGGAGGAGATGGGATTCGACCTCGTTAGTTCATTTGGATGCTATTGTCTATTTAAAGAAGGAAATATCTCTTGGAGAAGGATGAGGGATGAGCCAAGAGAGGCTAGAGAGAGTAGGAATAGGCAGTTTTCTGTGTGTTTTCATTTGTAAGATTGTGGGCATTTTAGGATTGTAAGCATTACTGCTATTGGAGACTCATGAGAGATGTGATTTTAGATTGTAACTCTTCTTTTATATTTCTTCTTATTTGAATATATTGCAGATTTGAGGATCAAAGACTGTCAATGATTTATGGATCCCTAAGCAGCAAAGGATTTGCTGTATTTTGCCCAGTAGTCATTGTTTATATTTAAGTATTTGTTGATTCATTGAATTGAGAGGATGTCTATTTATTGAACATTCTATATTATGTTTTCCTTCTTCATTTCTTACACCTATCAACATATAATCTTGTTTTCTGTTAAGTAGCTTTTGTGCCTTAGATGCGTGGGATGTTTGTGACTCCATTGCCCATTGGTGTAGCCTATTGATCTGCAGTTTGCTTCCCTCTCTCTTTATTTATCCATCTTGTTGATTCACCTATTCAAAACCAAAGTTATCTTTTACATTCTTATGGGTGCTGAGCTTACACTTTAGCAGTCAAAGTGTGACTTTCAGTGCTAACATTTTTGGTTGTCGGGGATGGATTTGAACTGATTGAAAAGCTCCCTAGGAAGAATGACACTGCACAGCTCCAACTTTAGATGGTGACTAAAGTTGGACACCTTCAAGACTGCACATTCACCATGATGACTCCATTGTTCAGAATCTATTGGTGACTCCACTGGGGATGAGGAAAATCAAATGGCTATGAAGACTATCCTGGCCAGGAGGTTTGCCCCACTCAATTTCTTAGCCATAGATGGTTATCCACATCCTGTGCCTCAAATTGATGAATGGAAAGATTTGTTGCCTAGATTTTATGAAGGTGAGAATGACAACCTGGTTGAGCATCTTCATGAATTTGATGTTTTGATGCAGCAACTTGACATTCATCATGAAGATATATTGATGAAAATTTTCATGTATTCATTGGAAGACGATGCGAGGCAATGGTATAGAACACTCCCTGCTTATAGTATTTCCTGTTTGCAGGACTTTCATGATGTTTTTTATTCTCATTGAAAGAAAATGTATCCAGTTAAAAGACTTTTTGAGAATTGTTCTGAGGGGTATGCATCATATGTTCAAGATTCAACAAGTGATTCCTCTAGCAGTGATGATGAAGGGGATGATTGCAGAGAGAAATACTTAGATTTTGAATTTCATAACATGTTTTCTAAATCTGAAGAACAAATGCATCATTCATGTCAAAATCTAGGTCCCCAAGAGAAAAATCAATATGGAAAATCCATCATTTCCTTGTCTCCTTTTCTCGATTCTTTAAGTCAAGAGGTCATCTTAGATTCAGATTTATTTTATCATGAGAATAGTGTTGTAGCTTGTCATGACCAAATTCATAGATTATCAGTCCCTCCTATTGTTAATGAACCAATGTGCCATGATTTTCCAAGTTTTGATGACTATGAGGATGTTTTCCCTGAGCAACCAGCTGTCCTAGCTATTGTACTAATCCCCTCAACCATTAATATTCAAATGGTCATTGATTCAAATTTGTATGATGATTACGAAGATGATTTCCATGAACAATCTATTGAATACATTACATAAGAAAAGTACCCTTCCCATCAAAGCAACAATAGCTTGTTTCAACCCTCAAGTCATATTTTTGTTGCTGAAAAAGAAGAAAAAGATGATAATCTAATTTTAGAGGGTGAAAAACTGAGAAATTGGGATCATAAGCGAAGCTATGATGAATATCCCTCACAATCAAAAGATGAGATAGAAGAATTTAGTTTCCCAAACACTTCTAATTGTGATGAACTGCCCTATAAACCCCCTATTCCTCTTGAAGACACAAGCTTAGTTTCATCAAGCAACCAAGATCAAATGCCATGTGATCAGATGAGAAAGGTTGAAATTAAAGAAAGACAAGCATCACTAAGCCTTTTTACTAATACACCTCATGATCAGGAGTGGACCAAGGCCATATGCATTGAGTATGAATCATAGAATCATCAAGCCATACAACAACCAAGAACAATGGATGAAGGACCTAATGCAATACTTTTCCTTTTTTACACAAAGCAATGTTGTAGGGGCAAGTATTGATGATGTTTTTCAGGATCCATTTGCAGCCTATATGCAAGCAAAAAATGGGCCTAGGCTCATTGATTTCTTCAATGGAAAGTGTATTTCCAAATGTTTCTTTGACGAGCCTTCAAGTAAGAATTATCTCTGGTGCTTAAGGAAGCACATTTCAAAACTTCAAAAAGTTGAAAAAATGATGAAATGGCTTCATTGGTTGTTTCATGTAACTTGAATGCTTCATTTTCCCAATAATTAGAGTAGGTGTGTGCAATAATATTACTGGACAAGAATCGTTTTCATCATTTTGTCAGTTCTAGTTTTCATTTTCATTTAGTTTCAATTGAAGGTCACAGATCAAAGCAGATTGCAGAGGTTAAAGGTTGAGAAAATGACTCCACAAGCTCAAAGGATAAGGCACTGAAACTACAAGAGTTATTAGATCCTCAAAGGGAGGACTCTATCCCCCATGGAGCCTATGTTAGCACAATATTGGTTTATGCCTCAGCGTTGCATAAGTGGCCCTACCTACAAGCGCTACCTAATATTTCATAGACAACAAAATTTGCGTTTCATTATTCATTTTGGAAAATGAATACAATTGTTATGGGATTTTTATTTGTTTTGGGAAAAAATGAAATTATATTGAGTTATTCCCAATATCCAAGTTTAAGCATCAAAACACCCATGGATTTATGCTACCAAATTGCATGCAGAAACACAGTTGGGTGCTACCTATAGGCGTTGTGTAATAGTCTAGTAGAGGCTGAATTGTGCAGAGTTATTCTGCCAGTTTTGAGTCACTAATTTAAAACTTGGGTTATGAGCAGTTGAGGATGTATTTTTGAAAACTGGAGGAGGTTTTTTTTTTCATAACATTCCAAATAACAAAAAACTCTCTCAGTTTTTCAAAATGTGTTTTGGTTTAAGAGATATTGTATATAGAAGTAGGCACTGCGTACTCTGCATAGTGGCGCTGCGTACTAATTTTCTATAGCAGTCATGGTTTTGATATTTTCCTTGTTGGGAGGTTGCCACATGTCAAGGATAGTTCGAATGACTCCTCAAGGATCAGTTAGATGTCAAGGGACACCTGCACCTAATATTTAGCTCCAACAAAGGCCTCATGCAATGAGGTGGAGACATTTCATTAATGACTTCCAACAAATTCCTGAAAATTAGTAGTTTGTTGGATTTTTGTCTCTTTGATTGTTTCCACCTATCTCCAAGGCTTAGAATCCAATGGAGGAGATGATATTCGACCTCCTTAGTTCATTTGGATTCTATTGTCTATTTAAAGAAGGAAAGATCTCTTGGAGAAGGATGAGGGATGAGCCAAGAGAGGCTAGAGAGAGTAGGAATAGGCAATTTTCTGTGTGTGTTCATTTGTAAGCCTATGGGAATTTTAGGATTGTAAGAATTATTGGTATTGGAGACTCATGAGAGATATGATTTCATATTGTAACTCTTCTTTTATATTTATTATTATTTGAATATATTGCAGATTTGAGGATCAAAGGCTGTCAATGATTTATGGATCCCTAAGCAGTAGAGGATTTGTTGTATTTTTCCCATCAATCATTGCTTATATTCAAGTATTTGTTGATTCATTGAATTGAGAGGATCTCTATTTAATGAACATTCTATCTTATGTTTTCCTTCTTCATTTCTTCCACCTATCAACATATAATCTTGCTTTCTGTTAAGCGGCTTTTGTGCCTTAGATGAGTGGGATGTTTGTGACTCCATTGCCCATTGGTGCAGCCTACTGATCTACAGTTTACTTCCCTCTCTCTTTATTTATCCATATTGTTGATCCACCTATTCAAAACCAAAGTTATCTTTTACATTATAATGGGTGTTGAGCTTACACTTGAGCAGTCAAAGTGTGGCTTTTAGTGCTAACACATACAATGCTTTCTTTAACTTACACACTAATTTCTCTTGCCCATGTTCCACAAACCCTTTAGGTGGAGTAAGGTAAACCTCCTCCTTTAACTCACCATTTAAAAATGGAGATTTAACATCTAATTGGTGTAGCTTCCAATGATGCTTTGTAGCTAAAGAAATTAACAATCTGATAGTATTCAATTTAGCTACTAGTGCAAATGTTTCAACATAATCAATACCTTTTGTTTGTGAATACCCTTTTTACACCAATCTAGCCTTATATTTGTCTATACTACCATCTGATTTAAAATTGAGTTTGTATATCCATTTGCATCCAATGGGATTTTTATGTTTAGGCAATTCAGTCAATTCCCAAGTATTGTTTTTCATTATAGATTCATATTCTTCCTCCATTGCATTTCACCATTCATCATGTTCATTGGCTTCATTAAAACTCATGGGTTCTATGACATTTGAAATGCTACCCATTAGGACATAGTCTCTATACCTCTCAGGGAGCCGAACCTGTCGTGAAGATATTCTCAACTGATTATCTTCCTCCCCACTTTATGAAGATTTGTCTTCACCTCTAGGTGAACTTTGACTGCTTGAAGTGTCCATATCACTGTCATTGAGTATTTCTTCTTGTTGTTGTTGTCTCTGCGGTTGTGGTTGTTGCTTTGGTGACTGTTGCTGTGGTGATTGTTTCTGCTGATGCTCTTCTTTAACTCCTTCATCAATAAGTCTATGCCATTCCTCATGACTATTGTCTTCATGATTTCTTTCTTCCTACTCATGGAAAAGTACATATCTACTCGCAAATACTTTCTAAGTAGAAGGATCAAATAGTTTGTATGCTTTGAATTCAGAATAATACCCTATAAAAATACATTTAATGGCTTTAGCATCCAATTTCTTCCTATTCTCTTTTGGGATATGTGCAAAAGACTTACACCCAAATACTTTTAAATTATGAACTATAGGTTTGGAACCATACATGGCTTCGAAAGGAGTAATATTATCAAGACACCTTGTTGGACTTTTGTTCTTTAAATAAACTGCAATATTTATGGCTTCAACCCAAAATGTATTTGAGAGATTCTTACCTTTCATCATACTGCGTGCACACTCTACCAGAGTTCTGTTTTTCCTTTTAGCCACTCTGTTCTGCTGTGGAGTGTGGGGTACTGTAAAATGTTGTACTATTCAATGATCTTTGCAATATTTGATGAAGTCCCATGATTTATAATCTCCCCCTTGATCTGAACGGAGGATTTTGATGGATTTTCCTGTCTTCTTTTCCACCATGGTTCTGAATTCCTTAAAGTACTCGAAAACATCACTTTTTCTTCTAAGGAAATAAACCCATGTGTATCTCGTGCAATCATCAATAAATAACAGAAAGTAAAATGCACCTCTTAAAGACCTAGTCTTCATAAACCCACAAACATCAATATGCACAAGATCTAACACATCTCTCTTTTTCCTATCAGGATTAGAGGGGAATTCATCTTTGTGCATATTTCCTAATGCAGATCCATCACAAGAAACATTCTCATTCTTTAATATGGTAAGTCCTTCAACCATATTCTGTTTCTGTAATAACAATAAATCAGGATGATTGATGTGGCCATACCTTTGATGCCAAAGAATCTCTGTTGGCATAGTTGTAGAAGTTATTTCCTGATGTTATTTGTTGGTAACATCAATCTCGTATAGTCCTCCTGCTCTAACTCCCATTGTAATAGTTCTATATTGGTCCAACAAATCCTTCACTATGAAATAATTCTTGAAGAATTCAACCTTCAAGTTCTGATTTGTAATGGTGGACACAAAGATCAATTTTTTCTTTATCCCTAGCACATACACCACATTGTGAATGTGACGAATAGTACCATTCGACAATGTCACAGGAATGTCTTTGTATCTCTTGATCCGATGAGCACGGTCATCTCCAAGATATATGTTGGCTCCATTCTGTGTTTCTTTAAAACTAGTGTACCACAACTTATTACATGTCATATGTAGTGATGCTTCGGAATCCACAAACTAGGCATCACTATCATCCATTTCAACAGATAAAGAAGCATTAGACACAAACAGTCTAAGATCCCATTAATCAAAATTAGGGGGTTCATCAATATTATCACAAGCAATAAACAATCTGAGATCATGATTTGAAGATTCTTCTGCATAATGACCTGTATGTTTTCTAGTTTTATTCCTAGCCTCATCACTCTTCTTCTTATGACACTATTTAATGAGATGTCCAGGTTGACCACAATAAAACAACTCTTTGACTCATTCATGTTAGAGGACATACCTTGATTTGGAATTGGGGATTGTCTTCTCTGTGATGAACGACCTCCTCTGCCTCTTTCTCCTGATCTCCCTCTCGAGGATCTCTTATTTGACCACAGTGCCAAATCTGTATTCTGAGGCTTCAGATTCTCACACCTCTCTTCCTCTTGCAGCAAAATTCTTGTCAATCCTTCAAAAGTAATAGGTTTCTCCCTTGCCGCGAGACCTATTATGAACATCTGATAATCTTCTAGCATACCATTTAAGGTAATAGTGACAAGATCAGACTTGGAAACTATTTACCCTATATTTCCTATCTTGTCTTTCACCTCTTTAATGTGACCCAAAAATGAACTTACAGATTCATTTCCATCCATATTAATGCCTAACAATTTAGTTTTCAGGAACAAAATACGATTTCTGTTGCTAGTTTCATACAAGGCTTTAAGCAGTGTCCACATTTTAGCTGAAGTTTTAGCTTCTCTGATATGTGGAATTATGCTATCTTTAACAGACATACACAACAAAACCTTGGCCTTGTTTTTGCACTTATCCCAATCTTGGATCTATGTTGTTGTCACACCTATAGTCGCATCAAGTTTTTCTTCATCTCCATTTGCAATCGTCCAAACACCATACCCTTCCATTAGGATTTGCATTTTGAATTTCCATTTAATAAAATTCGATCCATCTAATTTGTTGGCTTCGTTGAGGTAGGTATCTGACAGAGGATTCACCATCTTTGCAAGTGTCTACTCGTCCAACTAGACAATGGATCCTTGTGTCACCAAACACACTTCAATCCTAAAGGTGGTGAATCACCAAGAATATGCAAATAACCCCAGTGCACCCTTCCTCTTTGGTGGCCTGTGCTAGATTTTTGAATGATCAAACTTTTGTTTTCATAAAAAAAATGTCCACACAATATACCTCACAAATGATAAAGTTTATACCTCACAAAATATCCACTTAATAAAAATTTTATACCTCACAAAATATCCACTTAATAAAAATTTCATCACTCCACCTCACGATTTATGATCCTTCATCCTTAAATGGAATTTTACTCCAACGAATTTATCTCTCAACAGAGGGCTTCAAATACCAAACTTTCTGTCATATAAAATGAATTATGCACACAAAACTTGTCCCACAAATATGATAAAATGAAATATTACCTTTCAATCATAGCACTTCCCACAAGCTCACGGATTTTCTCACGGACCTCCTACCTCGACCTGCTCTCACAGATCTTCCCTAAAGACTCATGCTTCTCAAAACAACACTCACCAAATCACAAAAATTGGTCGGCGCTCCTCAGACTCGTGAAGGGGAGAACTAGTTCTCTTGTGCTATGGAAGGGGGGTGCTGGTCAGAGTTGAAAACACTCATTGAGCATGGAAGGGGGAGCGCTAGTTCCCTAGCGCTCTTAGTTTCATACCACAGAAGCACGAGGAATCCAAATTTTTTAAATTCACAACTGTGAGAGCGTCGACACTCCTCTAACACTTCATAGGGAGCACTAGCGCCTCTACTCAATTAATTCGAGTTCTTGCACTATGGATATTGCCTTAGGGATTTGGTTCTCATGGATATCCAACACAACTCTGATACCAACTTAGAATTAGGAGAAACCACAAAAGTGAGGCTATGCTCACAATCTATTATTGAATGATGTATGATTACATCATTATATCAGAATTGGTTCTACTTAGGCAGTTACAACAAACACCAGGAAAATAGGATCTACATTAAATGAGATGTAGAGTTCATATACGTAACTATCAACTGCTCAATTATTTCCAAGTACTCCCACTTGCACTTGTTTCCCTGGGTTGTTTTTAGAAGTGCCATCAAAAAATAATGAGTGACAATGTTGTTGTAGCTTCCAATCCAAGAATTTTGTTGACTCTCTTGATTTTCCATCGAGATAGTGTTCCAAATTTATGAAGAAGAGGTGATCCAACTTGGTCAAGATGAAATTTCATGAGTCGGGCTTCCTCCAAATCATCCAATATAAAGTCTTGTTCATGAATTCTGATTCATAGATACTCAAACATAAGTGTTACTTCTTTGGCAATTGTTTGCATAGGCTTACTCCCTTAATCGTTAAATATTTTCTTGTTTTTGACCAGCCATTAACACAAGAATTTTGGCAAGTCTTTCTATACTCTCCTAAATTTTTTCTTATTTTGAAATGTTCCATAATACAACTTACTCCAATGAAGAAAAATTTCTTCCCAAGACAGGGGCCATCTCACTTGATGCCTTGATCCAGTAAAATCACATTCCCATACTTCTTGTGAATATCAACACTCAATAAAAGGTGGAGGGAGGTTTCTTCCTTGCTAGCACACAAAGCACACTATGTTGGACCCACAATTCCTTTTTTCTTTAAGTTTTCTGTCGTGATGATTTTCCCATAAGATAGTGTCCAATAAAACATATTGATCTTTGGCAATCCATCACTACATTACTACACCATATGTTCAGATGTTATTCCACAGGGGAACATTTTGAGCTAAAATGGGAAATTATATCTTGATTTGACCATATCTGGATACCCCCATACCCTATAGTCCTTTCCAACAAGATTTAATGGGGTACAACCATATAGGTTTGCAAACTAGGTTTGCAAAAGATGTTGGTGGAGAGCCAAAATTCCATCCTTTCCAGAACCTCGATAAGTTGTCCCAATCTGAGATGTCATAAAGAGAATACAAGTTCTTACTCTCCATCCATCTTTTCAATGGAACTAATTCCTTGTTTCACATGGAATTCATACCATTGATGCCATCATCCCATATCCTCACTCTCTTCCCATTTACTCAAGACCAAGTCAAATTTGACTTAATTAAAGAGATAGCTTCTTTCAGGATCTTGAATATTTGGAACCCTCTCTGCATTTTTAGACAGTTTTCCACACACATGAACCTTGGTCTTGTGAAGTAATTTTTCCATAGGACCTTCTTCCACTGGTTCGGAGAATCACAAGTCATTCTTCAAAGCATCTTCACTCCAAGAGCCACGTTCATCAAGGTTGGATCCTTAATGCCGAGTTTTCCTCTATCTTTTAGGCTTCTTATTGTCTTTCAATTCATAAGATGATACTTCCTTGAGTTTGATATACCACCCTACCATAAAAACTTCTTGGTGTTCATATAAACTTGGTTTATGTTGTTACTTGGAGCCAATAAATTTTAACATTGGTATAAATGAAGAGAGAAAAGAACAGATTTAATAAAAATGACCTGACCCATTAGGTTAAGACATTGTGATCTCCATTGTCCAAACTTTATTCCGATCTTGTCTGGTATGCTTACCCAGGCCTAAGTAGAGGACCCTTTAATCTAGATGGGAATTCTAAGGTAGAAAAAAAATGACCAATCCTCTACCAGAGGGTTCTTGAAATCAAATGCATTACTTGCAAGTTGTTGGCCAAATATTTGACATTTCAATGATCATGTAATGGCATCCAAGAAAGAGTCCAATATTCTTTTAAATATGTTTGCAATGGTAACATAAGCCCCTCCAATCTGAAAAAATGAGAAGCAAAGAAGATAATAAAGAGAAGACAAAATTGGAAAACATGAATGAGCAGAGCAGAATTCATTAAAGGAAAGAGCTGAGATAAATAAGCTTCAACAAATCAAGAAAATCAATAAAATCGTACAGCTGGCTAGGAAAATTGGCAGTGTAGTGTACAATCACATACCATTGAGGTTACAAATATATTTAACACTCCCTCTTAAACTCAATAGTTACAAACATGAGCACTGATAATGCCCAAGTGTTGATCCTGAAAATCAAAAATTGATTTTCCTAGTGGCTTTGTGAAAATATCTACAAGATGATCTCGAGAGCCACATAATTGAAGTGTTATGTCACCATTATTGACTAGCTCATGTATGAAGTGAAAACGAGTGTCAATATGCTTGCTTTTCTTGTGAAACACATGATTTTTGGATAGAGAAATTGTTGAGGTGTTGTCACAGAAAATAGGAGTTGGCTCCTTTTATGTATGTGAGATATCATTCAATATTATTCTCAGCCACGTAGCTTGAAAGGAAGCTGAGGTAGCAGTGACATACTCTGCCTTTGTGGAATATATTGATACAAGGGCTACTTCTTTGATGCCCATGAAATCAGGTTCGTGCCTAGGTGAAAAGCATGCCCTGAGGTGCTTTTCTTGTCATCTAGACTTCCTACAAAATCACTGTCCATGTAACCAGAGAGATGATTATCATTAAACTGAGTGTACCATAATCCAAAATTCAGAGTTCCTACAAAATATCTTAGAATCCTTTTTGCCATATTCCATTGGGAATCTTTGGGGGATTCCATGAACCTGGAAACAAAGCTAGTTGCATACATAATATCAGACCTAGTTGTTGTAAGATACAAAAAAATGCCTATGAAACTTTTGTATAGGGTAGATTCCACTATAGGGCCTTCATATTTCTTGCTCAATTTTGTGCCTAGGGGTCTAGGAGTTTCTGCTGGATTTCAGTCTTCCATGCAAAATCTTTTGATGATGTATGTTGCATACTTTTTTTGAAAGAAAAAAATGCCTTTGGTTGATTGGTCAACCTCAATCCCCCAAAAATATTTCATTATGCCAATATCTGTCATCTCAAACTCTGATTGCATGGCATGTTTAAAACTGGTTAACTCAAGGTTTCCAGTATATATCATGTCATCAACATATAAACATAAAATTAGAATTTTACTGTGCTTATCAGTTGTGGTGTAAAGAGTTGGCTCATTTTGGATTCTGTTGAAACTCCTCTTGATCAGGTAAGTGTCAATTCTGTTGCACCAAGCTCTTGTATCTTGCTTTAAGCCATACAAGGATTTCTTCAACCAACAAACTTTGTCTAGCTACTCTTTGACTTCAAATCCAGGTGGTTGATCCACATAAACCTCTTCTTCTAAGACACCATTCAAGAAAGATGACTTGACATCCATATGGTATACTTACCCTTTGTGTTGAGCTTCTATGGATAAGAGAGTCCTTATAGTGTCCAACCTTTCTACTGGAGAAAAAATTTCACCATAATCAATACATGGTTGTTGTGAGAATCCTTTGGCAACAAGTCTTGCCTTGTGTTTTTCAATCCGCCCCTTTTCATTGAGTTTAGTTTTGTAAACCCACTTGACACCAATACTTTTCTTGTGTCTAAGTAGATCAACAAGATCCCATGTCTTGTTCTTCTCAATGGAGTTAATCTCTTGGTTTATGGCTTGAACCCAATGTGTCTCTTTGGCTACCTCTATAAAAGATGTAGGTTGACATGACATTAATGCAAAAATATTCTGATGATCAATATCATTCAACTGTTGATGGATTTCTCTCAAGCTTCGTGTTCTCTAATTTTGAAGTGCAAAGGATGAATATTAGCTTGAAGTAGAGTTGTCCCGAGGACTTTTAGGCTATCCTTCTACCTGCAATCTTCAAAGGGCGGGCTGATGTGTTTTTTGTCCTAAATTTTATGTGTTTTCAGGAAGTGGCAACAATGTCTTTTGACTATCCATAGGCCGATTTTTCAGGCTCACTCTAGAATCGATTTTCAAGAAATTTGACATCTCTACTAAGAATTAGTTTCTTTGAAATCAGATTATAGAGTTTGTAGGCTTTGGATGTCTCAATGTAGCCAACAAAAATGCATTTCTCACTTCTATCATCAAGTTTCTTCCTCATTTCAAAAGGTACGTGAGTGAATGCTATGCATCCAAAAATCTCGAGATGAGAAACATTTAGCTTTGTCCCACTCCATGCTTATCGAGGGACCTTCATCTTGAGACTGGTGGTTGGAGAACTATTCAGGAGATAAAGTGAGCATGCTACTGCTTCAGCCCAAAATAGATTTGACATACATTTCTCTCTGAGAAGGCTTCTTGCCATGTTCATTGTTGTCTGATTTTTCCTTTCAGCCACTCCATTTTGTTGTGGAGTATACCTAGTTGTAGTTTGCATGATGATGCCTTATGATTTGCAGAAATTTGTAAATTATTTGGAGTTGTATTCTCCTCCTCCATCTGACCTGAGTACTTTTACATATTTTCCACTCTATTTTTTATCTTCAGCTTTGAATTCTTTAAACTTTGCAAAGGTTTCAGACTTGTGTCTAAGAAAATAGATCCAATTTTTCTTGCTAAAATCATCAATAAACGTTAGAAAATAAACGCTACCACCTATTGACTTTATTAGAATTGGTCCACAGAGGTCAGTGTGAAACAACTCTAAGTGTTGTTTGGCTTGAGTGGAGAACTGTGGAAAACTAGTTCTCTTATGTTTTCCAAGAATGCAAGACTCACATGGGGGATTTTTCTCTTTGAAGTTAGGTAGACCTTTGACCATGGAGTGGTTCTATAGAATACTTAGACTCTGAAAGGGTAGATGTCCAAATCTTGCATGCCAAAACATAGTTTCAATGGGGGTGGATGCACTTTATGCATAAGATTGGATCAGATTTGCAGTTCTGAGGGTCAGGGGAAACATTCTATTCCTAGTCATGTGGATTTCAAAAATCAATTTTCTGTTGGGGGTTTTATCATATATCCTACATTATGCTCTTTAAAAAAGTACCTTATAGCCATGTTCAATTAGCTATCCTACACTTAACAGATTATGTTTCAAATCTGGAACATGACATACATTGTTTATGTCTCTCTTTACATTTTGTTTAGTAAGAATAGGTACAGTACCGTTTCCTTGAACTTTGACTAAGAAATCATTTCCAAGTGTAATATCAGATGAAATTGAAGAATCAATGCATGATAGTAAATCTTTGTTACCTGTCATGTGATTGATGCATCCACTATCAAGAAACCAAAGATCTTTATGTTGTTCTTCAGTCTTGTGGCATGAGAGAAACATACCTTCTGAGGTTTCTCCTTCATGATTTGAGACATGGGCTCTGCCTGAGATATGATCCGCTTGCTTCTTATGGGAATCAAATTCATAGTGCCTATAATTTTTGCAGTAATAGAATTGTATGCTTGATTTTTCATTTGATCTTCTCCCTTTGTCTCTTTGAGGCTGAAAATTTCGATTCTGGTTCTATTGGCTGTGAGCTTGGAAATTTTGATTATCGTTATGTTGTATGTGACCTTGGAAATTTTGATTCTGGTTCTATTGTTTGTGACCTTTACTTGAGTGATGGTTACTTGGACTTCTCCCTCTTCCTTGGTGACCTCTACCTCTGCCTCTTCTGAAGGAAAATTGAGTCTTGAAGGCATTAGCTATTGACTCATCTTCTAGACGGATTCTGGTCTCATGTGTCAATAGAGAGCCCATTAATTCATCCGTTGAAAAATTTGACAGATCTTTGGATTCAAGGATGGTTGTAACAACCATTTCATATTTATTTGGTAGAATTTTGAGGACTTTCTAAACAATTATTTGATCAGGGATGGATTCACTAGTCAATCTAATATGGTTTACAATTTCGGTGACTCTGGTCATAAACTAATCAATGTTTTCAAATTATGCCATTTTTAAAGTCTAAAAGTGTGTCCTCAAAGTCTACATCTTGACAATTTTGACCCTATCATTTCCTTGGTAAGATGATTTAAGGATGTCAGAGGCCTGTTTTGAAGTAACATCGCCTGTGATTTTTGAGAAAATCGAGTCATCCACTGAATTTTGAATACATAATTTTTCTTTATTCTCTCTGTTTCTCTGTGTTGCTTGACCAACTCTCTGTTGATTGGTCATGACAACAAGGTCTGTTGGATCTGGTTCCACATATCCAAGATCCACTAGATCCCATCCCTCTTGTGCTTGTAAGAAGGATCTCATTCTAAGGGACCAAAAATCATAGTTCTTTCCAAGAAGAATCGGTCCTTGTGTTGGTCCTAATTTGCTAGAGGTGGCCATATTGTAAAAAAAAATTAACTATTTTTTTTTGTTGTTGGAGATTTGTGTGCTTACCTATTTCTTGTGCAAAAAAACAGGTTTAGAAAATCCTCTGTTATGACTTTGGGCCAAAAAACATGGGGTAGACTCCTTATTTAACTGTGATCTGGCTGGATGTGACTATCCGAGTGTGAGATCTATGGAGTCAGAGCTATGATATATGTTCTTTACCAACTGTAGCCCCTCTAATGGAGGAATTGATCTCTCTGAATTTACTCGAGAGCCAAAAAAAATTGAAGTTTAACTTCTCATGTGACCAGGGCCTGAAAACCAGGTGCTCTGGGTCTTCAGGCTTCAGGCGTTTCGATGTTGAAGGTCTCAATTCCTCAGATTAGCCGAATGGATGAATAAAGGTATTATTTCAAAGGTCAATGGTCCTCGTTGATTTGAGATCAACGATCCTTAATTACTTCGGGCCTTTGGGTGATAGTACTTTCTTACCTACTGCTACAGAGATCAATGATCATCGTTGATTTGATATCAACGGTCCTAAAATACTTCGAGACTTCAGGTGATATTCCTTTCTTACCTACTACTGCAAAGATCAATGATCCTCATTGATTTGAGATCAATGTTCCTCAAATACTTTGGGCTTTGGGGATTTTACACCGCTCTCAACCACAAAACTCGTGAAGTGCCGAAGTGGCGAATTATCTGGACAGAGATAAATCCAACGGTCCTTAAGCATTAGCAAATGAATGATCAATATATTCTTTGGAACTCCGGTGTTCAAGAGTTTTTTTTTGCTAATACTGCAATCCTCCACAGTGTTGAATCTCTGAAGTGTGAGATCTGCCTCCATGTGGCCTACTGATTTTGACGGTCAAGATTTACTTCAGAACTTAGGGCTTAAGATGTTCCAAGGTGCACAACACCATAAACCTCCAAAGTGTTAACTTTTCTAAATGGCAGATCTGTTGATGCGTGTCCAAAGCCTTCAATGGCTCAGATTTAATTCAGGACTTTGGGTAGATATCACTCTACAAGACCTTCCAGAGTGCTAAGTCTCTGAAGTGAGGGATATCGCACTTCATGTCCTTTTTGATGGATGGTACAGATGAACTCCAGCCTTTGGGTCTTCAGGAGTTCTGGATTCTCGTTTTCTTCTTTCTTCCGAGGTGATTATTGTAGAAGTGCAAGATCTCCTGCCACATGTCCACTTCGATCAATAGTGTGGATCTACTTTGGATCTTTGGAGCTTCAGGCCTTCGGGAGTTATGGCTGCTCGTATCCTTCTTTCTTTCGAAGTGATTATCGCTAAAGTGTAGGATCTCGTGCCACATGTCCACTTCGATCAACAGTCTAGATCTACTTCGGCTCTTTGGAGCTTCAGGAGTCCTTTTCTCCTTAGCTTCTGCTGGCTTCCTCCTAGAGTATGAGATCACCTAATGCATGTCACTTTCTTGAAGATCAACAACCACGAGTGATTATAGATACTCAACTCGCCCACTCTTTAATTTCCTTGCCGATCTCCGCAAAGTGAAGATGCTCTTCTATAGTGGGATCAATATTCGTCGTTGATCTGTTGATCTGAAAAGATCAATGATCTTGAGCGATTGCAGGCTCACAACTTGCTCGTGTTTTAATTTTCTTCCCGATCCCTGCAGTGCGAAGATGCTTGTTCGTAGCAGGATCAATATCCATCGTTGATCTATTGATCTAGCAAGATCAATGATCCTGAGCGATTGTGGGCTCACAACTTGCAAAAACTTTAATTTAATTTCCGATCCTGCAATGCTTCCCCACCATCGATCTCTCTCCAATGAGATCTGACAGTCTTGAATTGATCTTTGCTTGATCTGACGGTTGATCTTGCTCTCGCTTAGATCTTATGGATGAAAAGAAAAAATTTCGCCTTACTTGCGGGCTCATCATTTTTTATCTTGATTAAAGCCTCAGATCTATTCGTGTATCCAATCTTATGGCTCAAGTAGCTTCTCATTTGCTACTTCTGCAAACTTTGTCCTTAAGGAATAATTTCATGAATTCTTTTAAATGCTTGTGGATATTTAAGTGTTTCACTCTTTTGCAACTCTTCTTCCTCGTGATTTCTATCTCCAACGATATTTTGATAGAACTTCGTACTACAAACTATTATCCAATCTTTGTGAAGAATCTTTCATCCCGTGCTCACGTTTGCGAGACAATATAAGTTCTACGCTCTTCTAGTTGTGATTGGGCTGCTCTCTAAGCACTATGAAGAGACTTACGTCCTAAGCTCTGATACCATGACAAAATGAGAAGCAAAGAAGATAATACAGAGAAGACGAAATTGGAAAACATGAATGAGCAAAGCACAATTCATTAAAGGAAAGAGTTGAGCTAAATAAACTTCAACAAATCAAGAAAATCAAGAAAATTGTACAGCTGGCCAGGACAACTAGCAGTGTAGTGTATAGTCACACACTATTGAGGTTACAGATATATTATATATTTAACACAATCAACATCGTGTCATCAACAAATTGATAGTGATTTATACTCTTAGTTCCTTTGACAATCCTTATCCATGGAAGATTTCCTATTTCTCTTTTCGATTCCATCTTGTGACTAAGAGTTTCAGTCATAATTATGAAAAATAACGGGGAACAAAGACATCCTTGCCTCAAACTCCTATTCCTATTGCATTGGAAGAAAGAGGTTGATCGACCATTAACTAGGTGTCTATCCAGGGTGAGATAACACATGAAGCTATCCAACAAAAAAAATAAGAACTAAAACCAAATTGATCCAAAACCTTAAACATAAAGGAATTGTTTACCCGATCAAAGGAATTGGCCATGTCCAATTTTATTACCATTCACTTTTCTCTTGCTTCAAACTAGAATGAATCACTTCTTGCACCAATACAATAGTCAATACTTTTCCTATTTTGCATAAACCCACCTTGATTAGCGGATATAAGATTTTGAATTAGCTTCTTCAATTGTCCAGCTATGATTTTTGACATGATTTTGTAAGAGGCATTACATAATAGAAATGGGGCAAAATCTATTGAAAAATGGATTGGATTCTTTTGGGACAAGCACCAGAAAGGAGGAGTTCGTGCTTCCTCCTGGATTGCTCATTTTTTAAGCGTACACCAACATTCTTTTAAGATCGTATTTGAATAAATCCCCAAAAAATATATAAAAGGAGATTGGAAACCCATCAAGCCTAGGGGCTTTGTTGGGGTCAAGGGTGCAAATTTCCCTTTTGTTTTTTTCTTCTTCTATGGGCTTATTCAGATCATTTTTTTTTTTGTATTAGTGATGACTGTTGGTATATGTTCTACTAGTTCGACCTCTTGGACTTGATGTGAGTGGGATTCCTTCTTGAATAAAGTGTTAAAGTGTGGATGCACTGCCTTTTTTATCACTTCAAAGTATGTAATTTTGGAGCCATCTTCCAAAATGAGTTCTTTTACATTATTTTTTGATATGTGTTCCCTAAATTCATTCGTGTGGAATAAATTGGAGTTTTGGTCCCCTACTTTGAGCAAAACGCTATGTGATTTAAGGTGCCACTGCTGCTCCTGCTCATGCCTCATAACTTGTTGAAATTACCTTTGCATATTAGCGTCTTCTTGTTAAAATTGCATAGTGATCTCTTCCTCTTCCATTTAATCTTGCACTTCACCAATATTCATGATAATCCTTTCTTTCTCAATGGTGGAGACATAATAGTTATTTTCCCAATCATTTAATGATAGTTTATCCAATTTAATCTTTTTATCCCTAATGTAAACATGGGTACTAGGTTGGTGTACCTATGAAGCATGTTTTAAACTTTTAAATAAAAATGTGTGCAATTGATTCTTTCAAGGGGAAGTACATGTGAAGTTTGTTTCAAAGTTTTAGACAACAATGAGTGTAATTTTAATGTAAATATAATTTCGAACTTGGAGAACTTTTTAATGATGCGATTTTGTTTGAACTAAGGAGAAAATGAATGTGCTTTTTTATTTGCAAATATTAGTTGCATATTTGTATATATTTGAAATTTCATAATTTTGTAAGTGTTGTATGAATGAGTCCAACTAATTTCTCTCCCCATACTTTAAGGTAGAATTTTTTATAATCCATTCACAACCTCTATGCTTCTAAGATAGAGGGTTACTTATTTTCTATAATCCATTAAAAATCTCTATGCTTCTAAGATAGAGGGTTACTTTGCATCATTACATTAGTTAAAATAAAATTTGAATTCTATTTAGTGTGGGTGATTGTAATTTATGGGCAATTTGGACTAAATTATGCAGTTATATAAGTGCATCACACTCTTGTTCAAGGAATCCACTTTAACATAATCTTTGACGATTACTATTTTTAATTAAATTTGTTGTAATGGGAAGCTGAAAGCTACATTATATGTTTGAAGGCAGTTTAATTTCTATAGTTTTCAACACATAACCATTGTTTCAGTAGAGAACCCATTCTTAGTGTCTATTAAAATTTATCATAATTGTGCCAACTTCAATCCTTTTCTAAACTAATCCCTTCACTTTTCTTTTTTTTAATTTCTAAATTCACATTTATGGTTTTTGTTGCCGAAAGTCTTTAATAGTCACCATAGTCAGCCAATATCATTGGGATGAGATGATTAAATGTCGATAGATAACTTGCAGTCTTGCTAGTTACACTCAGTTTCCCTAAATCCACACCCATTAAATAATGAGTCTACCATGGACGCTTCAATGAATAGATTTTTATCTTGAAAGTTCAAAAACTACAAGTAAGATAGCATTGCATCAAAATATGGTATCTTGGCTATTTCACATTGTTTAATTATAATTCCATGTTTGATATATTCTTAAATGTTTTTAATTAAAAAATCCACCAATTTAAAAATCCACCAAATTTTATTATGATATTAAGAATGCTTTACTTATTTTGCAATTTACATAAAATTCAAGTGTTTAACTTCCAAGTCTGTAATCAAAAAATCCATCAACCATGTATTACATTTTGAATCTCTTTTTGGGTCTGTCAAGGTACTATTTTTTGAATGAAACTTCTATGCCTAAGATTTTTAGAGTCATAAATTACAGTTAAATCCAATGACTATTTATGTTCTCTTTTGTCTAACTCATCTAATTTTCTTGACACATATAGCTTAAGAAGTCGATGCCAGTGTTTATTTTTTTCAATGTAGAAAAGAGTG
The DNA here is from genome assembly GCA_000966675.3 of Picea glauca. NCBI lineage: Eukaryota > Viridiplantae > Streptophyta > Pinopsida > Pinales > Pinaceae > Picea > Picea glauca. The sequence continues at coordinate 281,773 of JZKD02S0576700.1, forward strand.
ATGGATCATATACATTGCTTGGCATAATTGAGAGAAGAATTATTTCATTGGCTCAATTGAGTTTGTTATCACAATAAATGTTGGAGGTGAATCTGTTGGAGTAATGTGGAAATTAGACATTGTGGTTATGGGTTGTTGCTTTCTTGTATAAGTTTGGTTTGAGATTCACAATTTTAGGAGAGTGTTCTAAGTTTGGTGTGTAACTTTAATCTAATATATGTGATTTATTCATTAATAAGGGTCTGGTTTTGTGAGCATCTTTGCTCATTGTTCAACTATATAAATCTCTAATTTTTAAGTTGGTATCAGAGCAATTTAACACAAAGGATATCTCAATTCTGAGTGAGACTGTGCTCACAAAAAAACATTTTAAGTTGGTATCAGAGAAATTTAATACAACGGATATTTAGAAATTGGAGGAGCATCCATGGCATAGGATTCACACACAGAAATAATAGTTTGTATTGCACACAATGAATAAAGATACATCACACTTAAATAAGTGTTGTGAGATCCAACTTATTCCATTCTTTGAGGAAGAGGTTGAGAGAATATCTCAACATCCTCCAGCAAACCAAATCCAATCCCTAAACTCTAGTAGTGGCATTAATTACGCATTATCTCTAACACCCCCCGTTAATGCCTACATTACAAAACTTCACATAATAGAAAATTTTACAACACTTCGTCTGGCATGATCCTCATCAACGCATACACCCACTCTGATGCTTCTGGATTGCGCTCTTTCCTTCCTCTTCTTTGAGCTCTCCTTTTAACTCATTTAAAGTATAAATATTTCAGATCATCATTCATGAACTTGCACAATAGATAATATTGACAAACTCGACTCACTGGGGCTTCCATGAGAAAATTTGTCAAGTAATGAAGGGTGAAATCACGAAGGTGGGTTACACTTTCGTGACAATCAGGTCTCCAAAATTCCGAAAAACATTTTTTCGGCCGAACTTCTAATATTGTTTGGCCGAAAGATATTATTTTCGGCCGAACTATTTTTCGGCCGAAAACGTAAATGTCAAATCGAACGGTGCAATAACAACCCCCTCGATTTGCGTGTACAAATTTGGTTGGACGGATATTTTTTTTTCCGGCAATAACTTTCCGGCCGAAAGAGTGTTTATATATTACCAACACATCGACTGTATAACAGTTTTCGCAAATTTGTGTCGTGTTCACCATTGTGGTCGCAACAAGTGTTTGCAGTTGTGGTCGGGGTCGCCATTGGTCGGAGCCGGGGAGTGAGCGCAACTGTTGGAGCGAACGCAACTGTTGGAGCAAGCGCAACTGTAAGTATCGAAACTCATTTTTGTATGTGTGTGGACACAATTCTATGTGTGTGTTTTAAAAATAAATAGATTTTAAATTAAAATTTGAAAATAGATTTTATTGTTAATCTGTGTTGTGCTTCTATAGAATATATTTTAAATTAGATCTGTGTGGGATGTTGATTTCATTTTACATTTGGGATTGGGCGTTTTTATTTTGGGTTCCTGCATGTATCTATTTCCCTCCTCAACCACCGCGGGTTATCTCGGTTTCGAGCTCGCTTTCTTAGCGTGAGCTGCCCCACACACTCCATGCACTCACAGGTCTTTAGGAGAGTCAGCCCCGATAATTTAGATCGCTTGTATTGCCACTTGTCATAATTTTTTAGCTTGGCCGCGATGTGGGTTAGTAGGAGAGGAGGTCTGTGGTATGCGATCACGCTAATTTTTGAAAAAGACCTGTTGCTTCTCGCTTCATGCCTTCATTGGATTCTACTACTTATGGGTTGTTGATTTCGTTTTACATTATGGGTTGTTGATTTCGTTTTACATTTGGGATTGGGCGTCTTTTGTTTGGGTTCTTGCATGTATCTATTGCCCAACGTTTTTTTTTGTATTTAAAACCTCTGTGTTTACCTTCAGAATGGGCATCATTACATTGCGTCTCTATTTATTGGGGTCTACGTTTCACCTTCAGAATGTGCATAATTACAGTTGCGTTTTTCTTTTGGGGGTTGGCGGTTTTATTATTCTTTATGCCTATTCTTTGCGCCTTCTTAGCTGCGTGGGTTCCATCCTTAAACTCTTGATGTTATATATTTTCTGTTTGGATGTAGTGATATGAAATGTTAGGTTAATGAATCATTCTGTTTTAACTTCATTTATTTGTCTTCCATGCAAACTGGATGTTGATATATTCCCGTGAGTGTAATAATGAATCGTTCTATTTTAAATAATGATACATTCCCATTGTAATTATTGGGTATGAAGTTTCTAAATTAAGAACACTATGTTTCCTTTGTAAACATTATTGCAATATTATTGAATGTGCATAGTGTATACAAAATTATTGTTTTAATCTTGGCTGTAGGGTGCTGCTTAAATACTCCTGTTTTAATGTTGCTGTTAATATATGGTTCTATTAACGTTTAATTTCTTGGCTTGTATATGCGGTTTTAATATTCTGGTTAAATGCTGCCGTTTAGTATAGGATGCTATTCTCGTTTTAATATGGGTTTAGTAGTATCGTTGTAATATTCGGGTTAATATTGTGGTAAATATTAAGTGGGTAAATGTTAGGTTTAATGTTAGGATTTAATATTATGGTTTAATATCAAGTGGATTAATATCAAGTGGTTAGTATTATGGTTTAATAATGGGTTTAATTTTATGGTTTACATGGTGGGTTAATATTTTGGTTTTACAACTGTCGTTTAATATTATGGTTCCATTATAATTGTCAATTTATGGTAATGAGATCAGGATTCCCTTGTTGATGGTAGCAATTTAAGTGAACGTTATTATCATTTTAATCACAATGTTATGTTATTCTAAAACACAAAGATATGGTGGTGTTATGGTGATATAATCGTAACATGTTTAATATGTCGTGGCAACGTCATTAATATTTTAGTGTTAGATATCATAGGAATTATAACAAAATTGTGGGCTTATGATAATGCTATTGAATCTTTAGTAATTGATAATTTATAAAATATGAGGTCCTTGATCTAAGCACCTTGGAGTATTATGAATTAGAAAAAAGGGTTGGGTTGATTTATATAATGTTGAACTTAGTGGGTCATTGTCTGAATCCATTCTGCCTTGCGCCTTCCATAGAGGCCGCGGTCGTGCGTCCATTTATGATTGTACTTGGTTGTAATCATTTCATTACTTGTTCTTCTTATGTCGGGTGTTGTTCCTTGTAGACACCTCCATGTAACCTTAGTGTATATGTCTGTGTGTGTGATTTTTCTGTGTAAAGAATCCAGTGCTGTATCAAGAGTCTCGGGTTGTTTAAAGGCATGGTTTCCACTCTTGCGACACACTCTGAGCCGTATCAGTAGTCTCAGGCTGTTGAAAGACATAGTTTCCACTACTGCGACTCCCTAAAAGATTTATTAGTTTCTGCCTGAGCAGTCGGCCAGGAGCCTGTCTAATCTTCTTTCGAGAAGACATAAGACTAAATGCCCTGCTTTTCTATGCAGAAATAGTAAACTCTACTGTTGGATTATTCCATCTGTGACTGTACTGTGCTTAACACCTGGTGTCATTTTCTGCTTACAGCTGCTAGTCGTATGCCTTATGTCTAGAGGCTTTATTGCTTGTTTTCACTGTGATATGTCGGGATCGTCTTGTTGTGTTCGTCTTGCTTGCGTCTTGTCCTAGGTTGGGTTACTAGTTTCTGCCTGAGCAGTCAGCCAAGAGCCTGTCTAATATTCTTTCTAGAAGACATAAGACTAAACACCCTGCTTTTCTGTGCAGAAATAGTAAACTCTACTGTTGGATTCTTCCATCTGTGACTGTATTGTGCTTAACACCTGGTGTCGTTTTCTGCTTACAGCTACTAGTCGTACGCCTTATGTCTAGGGACATTATTGCTTGTTGTCACTGTGATATGTCGGGATCGTCTTGTTGTGTTCGTCTTGCTTGCGTCTTGTCCTAGGTCAGGTTACTATTTTCTACCTGAGCAGTCAGCCAGGACCCTGTCTAATCTTCTTTCGAGAAGACATAAGACTAAATGCCTTGCTTTCCTGTGCAGAAATAGTAACCCTAACACCATGGATTCTTCCCTCTGTGTTCTTACTGTGCACCCCCAGTATGTCTTAATGTTTGTGTTGTGTGCCTTATGCCTATGGTCGCATATTGTTGCAGTTACTCGTTGTGTGCCTTCAGTCTTCTTGTGTTGAACATCGTGGTTGTGTCTTGTTGGTTGTCGAGTGGCGACGTAGGGTCACGTGTGCTTGTTACTTCTACCCGTGCGCACACACCTTAAACACAAATTTTTTTTTGCACCTGTAGAATCTAATACATAACTAAATTAAGATGTTCTTGACAAGGCTTAAGGTTTTCTCTTGCAATGCAAGACTTAAACAACTTAATTATTGAGGAATTACATTGTAAATCCTATGGAACTTCAATTAGGGAAAAAAATGATGTATTATTTATGTAGACACTAGCATGGGCCCATAACTAATGGTCACTTCCACTCACCTAGAAAGCTCAGGTCTTTCTCCTCCAAAATGGCATCAAACGTATAATGAAGATTGTGTATTTTAGAGAAAAGA
>JZKD02S0576712.1:5520-16187 GCA_000966675.3 Picea glauca
GGTTCCAGGGTTGGCGGACTTACTTTTTCTCACCTCCATTTACAACTTCACTTCATGAGTCTGGTCGATCGTTGTGCTATTCCATACTTAGCCAATTTTACGACTGTGGGTTCTCAGGTTGACAGGATCGAGTTATCATATTCCCATGTTTCGTGATAGACATATTGCACCACAGAGTTCTGTGATCTACATTTTCGATCCTGGGACTCCCATGAAACTACCTATGTGTCGTTTTGACTAACATGAACCCGTTTGATCGCTGTGTTGTCCCACACTTAGCCATTTTCATGCCTTTTGCCATTGCGGGCTCTTGGGTTGTGAGTTTCTAGTTTTCACAAAAATTCTCGAGTCACATATTGCCCTCGTCAGTGCTCGCCACCCTCGCGCCTTTTCCATTGCTCATTTACTATGCTTTTAATGCTAATAACTTACCATATAAATTCGAAGGGATGACCATTAATTAGCGAAAGGCTAGAGGAGACCTCTTATTAAAGAGCATTAAACATGATTTACGAAGGAGTATATTATCTTCCACCAGTGTTCATTCTTAACATAATTTGGAGCAAGTGAATGTCTTCGTCGATTGATGGCAGCAAGTCGACAACAGTTTTGTTGAGATACACTGAATATTTTCGGATGCGAAGATTAGAGTTTTCAGTGGTCCAGGGCATACTCTTATTATTCATTCCCTTTTGCCCAGAAGGATATAATCTAGACGTCTGAAATTGCACGTGTAGAGTGTGTCTCAAAAGTTTTTGATTGCAAGGAGTTGGTTGTCTAGTGCGTTGAGAGATACATTCAAAGCCAACATATCATCTAGTTGCAGGACCATTCCCTTGTCTCTTTGTCACCTCAAATTTTTCGTAAGACGGTGAGGCTTCTCGAGCCAACACTCACCTTCATAGGTTAAGATTGCAGGGAGTTCTTAAGAAAGCATGACAATGGATTCAACCTCTTACCTGGATTTTTGGAGAATCCAGTGGTTGTCTGCGAGGATATCACAAGATCGCAGGTTGGTGCATTCAAAAATCTATTTCGGGAAATTGTATGGATTTTTACGAGAATAATAGGATAGAAAACCACAACAATCATTTCTCGGATGATTCTTTATATTCTTTATTTTACGGTGAAGGAACAAGCCATCTTCGATTGGGGTAAGTTGATTTCCATTGAAATCTCTTCCCAGTTGGCGTAATACAAGAAGGATATGAAATTTTTTATGTCATTTTATTTGGTCTATGTGATAGCACATTGTTGTCGGTTCTCGAGATTATCTATCTGCAAGAAGGTACACTGTGAGTTCGACCCAATAACCTTTTGGTATCAATCATTGTGGAGGCACAAGGCCTCCTAACACTTGTATGAAGTACTTAATGATTTTGTCTCGGTTTTCAAAGAATTGTTGTTTGGAAAACCACTTTTTCGATGTTTGACTAGGCGAGTAAGTCCCTGGATAGAAAGGGGACACTCTAACAAATGAAAAATTATAACATTATAAGGATTTTGGATCCAAAGAAAATCCTTCCTTCCTTCCATGTCACATCTATAGAATGTTTGTTGCGGAGATAACAAGACAATACACCTACTGGTTGCATTTTTTCTGTGAAAAAAGAAAAAAACAATTCATACCTCTGCCTTGGAAAGTCGGGGATTTCATATTCAGGACTATGAACAACATTGACGAATTTGCTGGCCACTTCCACAACTTCAATTTGAAATATGGTGATAAAGTAAAAGGGTTCGACCCTAATGGTACTTTTGTAAAGCACCTATTGGTTGTCGGTTTCATCGATTCTTTTATTAACACTATCTTGAATGAAGATGGAGATAATGGCTCAGGCACTCCTGCTCGTGACATCGATGACCTAGAGACAATATTCAACAACAATGAGTCATACAAGCAAAGAGGAAAATGTCAGGGTGAGAAAAGTGCCCAATCCTTGACTATCATGCCCAAGTGTAAAGCATCTTGGAGTAGCGTTCCAACAACCTACCCAAGTAAGAAAGTCACCCACGGTTCTTCAGGCGGAGGAGGAGATAAGAACCCTCCTAGCGAAATTGAAAGTTCTCATAAACTTCCGGTGAGGAAGAAACGAAAAAACATTATGTAAGAAGAGAAGGGACCTCAGAGAGAAAGTGAATTCCACGATATCTTCCTTGAGGATATGTAGTTAGAAATTGACATTGAGAAAGTGTTCACCAACGATGACCAACTAGAGAACACTGCTCCCTAGAACCCTCAGATGGAAATAATTGGGATCGAGACCTTCGATGAAGAAGAATCTTTTGCATCTTAGAGCTTTGTTTTTGACAGCGAATCGAAAAATTTGATTATTGAAAAAAGAGATGTAAAGAATAAGAAGGAGAAGTTTCGTTTAGAAATTAATCGACGAAATATGCGACCTTCCTAGATATCCCATATACATCGAGCTATTGGATATGCTCTAAACAACTCTATTGACGGTTTTGAAGCGGAGATTGTCAGGTTAAAGGAGCGAATCAAAGAATTGGAGGGAACTTTAATGCCCCTTCCAATGCTGGCTAGTCCTTTAGCAATGATCGAGCCTACCACACTTGCGACAAAGTTAAAAGGATCAATAGGGCTTCTCACATTAGCGCGAGGCTATGTGGAAAATAATATCAATAAAATGATGAAATTACTCATAGAGGCTTGGGAGATGTCAAAGAGTATGGTCTCTTTTGGAACAAGAGCAAATGCTTTTCATGAATATCTGCAAGCAGATTTGAAAAACGAGGAAGGTTTCTACCTCGATGTAGTTTGTACCATTTGGTGTTAAAGTTATTAATACGACAGAATTGAGAAGAAGACAAGAGGATCTCCCTTCCCCTTACATGAATAAAACAATTGAACACATATTGGAAGGAAAAGGTGAAAAATCTGAATGGTATAGTTCAAGCATGTAGCCAAGCCATAACTGGAAGAGAGGAGCTATTCAAAAAGCTAACAAAGATAGACCTTGTTGGTAGCACCAATGAAGTCCAAGACTCTAAATTGATACTCAACTCGTTTTTAACCAAACAAACATTTTATGAACAAGTTGAGATATTTAAAGGGTTGTCATTCGAAAAATTCTACAACATTTTTGAAAATGGTAAAGATGATGTGAAAAATTGGCCAGTTGATTATTCAATTAAAAACCAAGGTATTGAAGAAGCATTGCACAATATTTCTATTGATTTAAGGGACTTGGAAGGTGAACTCTTCAATATAAAAATTCGGCATGAAATCAACGTGGCACCAATGAGGGTCTACATCGAGGAGTGGTTCAAAAACGCTGTTGACAAGCTTACCAATGAAAGGCAAAGGACGATTGAGACGGTTCTCATAACCATCGAGAAAAACCATAAAATGACATCAACGAACAAATGAAAAACCATGAGATACCATCATAGTAAGTTCATACTGATTACATCTTTCTGTCTTTATCAAACTTTTCATCTAGTTACTCCACCTCTTTAAATAGAAAAGTTTAATCGAAGATTGATATTTTCTTTTTTCTTCTTACTAGGCTTTATTGTCTTCTATCGTCCACTTTCTTCTTTATACAAACTTCATTTTTATACATATTTGTTTTATGGTCCGTGGGAGTCTCAATCCCAGTCATTATGACAAACACATTTTAATTTTAGAGAATATGTATTGAACTATATATTTTTTAGAAATTCCAAGATAACTGTTTTGGGAACAATCTCTACTGTACTTTGTAACCCAATTTTTCTGAATATAAAGTATTTGAGGTTGATCTATCGTTATTTTCATTTGAGTTATCCATGTATTACTTTGCCAAATTTCTCTTATGCATGGGGATCATTTTCTTTTAGTTTTTATGTGATCATAAATCTTTAGCCCTACTATGATGGATGTAAGGAATTCTGTTTATTTGATTTAAATATATGAATGTGTGTTTTTTTTGGTCCATTTTCAATAACTCTTTTTAAAAATAAAATAAAAATATTTTCTGTTTTCTGTTTTGCTTTACTTTGACGAACTTCTTTAAAAAGTCTCATATTTTATAAATCTTAGACAGAGGAGTACCACCTCTATAAAAATGCAGGAGGATTTGCATCCTCATGAGGTTGTCATTTTGGTCTCGACGGATTCAAGTGTCAACAGTTTTTGCTATCATAGTGGGGACATGAACTGAAAATTCGAAACCTAGCCCATTATTTTGAAATAAATGACTTTACCCTAGGGTGATCAGCCCCAATTAGAAATTGGATTGAATAATCAACGAAGCATTTTGCACCAATTATATAATCTGGTAATATTAACAGCTCAGACTCTAGAGGAGTTAGAAGAGTCTTGTACTTTGTAACCCAATTTTTCTGAATATAAAGTATTTTAGGTTGATCTATCGTTCTATTCATTTGAGTTACCCATGTATCATTTTGTCAAAGTTATCTTATGCATATAGATCATTTTTTTTAGTTTTTATGTGATCAGAAATCTTTAGCCCTACTATGATGGATGTAAGGAATTATGTTTATTTGCTTTAAATATATGAATGTGTGCGTTTCCTGGTCCATTCTTAGGAACTCTTTTAAAAATAAAATAAAAATATTTTTTGTTTTCTGTTTTATTTTCTTTCGACGGGCTTTTAAAAAAAGTCTCATATACTATAAATCTCGGACAGAGGAGTACCACCTCTATAAAAATGCAAGAGGATTTGCATCCTCGTGAGGTTGTCGTTTCGGTCTCGACAGATCCATGTGTCGACATTTTTGGCGACCATATTGGGGACATGAACTGAAAATTCAAAACCTGGTCCATCATTTTGAAATAAATATACGACTTTACCCCAGGGTGACCAATCCCAATTAAAAATTAGACTTAATAATCATCGAAGCATTTTGCACCAATTATATAACCTGGTAATATTAACAACCCAGACTCTAGAGTTAGAATGGTCTTGACAGATCTTAGTCCAAGAAGAAGAAAGGTAAGTTCTCTGAAGACAAAGGAGAGAAGGGATCCATCACCTGAAGTAAAAGTAAACAAATCTCTGTCCGTAGAAGTGAAAGCTCTGATTTTGAAACCTTCTAAAAAATGGCGGCAAGAGACGAACAATCTCGGAGAGAACATCATGAGCAGAGACAAGGAGGCAAAATAGATGTTGCAAGAAACCAAGGAATCCCAAGATTTGGAAATAAGAGGATGATAAATTCCCCTCTTAATCTCATGGGTGAACAACACAAACTCCCAGTTCTCTCTAAAGGGGCACCTAGAAGGAATTTGTTGGAGATGGGACAATCGATGCAAATAGACATTTGCATTTATTTATTGATGTTTGTGACTTCCACCGAGCTGAGCATGATGACGTTATGGTGAGGTTATTTTTGCAAACTTTATCAGAAAGAGCTTATGAATGGTATACAACATTTCCCAGTAGATCTATTCGCTCGTTTAATGACTTCGAAGTTATGTTCTTTAATATGTTTGTTCCCCCAATTGCCTACCATACCCTTCTCACAGACTTCACTCAAATTGGGTTAAGAAAGAACGAAATGATACAAGATTTTAATCTCAGATTCAATAAGACTCCGAGTAGAATCCCATAAGACAAAAGATCAAATGACTCTGTTATTCTCGGTTGCTATAAGAACGCAATGCCCTCGAATGTGAAATATGCCATCAGAACATCCCATATGGATACCTTGGAGGAAGCAATGACTAAGGCTATTGAGATGGAATAAATTATGATTGAAACGGGTGCAGACCTCGACATTATATTGGGAAAGGTACAAAGACAAATGGGGGGATTGAATATCGATAATCAAGGAGCTTCTAGTTTGAGAAGAAATGAAGAGTTTAAACCTCTAGCAACTCAGAATCAAATGGCGGGAGGAGGATTTTTTAAGGGAACCATACCTAATGTAAAAGTTGACTTTGCAGCAACACATGAAACAAAGCAGAGAATTGAGATTGCGTAGATGAATAGGACCATCAAACAAATGTAGAATGAAATAACCATGCTGAGAAGGGGAGATAATTACACGCCAAACCTAAGAATGCTAATTCCAGAACAAAGGAGGAACCCTCCCCCCAAAAATAGGGTCATATTCGAGAATACTGAAGACCCACCAAGATCAAGGGTTCTTGGACAACCCACTCCAAATGTGACTGTTTTGGATGATGTATGTGACGAGCAAATGACCGAGCTAGAAGGATATTACTTACTTGATGAATGCTCTGAGACGATGCAAATGGACGGATGCGAGGCGTCCATGTACATATATGGATAAGGCGACGACGATCCCAACTCACAAGAAGATGTCGTCCAAACAAGAGGATTTGTAAATAGACCAAAGATTAAAGACGACTCCAACGAAGAAAAACAAAAAGAAAAAGAAAAACAAAAATCTCGTGAAAAGGTGACGAATGGGAAGGTGACAATTGGAGCCACAAGGCAACCCGTAGCGACTAACTGAACTCAAATGATGTATAATGTCGTGGAGGACTAAAGTAAACTGAGAATAACCTTACTTTTTACAGAAGTGGTGAAGATTCCTAAGCAGAAGCAAAATATCTTGAAATTGCTGTATTATCCATCAGAAAGAACGGAAGCAATCATTACCACTCCAAAACTGAACCAAAGTCTGTCGACTGTTAAGATGATAGGTAAAATTCCACCCTTTTACATCTCAATTGAAAATTGTGTTGTTGCATTACATAACTGTTTAGTTGATACTGGTGCAACAAATAATATAATGCGACTTGCGGTCATGGAAGCATTGGGCATGAGTTGCACTAAATATTATGAAATTGGTGAGAGCATATATGCCATCGATTCGAGAAAAGTGCCGGCGTACAGAGAAATCAAAGATTTCTATGCGTGGATTACCACAACTCCCCATATTATCATGTTTTTTAATATTATTGTGGTAGATCTGCATCCAACATATGGGGTTGTGTAGGGAAGAGATTGGAGCTCCATGATCGGGGGATATATAATGAACGACAACCACTGTATAATGCTACCAGGCAAAGAGGGAGCAATGATTAAAGTACCTCGAGAGTGCATAAAACCTTTATCCTTCAAGAAGAAGGATAATGAATTAATGAATGATTACATAGACGTCGGCATCAGAAACTATGCTATCTTGGACATGGAGTAGAACGAAAACCTAGAACGAGTTCAAGACTTGGAGGTCTTAGAATGTGTATTTGAAGGTTACCAGAGAATGTTATTCAATGGAGCATGCTCCAAATCAGAGAACGAGGTTGGGATTGTTCTTGTAAGCCCAGATAAGACGACACATCCTCATGCTATAAGATTGGAGTTTCCATGCACGAATAATGAGGCAGAATACGAAGCTTTAATCCAAGGGATGATCCTCAGACAATGAATGAAAATAGAACATCTCATTGTGATTGGCGATTCATAGTTGGTCATCCAACCAGGGTACCCAAAAATACAAAATAAAAAAGGAAAGGCTTAAATTATATTTCAAAAGAGTTAATGAACTGATGGGAATCTTTCAACGCTTTCAATATTTCTTTCATTCCAAGAGTTAAGAACCATAAGGCCGATTCACTAGATTTGGCAACTTCATTATCAATACCAGATGATATCATGAGCAAAACATCTTTCCAGGTGGAAAAGGGTCTTTAGGCCATCTATGCCTGATAATATTGAGTACTTGCAAGTGTTTGATAATGATGAACAATTGGATAATTTTTTGTTAAATGATGATGATGAAGAAGATGATAAAGATATTGTCGTCCCCAAAGACTACATACAAGACGAATCTTTGTTCACAAAAGACGATCATGCCAAGAATCTTTGTGAAGAAGTTTTAGTTCGAAAGGCACAAGAGATGAGAAAAGTCAATATCGGGACGAACCAATCCCCAAAATATGTCAATTTGGGAATCAATTGTACCCCTGAAGAAGTTGATCAATATGTCGCCTTATTCAAGGAATATGTTGACATGTTTGCTTGGACTTATGACAACTTGAGGGAAGAAGCCAAATCGATGAAACAAAAAATAAGAATGACAAATCCCAAGTTGAAGCCTTTGGAAAAAATTGAGTTGGAGAAATTGAAGAAAATAGGGATAATTTATCCCATCAGACATTCATACCGGCTTTCAAATCTAGTTATTGTCAGGAAGAAGATCGGGGAAATCTGAATGTGCGTTGACTTCATAGATATTAACAAAGCGAGCATAAAATATAATTTTCCTTTTCTCAACATGGAGTTTTGCTGTAGCAAGTCACGGGATCGACATGCATGTCTATGTTGGAAGGTTTCTCTGAACATAATCAAGTTTTGGTGGCTAAAGAGGATAGAGCAAAAACAACATTTATCACACCATGGGAAACAAATGTATACGTTAGAACGCCCTTCGGTTTGAAGAATGCCAGGGCTACGTTCCAAGAACATCGGGGCTACGTTCCAAGGAACCATGGATCATGCGTTCAACGAACTAATAGGAAAGTTCATGGAAGACTACCAAGATGACTTGACAATGCATTCAAGCAAAATGGAGGATCACATCCATCATTTAAGGAAAGTCTTTGAAATATGTAGATCATACGACGTCTCTTTCAACCCAAAAAAATGCTTGTTTTCCATGACTCAAGGCACGCTGTTGGGCCACATTGTATGCAAGGAAGAGATTTACATTGACCCGGAAAAATTTAAAGTGATTAATGAACTCAACCCCTTGACATCAAAGAAGGGAGTCCACTCATTCTTCGGGAAATTAATTTAGTTCGAATATTTGTTCTTGATTACGCAAGCATCGTAAAACCCATCAATTTATTGCTGAAAAAAGAATAGAGGTTCGAGTGGACGAAAGATACTTGAGAAGCATTCAACAAGATAAAGGGGGCCATCACCACCGCCCCCGTCCTTATTAGTCCATATTTTCAAAAGGATTTCATTATCTATTCATTTGTTACATAGGTAGTTGTCGTGTCTGTCCTAACTCAAAAAATAGCAACAGAGAAGATCTCCCCATAAGTTTTATGACCAAAACTTTATACGACTATGAGTTGAGGTACTCAAAACTTGAGAAACAGGTGTTGGTCCTTGTAAAAGATGTGGTGCACTTTCAAACTTATATACTAAACTCTCATGTGATTGCTTACGTTCCCTCGTCCCCTATTAAGATGCTCCTAAATCAACAATTGAGGGAAGAAAAATGGGCCAATTGGTTAGCAAAAATTCAAGAGTATGATATCGAGATCAAACCATTAAAGGCAATAAAATGACAAGGATTATGCAAGATTATGGCGAATGGGAACTCAGTTGATGGAATTATTTCAATTTCAGTCGAGGAACCACTAGCTGATTCATAATGGTACATAGATATCATATTTTACTTAAGGTTCGGGCAATTCCTTGTTACAATGAGTTCCAAGGAGCGAAGAACACTCAAGATGAAGGTGAATCAGTGTGTATTGATTGTTGATATACACTTTTTAGAAGGAATTTCGATAGTATATTGTTGAGATGCGTTGATGAGGATCAAGCTCCAACGTTGATCAAAGAATTTCACGAAGGAATATGTGGTGGACATTTTGCACCCACTGCAACTGTTCACAAAATAATCAGAGCGAGATTTTACTGGCTATCAAACTTCAGGGAATCGTATGCTACAATAAGGAGATGTTTGTCATGTTAATCTATTGGCCGTCAATCTTCGGGTACTCGTACACCGCAATAAGGAGATGTTTGTCATGGTAGCGGTTCTCAAGAAAAATGAAAAAGGATGCGATGCTTCTGCAACCGATTGTGGTGGAACAACCATTTTCCCAATGGGGACTTATGTTGTTGGACTAATTAATCCGAAATCTAGCAAATGGCACATGTACATTCTAACAACGATCGATTATTTCACAAAATGGCTAGAAGCAGTGGCGTTGAAGAAGACCTATGCTGAAGAATTGATTGGATTCCTCATAGATAACATTCTATCAAGGTTTTGTGTCCCTGATAAATTCATCACAGATGACGATTCGGTTTTCATTGGGTCAAAATTCATGGAGTTTTGCAGATAATATGAGATCATTATGGGTCAGTCTTTGAATTATTATCCATAAGGAAATGGCCTTGCCGAATCCACAAACAAAACACTTGTGCAGATATTGAAGAAAATTGTTAATGGCAACCAAAGAAATTGGCACCTGAAGCTGACAAAAGCATTATGGGCAAGCAAGACAACCTCGAAACATAGTACCAGGATGACTCCGTATCTATTGGTCTATGGGAAAGAGGCAAAAATTCCAATTAACCTCGAGCTTAACACAATGATCTCTGTAGTTAATACACAAGATATAGAAGACACTTCGCCTACTTAGAAAATGATCAATCAATTGATAAATATGAAGGAGGAAAGAGGCAAAGCCTTGAACCAGACTTCTCAGAGGCAACATATTGTCAAAAAGTATTTTGATCAAAGCACAACTATGAAGAATTTTCGGAAGGGAGAATTGGTACTTCTTTGGAACAAAGCCAAGGAAAATCCAACCATGCACACGAAGTTCTAAGCACTCCGGATCGGACCTTATGTCGTCAAAAATATATTGGGCTTCAACTCATATTTGCTTCAGGATATGAAATGAAAAAGGTTAATTCTTCCTGTCAATGAACAACATCTAAAAGGTTTCTCTTCTCCTAGCACTTTTCATTCTCATT
>JZKD02S0576723.1:0-16187 GCA_000966675.3 Picea glauca
GAAATACGTCAACAAACTCCTTCACCACCGGAAGGTGTTCTAGACCTTCCGCTACTCCCTTTTCGTTTAGCGCGAGGATCGCATAAAGTTTGCACCCCTTGTGCATACTCTTCCGTAACTGTAAGGAAGAAACGAACCACAGGGAAACTCCTTGGTTCCGTCCTACAATCACACGTCTCTGTCCTTCGTCATCAACCAAGCTCAACTGTTTCGTCTTACAGTTGAGAATCGCCTCATGCGTTTCCAACCAATCCATACCGATCACGACGTCATAAGATCCTAAGATCGTGACGTACAAGTTGAATCTCATGACAAACTCTCCCAGGTTAAGGGCACAGCCTGTAACCTTTCCTCCAACCTTCTGTTTGGCTCCCGAAGCCATCTCCACGAAGCTAAACTCATCCTGTTCGACTACCTTTACCTTAATCCTTTTTAACGCTGCACCATAAATGAAACTCTCAGTAGCTCCTAGGTCTATCAAAACACTAAGGGTCTGGTCAGCAACCGTACCTGTCGTCTCGAGCACAGTCGATTGGTGCTCTGCCTGGCAGTTATTCACCACTGCATGAATCCAATGGGCCTTGCCCAAATCTCCCATGGTAGCGGGTTCGGCTGATCCAGACGTTCTGGCCCTCTCCACAGGACAGTCGCGCTCATAGTGTGGCTCCCCACACGTCCAACACCCCTTCTTCGGCCCAGTAGTCCTGGTACCCGAAGTAGAAGAGGACTGCCCACCCGCCTGAAACCCTGGTCTGTTCTACTGAACAGGCCTAAACTGCTGCTGTTGCGGGCGACGCTGCTGCTGGTGCTGTGGTCCTCGATAAGGTGTCCACTGCTGAGGCGGCGGTCGTCGAGGCGTAGTGAACGTGGATCCCCTCTGGAAACCACGAGGTCCTGACGTATGTCTCGCTGGTGTCTGATGTTACAAATGGTTTCATTTGGTTTTGACTTGCTAGTTGTCTCCTCACAGTCTTGTAACCATACCCAGTCATATTTTGTGTTATGGAGTTGTTGTGTTTGATTTGAACCACCTTGGGTCACTCGATATCATTTTCCACATGGTCATGGTCTCGTTTCATGTTATTGGTATCTGCATAGTTGGTTATGGTGGTTATTATTCCAAGAGGCTTTCTTTAGAGTTGGTTTCTATTTCTCGGGCTCTACATTTCTATAAACATTATTCGACTTTTTGGGAAAAAAATGAGGGTTATGCCCTTGTGTTTTTTTGGTGTTGGTTACTGGCCAGTAATAAACCTCTCCTCCTCTGTTCATAGTCTCTACTACCTAGGGTTGAATTGTCACCATGTATTGCAAGCTAATGGTTATGTGGCCTGTGTGTCCACTGTGTTGTCTCAAAGGGTTCTCACCTATTGTTGGTATGGTCGACTCCGGTCTCCCTGTGTTGGTTCCACCGAGCGAACCCTTGATTATTTAGAGCTCGATGTTGGTAAATCGAGCCAGTTATATCATGTCGGGTATCCTGTCGACTGCTATGAGTTGGTGGAATAACGTCGACAATGGTTTTGATTATTGGCTCATCTATGTTGATAGATTTGATTACACAGTTATAATCAGAAATGATTATTGGTAAATAGTCACTATATTCTTTTATTGTCATAGCTGAATCGATAGCTCAACATGGCTTAAGGGGTTGATTAGAGAAGTTGTAAAAGGGAATAATAATGGGCATACCATCACCACCCTTATGTTGTAACAGTTGGATTGTTAACTTATGTTATGGTTTGATTAAGTCACAAAAATGCTCCTTGCGTTATGGGTTGGTCTGTATGTTTTCTATAACATGGTATAAATTAAAATGATGGTTGTTGTCACTGTGTGTTTAAATTGCCTGATCAAGATTATTGCAATTTAAAGGATTGATAGTTGTGAATTTGTTTTATGCTGTGTATGTTTTAATGGTTATCATGCATCATATCATTTGATTGCACCATCAGAGATAGGCATGGGTTTTATAATAATATGGTTTCGTTGCAATTTAATTGGTAAATTGGTTGAAAGAATGGAATCGAGCATGTTTTAGAAGAGATTGTGTCTGTGTTTTATTTGAGGAATTGATTTATGGACAATGGTTAAGGTTTTGATGCTGAACAAATTTGAAACTAATGACTGTGTGTTCATTGGAATTTTGTTGTAAATATAAAATGGAACAAACAAGAGGAAACAAAATTCTTATACAGGATATTTGGAAGGCATATTGATTTGGAGTATGATGATAGTGTGTTAATTGAAAGTGTTGAATATTTAAATGTGGAAAATGAAAAAGTATTAGCACAATAATTGTTTAATTGATCACAATAATTGTTTGGCTGGTGTTGGATCGTTTGCATTAAAAAGAGAACTATTTTAATGGATTACTTAATTGATTTTTCGAACAATATCCGCCCTTTTCCCCTACCATTATTTCACTTTTCACTAATTAAAATCCCCTCGCCTTCCCATATTCATTATCTACTCCATGTTCCTAAAATTTAATTACATTTAAGGGAAACTCTGTATTATTACAGTTTAAGATCGGAGGGATGGATTACAACGATATATTCTTTGGTTTACAGTTGATTGTTTCTTGTCTATGAGAAGTAATCATGATCTTTTCCCCCTCATTTTAAAAAATATCGCTCAATACAACCCCTCGCATATCCTAGAACCTTTGTTCACCCCCTTCTCATTGACAACTATTAAACAATTTGTATGGATTGGATTGCATGAGTTTGATATGTTGTTGAGCCAAATTTTATTTCATATTTTAAAAAGCGTTTTCATGTATGGTTGTTAAATAAATTATTTGCTAATCAATTATGCATACATGAATGATATTTTTCAATAGAGGTATCCATGGAAGAGGTAACCAAGGGAGAGGAAATTGGAACAGGGGCCCTAGAAGGCCAATATTCTCCATACACTTGGATGCAGAATCGCAAGAGTTAGGCCAACTATTTGACGCTGGGTTTTTAATTGGATTGGGAAAGGAGTGGTCCAACCTAGGCCTAAAAGGCCTCCTTTCCAATCCCCATAGGTCCCTGGTATCCTTGTGCCTTTTCATGTCTCACTACAACCTGAAGTTCCTGAAAAATGACGGATGGCAAGAGATTGTCCACCCGACAGTATCCCAACATCGTGGCTGGCCTAACTTGTCTTTAATTGCTCCCCCGCCTATCAATCAAATTGTCCAAGATGCCCCTATCCACTCACCAGTTCAATCTTCCCATGAGAGAAAAAGGTTGAAAATCGAGGCCCACCATGCCCCTGACAAAGGAAAATCCACTGCTTCCCATTCCTCACCCTCCAATGACTCTGATAAATTTGTGTCTTCCCGAATGCATTTGAGGGATGATTGCTCTCAGGTGATCAACGATATTATTCCTAAAGGCTCCACAGAGCCTAAGGAAAATTTGTAGAGATATAAAGGTGACCATAACAACAAGGGAAGGATTGCCTCCCAGAGTGGGAAATATGGATTTTAAGTATTTTTATTTATTAATTGTTGAGAAAAATTGACTTTTGAAATTTTGGACAACACATTGTTTTTGGTTATATGGGTAATATATTTTGGAAATAATTTGAGCTATCATTGAGATAAATGGTCAAATATGAATGTGATGATGGGAGTCACAAGGAGGGATGTTTTTTCTAATTAATTAGTTGTGTTATGATTGTTAAAATCTAAAGGGAGTCACAAGGGGTTCCATTCCACCTACTAGTTATTATTTATTTAAAAACCCTTATTATGATTTATTACTTTCCCCCCTAACTAAAATTTGGTTGAGTTTTAGTTAAATTAACTAAGGAAGTAGTTCAACTAATTCAACTAATTCTAATTTTCTTAAAGGCAAAAGGAAAGGGAGGAACAAGAAGAGAATAGAAGGAGAAGCATACTAAGGTTTTCTCTTTGATTTTTTATTGAGATAATTCAGTTTTCATTCATTCCTTAATTCATTAGAAGCCTAATTATTTTCTTATGATAGCAGGGTCCTACTGTAGAAAACAAGATTCAGGGTTGAATTACATCAGACACTTGTTTTTCAGAGGTGTTGATCTATCTTTGATAATCTGTGTAGACTTGTCTATTTGTGAGTTAAATTTCATGACTGGCAAAGGCTATTGTGTAGAGTTGAGTGGGAAACAATCTGTGGCAAGCTAATCCAGATTTTAAAGTCTAGTTTTTTATTTTCTGTTAGAAGTCCTTTTATATGTTTCATCGGGGATGTGTAAGTTTGACTTTGGTCCAAAAATTCCTCAGGAAATTTTGTAAAGAGAACGATTCTTTGATGAATTGGAATGAAATAAAGGATTGTTTTATGTCTCATCTATTTTGATTATTGAATTGGTGTCTTTACTTATGTATCTATATTTATTTCAACATATGATATGTTATAAAATTACATAAATAATGATTTTTTCAACAAGCTTTTATTTATAAAAAATAGCCTAAGCACTTGTAAACAATACTCGTGAATTAGGATATCAATTTTGTTGGCTATAAATATAGGGTGATATTCCCATCTATCTTTCTTTAGCCAAGAAGGATCTGAAAATCTTTGAGTAAGATCATTTGATATCTTTTTCTCAACATTTATTCGGTGACCATACTGGGAAGATCTTCAATATCTCTCTGGTTAATTTTATGCTTGATTAGCATCGAATACATCTATTTTTCTGATATTGATTCTTGGACTATTTTATTTCTTAATGACTGTGCCTATTGCAAGGCATCCCAATAATTAGCCTGGTCTTTAAGATCAGACCAACATTGCTTTGAATTTGTTCAACACCATTTTAGACACTGCCAATACTCCTTCTAAGCTTAGTCATTCATGGGAAACAATTGAATGACATATTAGTGCCCAAGAACGTTGGGAATCTAGACGTAGACAACCTATAAATCAACACTAACCTTCTTGTTCCTCTAGTTTTGGCTTTACTTTCATGTCCTTAGACTCTCGTGTTTCTAGAAGAAGAAGAGGCTTATCACCTGAAATTAATCCTATTGCTGAAATAGAAAGAAGGAACGTTGGGTTATCAACCCAAAAAAGTTCTCTAAGGAGAACTTTGTTTGATTAATCCAATTTGTCTTTGTCTCCCTCACCTATCATCCATAAGATGGCATCTAGTGGTGGCTCTGGTGGAACTAGATGTGCCTCCTTCTCTCAATCTTCGACTTCGTCAGTGATTGGTAGCCTCTATATCCACCATATCCCTGTCCAATCTACTACAAATCCCACCAAATTCATTACAAAGTATGGGATTTTTTAGTTTGAAGAAAATGCCACAACTACACTATGGAATTTGTCCTCTCCTCTTAACCTAACACTTGCTACTTGTCCATTTCCTAAATCCAAAGAGAATCTCCCTAGGTTTTCAGGAAATAACACTGTCACTACAAACAAACACCCGGTGTCATTTTATAATGCTTGTCACAGCATAGGAGCCAATGACAATGATACTTGCATGCGCTTATTCTTCAATTCCTTGGAAGGAAAGGAAGCGGTCGATTTCTTTGACCTTCCTCCTAAGATTCTATCTACGTGGGAGGAGTTATTTTATTGGTTCAAGTCCACCTATGGGAAATCTAAAATCCCAGATAAGCAGTTACGAGAGTACAATAACATCACCTATAAGAATGGTGATACCATCAAGTCCTTCAACTTGTGTTTCACTAAGTTATACAATAAAATACCTGAACTCATTTGACCTCAGAACCAATCCTCTTTCATGCATTACTACAATGCATTACCTTCCCCCTATCATCATAGGCTTGAGGAAAAATCCATTGATAACCTCGGTTCCGCTCTGCATACTTGTTTAGAGTATGAGGAACAACTTGAGAGAATAGGTCTTCCTCAGGGAGAATCATTTAAACAGACAGACATGTCCACCCTCTTACATCTAGTACACGATATGAATAATAGTATGATAGTATATGAGCAAAAAGGAAATGTATCCCCTCTCACCCCTGAAGCTTCATCCACTTATGCACCCCCCTTTATAAATCCAATTGAAAATAAATTTCAGCCTAAAGCTATCATGCCTCTAAGTTGGTGTAACGTTTGTGAGGAACACCATGACGAAGCCACATGTGAGGTAAGGAAGATCGCTAGAGATAAGATCTTTGGTAAAATACCAGAAACTACCATCGTTGTTCTAGATTTTGTAGATCCAGAAGATTTCATGATCATCAATACTAGGAACAAATCCTATGCCCCCAAAGACAAATATGATCGTCCCCACAACTCTTCTAGCCCAAGCACATCCTCACCAGCTACTACTGTTCAGGTTTTTGAGGTTCCTGACAGTCAAGAAACAACTTCCCCTTTCCCCTCTTCCAAATAAAATATTTTCAATCAATTGGCCAACATCAAAGCAGATGCCAGCCTCCTAGACATGGTTGTCATCCTTGAACAACAGAGGCATCTAAAACAATTCATGGAAGGAAAAGCTTCCCTTGTAGCCAACCTCTCTGAAGAAGTAAATGAAGAGGATTAGTCTGTAAATAAAGTAGGTGTACATAACTTTAGGTACCTTGTAAATAATCCTCTTTTCTATATTTATGTAAAGATTATGGATAATATCGCCGATTGTTTCTTCATTGATGGTGGTTCGGGCCCAAGTGTGACGTCGAAGATTATTATGGAAGAGATAGACTTGTCTTGTACAAATGAGAACTCTAGGAGCATGCTCTCTTATAATAGTATACAACAAACAACCATAGGTGATATTAAAGATATGACCCTAGTTTTGTGCGCACACCCTGAAATAAGGACAACCCTTAGCATTCAAGTAATTGACATGCCAGTAAGCAATTACTCATTCGTGTTGGGAAGAGATTGGCAAGATTTGACAAGTGGATACCTCTCACTCGATGAGACACACTTATTCATTCCTCAGAATGGAAAGAACATTATAGTCCTTAGAGAGGGAAGGATTTCACCTTATATAGAGAGTGTTCCACAACCTAATGTGAACTATATCAAAGAGAACCTAGGGGTGTATTCCATCTTTGCTGAGGAAGATAATATCCCATTGGAACAAATCAATTTAGATGATGGTATGTGGCACATGCACTTCGATGTTTCATGCTCTAGTGAAGGTAACGATGCTGGAATAATCTTGTACTCTCTTGTGGGGAATATTCATAACTTTTATTACAGGTTGGAGTTTTCTTTCACAAATAATGTCACTGAATTTGAAGCTTTATTATTAGGCATTGAAAATTCCTATAATCTTGGTTGTGGTCACCTTTCATTTTTTGGAGATTCAGAGCTTGTTATGAACCTTGTACGTAAGATTTACTCTCCTAGCAACAAGTTGATGAAACGATACACCCAAATTGTTTGGGAACTTATGTCAAACCTATTATCTTTCAACATCACTCACGTTAAGAGGGAATTGAACTCAATGGTTGATCGGTTAGATGTTTTTGCAGCCTCTCCTAATCAGAAACTTCTGCCACATAGAACTGATTGTACTTTTCAATCTCTATATCGTCCAGATATCCATGACAATATAGAATCTTGGCATGTCTTCCCTAGCAATGAGAGCACCTATGCTTTCATCCAAAATGAACCTTATAAGCCCAATGAAATCATATCCATAGAAGATAACAATATTCCTAAAGGATTGACTCCTCTAGAGAGTTCATTTTCATCAAGTGATGTAGGCAATAAAGAGAAACAGAAAGAAGAGGATTCAAAAAGGAAGGTGGGTGAAACCATCTCCTTGAAAATTGGGACACCCGAGTCTCCAAAGAATGTTAAATAGGTGCCCAATGTTCTTATGAAGAGAAAATGAAGTTTGCCGAGCTACTTGGTGAATTTCAAGATGTTTTTGATTGGTCTTATGAGGATCTTCGTGGTTTTGATCCTAGTCTTATACAACATTCCATACTCATCAAGGAAGGCATAAAACTAGTTAGGACAAAACAAAGACTTATCAACCCTGCACTGGAAGCAACTATTCGAAAGGAGTTGGAAAAATTCTTGAAGGATGGAATCATCTTTTCAGTCAAGTATTCTGAATGGGTTTCCAATTTGGTTCCTGTTCGAAAAAAAACCGATCAGATCAGATTAGGCATTGATTTTCATGTGTCAAATCAAGCTAGTATAAAGGATCACTTTCCTCTCTCTAACATAGAAATGTTTTTGCAACAAGTCGCAAGGTCACAAATGATGTCCTTACTTGATGATTTTTTCAGTTTCAATCAAATCAAGGTCAAAAGGGTAGATAAATATAAAACCACATTTATTACTAATTGGGGTACTGTGACTTATGAACTTATGCTTTATGTATTACCTGATGCAAGTACCACTTTTAAATGACCTATACAAATAACTCTTGATGAATTGATTGGTGAAGTTATTAATATCTATCTTGATGATATAATTGTGTATGTTAAAGGGTTGTTAATTACCTCAGAGTTTCAAGTGTTATGTCTGGGTCCTTTCAAAATTTCTTTTGTCCTAGGTACTAACTCTTACATTCTAAAATATTTACAGGAGTGATTGTTCTCCTACAACACTAACGGTTCTCACTTGAAACGTTACGTGGAACCAACTTGAAAAGTTTCAACGCTGTTTGCATTTTCTGTATATTAGTAGGTCTAGCTCTAATTTCATTTTTCCACTGTTTTTCATTTCTTCTTTTACAGTAGTTTGATTTTTGCTTCCTTATTGATAGGTTTCATGCTGCTTTTACAATCCTGTCTTTTTATTTTCTGTTGTTTTAAATTTTGTAAGCTTAATTCTGTCATGATTTTTATTGCTTTTTCATCTTTTAGTTGATTTTGGTCAAGAATAAGATGTTGGATCAGTTCTGCCACAGTGACACTCCTGCAAGATATTGTTAGTAAATAACAATCAAGCTTACACATATGTTACGATGCTCCCCCTGAAATTTCTTGAATTTGTTATTTGATTTCACTGATGTCTTATAAAAAAAATGGGTCATCTCCCACTTATGCTTTCCATTTCTTCATCCATCTGAGAATTTAAAAGAGAAAGTCCATAAAATTTTCTCCTTGAAGTAAAGAGAAGGTTCCGATTGAATGATTATGCATACAGGGATGAACGCCCTCATACTTAACATTTTTCATGAGTTATTCCCAAATTCTCAGTAATTTTTCCATTAAATCCAAACAATTCCCCCTGTTGCATAATCATCTTGTTTATATTCTTCTTGATCTATTGTTCCTGGTTTACGAAACCATGTGTTTTGAGTTCTTAATCTGTTGGAAACAGATTTCCCCGTGGATTCGTCAATTTGTTGACGATAAAATTCGCAATGAGGATTTCGCCCGCAAAGTATTGCTAAAAGACTATTATTTATAAGCTAATGATATATATAATACTAGTAGGTGGGACCCCCTTGTAGATTGGAGGATTAGAGATAGTCTTGTTACACATTTTATGCTTATGTTCGATGATGCTTAAAGGGTTCTATATGACTGATGGTGAAATATTGGTTTTATTTGCAACATAATGGTTGATGGATAATGCATGTTATGTGTTGGTATTGTTGCTTTAAACTCTAAATTCCATGTCATGATGGCTTATGTTAACTGTTATTACAATGCTATTGGCGCCATGATTTACTACATGCTACACTTGCACAAGACATGTGTTAGTCATAACAAGAGATAAAAGCAATATGGAATAAATTTAAGAAATAGAACTATGCTATGCTATGATATACTATGAGAAATTGAAATTTAAAAAGGGTTGATGTTAGTTCTAAATAGCAATGTTAGTGACTACATGATTTTATTGAGTTATCCTTGACACACTTGATATACGTTATGGTATGTTTTGGCAATTGTTAATATGATATCGGGTGGCGCATTTGGCAAGCAATGTATGTTAGTTTCGATGCATGGATTAATGGAATGGGTTAATGTTGGATGGTTGGCACGTACTATGTAATTGAATGAGGAGAGGATGGAAGCGATGTGCATTTACTACATGTCACTCCATACTTCTCCCACTAGTCATTACCCTAGTGTGGTTATTGTTCATTTGATTTTCGTTGTGGTTAAGCTCTGATAGTCAGGCGAGGAAGGAACTACTCGACCAATCTCACATTTTTAAGGCCATTTGGTTAGATGTATGTTTTTTTTCCCATCCATGAACTTGATCTATTTATGAAATAAATATTGGCTCGATGACATATTGGTCTGCATTTTTCTTAAGGCTAGAAACTGTGTAAAGTTGTGGTGTTTTTCTTGAATGGTTGTTTGTGTGTTATTCATTGCAAATAGAAAATTGGATGGTGTAAGTCACAATTTCATTGACTATTCTGTGTTAAGGAATCCAGGATGGCTCTCTGTTGTTTCTATGAGTTTTTGTTGGAGGTTTCATTCAGTTTGGAATTTTTGTCCCTCTCCTCACAGTCTTGTAACCATACCTGGTCATATTTGGTGTTATGGGGTTGTTGTGTTTGATTTGAACCACCTTGGGTCACTGCATATCATTTTCCACCCAGTCGTGGGCTCGTTTCATGTTATTGGTATCTACACAATTGGTTATAGTGGTTATTATTCCAAGAGGCTTGCTTTAGGGTTGTTTTCTATTTTCTGGGCTCTTCATTTCTATCAACATTATTCTAATTTTTGGGAAAACAAAATGAGGGTTATGCCCCTGTGTGTTTTTGGTGTTGGTTACTGGCTAGTAAGAAACCTCTGCTCCTCTGTTCATAGTCTCTACTACATGGGGTTGCATTGTCACCCTGTCTTGCAAACTAATGTTTATGTGGTCTGTGTGTCCACCATGTTGTGTTAAAGGGTTCTCACCTGCTATTAGTATGGTCGACTCTGGTCTCCCTAAGTTGGTTCCACCGAGAGAACCCTTGATTATTCAGAGCCTGATGTTGGTAAATCAAGCCAGTTATATCCTGTCAGGTATCTTGCTGACTATTATGAGTTGGTGGAATGTCGTCGACAATGGTTTTGATTATTAGCTCATCTTTGTTGATAGAGTTGATTACACATCTATAATCGAAAATGATTATTGGTAAATAGTCATTGCATTCTTTTATTGTTATAGTTGAATAGATAGCTCAACACAATTTAAGTGGTTGATTAGAGAAGTTGTAAAAGGGGATGATAATGGGCATATAATCGCTACTCTTGTGTTGTAACAGTTGGATTGTTAACTCAACATTATTTTATGGTTTGATGAATTCACAGAAATTCTCCTTGCGTTATGTGTTGGTATGTATGTTTTCTACAACATGTTATAAATTGAAATGATGGTTGTTGTTACTGTGTGTTTAAATTGGCCAATCTGGATTATTGCAATTTAAAGTATTAATAGTTGTGAATTGGTTGTCTTCTGTGTATGTTTTATGGATATCGTGCATCGTATCATTTGATTGCACCATCACATATGGGAATGGGTTTTATAATAGTATGGTTTCATTGCAATTTATTTGATAAATTGGTTGCAAGAATGGAATCGGGCATGCTTTAGATAAGCTTGTGTCTGTGTTTGATTTGAGGAATTGATTTATGGATAGTGGTTAAGGTTTTGATGTTGAACATAGTTGAAACAAATGACTATGTGTTCATTGGAATTTTGTTTTAAATATAAAATGGAAGAAATGAGAGAAAACAAAATCCTTATATAGGATGTTTGGAAGGCATATTGATTTGGAGTATGATGACACTGTGTTAATTGAAAGTGTTGAAGATTTAAATGTGTACAATGAACACGTATTAACACACAATAATTGTTTAATTGATCACAATAATTGTTTGGTTGGTGTTGGATCATTTGCATTAAATACATAACTATTTTTATGGATTACTTAATTGATTTTTCGAACAATATCCACTCTTTTCCCCTACCATTATTTCACTTTTCGCTAATTACAATCCCCTCACCTTCTAATATTCATTATCCACTCCATGTTCCTAAAATTTAATTAAAGTTAAGGGGAATTGTTAGAAAAACAGGACCGCAGAGCAATAAAATAAAACAAATGCAAAAACAAAAAACAGAAGACACACAATACAAGAGAGACACAAATTTACGTGGTTCACCCAGTGTGGGCTACGTCCACCAGAGAAATTGCCAGGTCCTTCCTTTTTTATTATCCAACAAATGAAGGGATACAANTGTCACTCCATACTTCTCCCACTAGTCATTACCCTAGTGTGGTTATTGTTCATTTGATTTTCGTTGTGGTTAAGCTCTGATAGTCAGGCGAGGAAGGAACTACTCGACCAATCTCGCATTTTTAAGGCCATTTGGTTAGATGTATGTTTTTTTGCCCATCCATGAACTTGATCTATTTATGAAATAAATATTGGCTCGATGACATATTGGTCTGCATTTTTCTTAAGGCTAGAAACTGTGTAAAGTTGTGGTGTTTTTCTTGAATGGTTRTTTGTGTGTTATTCATTGCAAATAGAAAATTGGATGGTGTAAGTCACAATTTCATTGACTATTCTGTGTTAAGGAATCCAGGATGGCTCTCTGTTGTTTCTATGAGTTTTTGTTGGAGGTTTCATTCAGTTTGGAATTTTTGTCCCTCTCCTCACAGTCTTGTAACCATACCTGGTCATATTTGGTGTTATGGGGTTGTTGTGTTTGATTTGAACCACCTTGGGTCACTTCATATCATTTTCCACCCAGTCGTGGGCTCGTTTCATGTTATTGGTATCTGCACAATTGGTTATAGTGGTTATTATTCCAAGAGGCTTGCTTTAGGGTTGTTTTCTATTTTCTGGGCTCTTCATTTCTATCAACATTATTCGAATTTTTGGGAAAACAAAATGAGGGTTATGCCCCTGTGTGTTTTTGGTGTTGGTTACTGGCTAGTAAGAAACCTCTGCTCCTTTGTTCATAGTCTCTACTACATGGGGTTGCATTGTCACCCTGTCTTGCAAGCTAATGTTTATGTGGTCTGTGTGTCCACCATGTTGTGTTAAAGGGTTCTCACCTGCTATTAGTATGGTCGACTCTGGTCTCCCTAAGTTGGTTCCATCGAGAGAACCCTTGATTATTCAGAGCCTGATGTTGGTAAATCAAGCCAGTTATATCCTGTCAGGTATCTTGCTGACTATTATGAGTTGGTGGAATGTCGTCGAGAATGGTTTTGATTATTAGCTCATCTTTGTTGATAGAGTTGATTACACATCTATAATAGAAAATGATTATTGGTAAATAGCCATTGCATTCTTTTATTGTTATAGTTGAATAGATAGCTCAACACAGTTTAAGTGGTTGATTAGAGAAGTTGTAAAAGGGGATGATAATGGGCATATAATCGCTACCCTTGTGTTGTAACAGTTGGATTGTTAACTCAACATTATTTTATGGTTTGATGAATTCACAGAAATTCTCCTTGCGTTATGTGTTGGTATGTATGTTTTCTACAACATGTTATAAATTGAAATGATGGTTGTTGTTACTGTGTGTTTAAATTGGCCAATCTGGATTATTGCAATTTAAAGTATTAATAGTTGTGAATTGGTTGTCTTCTGTGTATGTTTTATGGATATCGTGCATCGTATCATTTGATTGCACCATCACATATGGGAATGGGTTTTATAATAGTATGGTTTCATTGCAATTTATTTGATAAATTGGTTGCAAGAATGGAATCGGGCATGCTTTAGATAAGCTTGTGTCTGTGTTTGATTTGAGGAATTGATTTATGGATAGTGGTTAAGGTTTTGATGTTGAACATAGTTGAAACAAATGACTATGTGTTCATTGGAATTTTGTTTTAAATATAAAATGGAAGAAATGAGAGAAAACAAAATCCTTATATAGGATGTTTGGAAGGCATATTGATTTGGAGTATGATGACACTGTGTTAATTGAAAGTGTTGAAGATTTAAATGTGTACAATGAACACGTATTAACACACAATAATTGTTTAATTGATCACAATAATTGTTTGGTTGGTGTTGGATCATTTGCATTAAATACATAACTATTTTTATGGATTACTTAATTGATTTTTCGAACAATATCCACTCTTTTCCCCTACCATTATTTCACTTTTCGCTAATTACAATCCCCTCACCTTCTAATATTCATTATCCACTCCATGTTCCTAAAATTTAATTAAAGTTAAGGGGAATTGTTAGAAAAACAGGACCGCAGAGCAATAAAATAAAACAAATGCAAAAACAAAAAACAGAAGACACACAATACAAGAGAGACACAAATTTACGTGGTTCACCCAGTGTGGGCTACGTCCACCAGAGAAATTGCCAGGTCCTTCCTTTTTTATTATCCAACAAATGAAGGGATACAACCTACAGCAAAACCTGTTGTAACTTCCTCTTCTTTCTCTCACAGTCTCCTCTCTCAGAATACAATATTCACCATCATCCATAGCTATAATACATTTCCCTCAGGAAAAGAGGTTTTCCTTCTAGTGAAAAAAACCCTAACATAATCTCTACCGTTAGATCTGCAACCTTATAATGAATGGTCCAGATTTACAATGAAATTACAATATTCTTTTATAAGGCAATTTTTGCTTCGGGGGCTTTTCCCCTGAACCCCCGCTGGGGGCGCGCTTGCCCCCAGACCCCCCAGCTGAGGGGATGGACCCCCCGGACCCCGTAGAGGGGGTACCCCCCCTCTGCACTCCCCCGCGTGGAAAAGTGTACATACTTCTGGGGTGTAAATACTTCGTGGGGTATAAACACAGCTGAAAGCAAGGACCTCTGAATCAGGAAGATAATCAGGCTCCACAACCAACAACAACTTTGTATTATGACAGTTTAAGATTAGAGGGATGGATTACAATGATATATTATGTGGTTTACAGTTGATTGTTTGTTGTCTATGAGCAGTAATAATGATATTTTCCCCCTCATTTTAAGATTTTTCACTCAATACAACCCCTCACATATCCCATAACTTTTGTTCACCCCCTACTCATTTACAAATATTAAACAATTTGTATGGATTGGATTGCATGAGTTTGATATGTTGCTGAGCCAAATTTTATTTCATATTTAAAAAAGAGTTTTCACGTATGGTTGTTAAAGAAACTATTTGCTAATCAATTATGCATACATGAATGAGATTTTTCCGCATAGGTATCCATGGCAGAGGTAACCAAGGGAGAGGTAATTGGAATAGGGGCCCTAGAAGGCCAAGATTCTCCATACACTTGGATGCAGACTCGCAAGAGTTAGGCCAACTATTTGAAGCTATGTTTTTTAATTGGATTGGGAAAGGAGTGGTCCAACCTAGGCCTGAAAGGCCTCCCTTCCAAGTCCCACAGGTCCTTCGTATCCTCGTGCCTCCTCATGTCTCACTACAATCTGGAGTTCACGAAAATGACAGATGGAAAGAGATTGTCCACTCATAAGTCTCCTAACATCGCATCTGGCCCAACTTGTCTTTACCTACTCCCTAGCCTATTAATCAAATTGTCCAAGCTACTCTTGTCCACTCACCAGTTCAGTCTTCCCATGCGAGAAAAAGGTTGAAAACCAAGGCCCACCATGCCCCTGACAAAGGAAAATCCACTGCTGCCCCTTCCTCACCCTCAAATGACTCTGATAAATCTGTGTCCTCCGACATGCATTTGAGGGATGATTTCTCTCATGTGATCAACGAGATTAGGCCTAAAGGCTCCATAGAACCTAAGGAAAATTCAAAAAGATATAAAGGTGACAACAACAACAAGGGAAGGATTTCCTCCCAGAGTGGGAAATATGGATTTTAAGTATTTTTATTTATCAAGTGTTGAGAATAGTTGACTTCTGAAAATTTGGATAACACACTATTTTTGGATATATGGGTAATATATTTTGGAAATAATTTCAACTATCATTGAGATAAATGTTCAAATATGAATGTGATGATGAGAGTCACAAGGAGGGATGTTTTGTTTAATTAACTATTTGTGTTATGATTGTTAAAATCTAAAGGGAGTCACATGGGGTCCCACCTACTAGTTATTATTTACTTAAAAACCATTACTATGATTTATTACTTTTCCCCATAAATAAAAGTTGGTTGAGTTTTAGTTAACTTAACTAAGGAAGTAGTTCAACTACTTCAACCAATTCTAATTTGCTTAAAGGCACAATGAAAAGGAGGAACAAGAGGAGAATAGAAGGAGAAGCATACTAAGGTTTTCTCTTTGAGTTTTTGTTGAGATAATTCAGTTTTCATTCATTCCTTAATTCATTAGAAGCCTAA
>JZKD02S0576734.1:0-16187 GCA_000966675.3 Picea glauca
AAAGGGTTTTGTGAAATCTGGTATTTCTAGGACATGTGTAAATTACATAACCCTTTTTAATGTTTCAAAACATTCTTTTGCATTGTTATCCCATTTGAAGGAGTTTTTCTTTAGTAGGTTTGACAAGGGTGTTGTCAAATGAGCATAGTTCTTGATAAATCTTCAATAATAACCTGTTAATCCTACGAATCCCCTTAGTTTTGATATGTTTTTTGGTTAGGCCATTCTGTGATTGCCTTGATTTTATTGGGGTCCACCTTGACTCCTTCTTGGGATATGATATGACCAAGGTATTCTACATCCTTTTTACCAAATGGACATTTTCATAGTTTTTCATAAAACTGATTTTTTCTAAGAGAGAGAGAGAGAGTACCTGCTCTAAATGATTCATATGCTCCTTCCAATTTTTACTATAAATACGAATATCATCAAAGAAGACCAGTAGGAACTTCCTTAAGTAGGGACAAAAAAGTTGATTCATAGTTTCTTGGAAGGTAGTTGGGGCATTGGTTAACCTGAACGTCATCACCTTAAACTCATAGTGACCTTAGTGTGTTTGAAATGTTGTTTTTTCCACATCTTATAGTCTTACTTTGATCTGGTAGTACCCTGACCTTAGATCCAATTTTGAGAAGAATTTTTCTCCATGGAGTTCGTCTAACAATTCATCGATGAAGGGTATAGGAAATTTGTTCTTTATGGTTATTTTGGTTAACCCTCGATAGTCTATGCATAGTATGAAGGACCCATATTTTTTCCGAACCAGGATTACTGGAGCTGCATATGGGCTCTTGCTTGTTGTAATAACTCCACATTTTAGTAGGTCATGAATTAGCCTTTCTATCTCTTTTTTATGGTGGTGGAGATATCGGTAGGGTTTGACATTAACTAGTGTTGAATCTGGTTTAACCTCGATTATATGCTCTATTTTTCTCTATTTTTCTTTCAGGTGACAGCTTCATAGGTACGTCTTGGAATACATTGTCATATTTTTGGAT
The DNA here is from genome assembly GCA_000966675.3 of Picea glauca. Taxonomy (NCBI): domain Eukaryota; kingdom Viridiplantae; phylum Streptophyta; class Pinopsida; order Pinales; family Pinaceae; genus Picea; species Picea glauca. Next base: position 999 of record JZKD02S0576734.1, read on the forward strand.
TAATGTTGGAATCTCCGAATGTTGAGATTGGACCATTTATGCGGCTAATATATCTCCATTTGATGACATTGTGCCACAAGTTGGTGCTCCTTTTCGAATTAGTTTCTCCATTTTTCATGAAGATATAACTTGGGTGGAAGGTGGTTGGAATCCATATAATTTATATCTTCTTCCTTCTCATTTAAATTCTATAAATTGTTTCTGGTGATTTGTAGAATAGGTTCCCAACGTTTTTAAACATTGAATTCCCAGGACGACGTCTACTCCACCCAAGAGTACTATGTAGAATCCGGTTTCCAATTCGTAATCGTCTACCTAAAGCTTGACCTTGTGGCATTTTCCCACTCCATCAATTTTTTTCCATCTGTCACCATTACTCTTATATGTGTGGTTGGATATACAAATAGGTTTAATTTCTTTGCAACATTTATATCTATGAAATTATGGGTGCTTCCTGTATCGACTAGAATGGTGACATTCTCTTTTTTTCTGTGACCTTTTAGTTTTAACATTTGTGGTTGTGTTATTCTTATTATTGCAGCTAGGGATATCTTGGGCATAGCCTCTTCTGGTTCTGTATTGGGGGAATCTTATTCCTCTTTACCTTTGTTATCCGAGTCGCTATCAGATGTGTCTAATTCCTTCTCTTCTTCACAAGTATATAGTTTTTTGTTGTTGAATTTATGCCCTGGTGACCATTGTCTCCACAATTTCTGATTTGTTTCCCCATCTCTTATCTAGATCTTGTTGTCCACTTTCACCTTCCTTTAATGAAGGTGGTATATACTTGTTAGATTTGTTTGTAAAGTACTTGTTTGAGTTCCCATTTAGATATTTATTTGACCTGTCTGGACTTGTAAACGATGGTTTATTGAACTTGGCATTTTGTTCAATTAACCTTGTTGTGTGTCTAGCATCCTCAATAGTTTTAGGATTCCATAGATTGATTTGGCTACGGATGTAGTCATTTAATCCACATATGTACATTTTTAGGATTTGCTCATCTATGAACCTGCATTGCCTTGTTGCTATGACCTCCCATTCGTGCGTATAATCGTTTACACTTCCCTTCTGTTTGAGATGCACAAACTTGCTATACAAGTCATCATCATCTTCGTCATGAAATCTTTTAAGTAGGACCATTGTGAATATTTTCCAATGGAAAGAACGAATGTCACATTTTCTGGACCACCAAAGGTACCAATCATAAGCTTCTGCTTCTAAAATATTGGAGGTTGTCATTACTTTCTCTCATTCTTCTAGCGGGGGGTTTGATTCAAAAATTTTGTCCATTTTGTTTATCAAAACAACAATTCCTCTATGGTCCTTGCCGTCATATTTTGGTAACTCCTTTCTAAAGTTTTGGTAATATTTGTCTTGGAATCTTGGATTGTGCATATTCCTCGAAAAAATCACCTCTGGTATTTCTTGGTTTCGTTGTCTTTTTGAATTTATCTCTGGTATTTCTGGACTTAGTGGTGATGTTTGACAAGCCAAGGGTTCTGCGAATAAGGCATCTATCTGTTCCGTCAATTGTTCATTTTTTGCACTATGTTCATCAAGTCTTCTCTTTGTTTCATTTTTATCATTTTCGGAGAGCTCTAATAATCTTTCCCCTTGTTGTATTAACTTGTCAATTTTGCTTCCGCATTCTAATAATTTATCCATTTTTTCATTCATGTATTTTTGTGTTTTTCCCACATTGTTGAGCCAATATCTTGCGGTGTTGACGTCATCTCTACCCATTTTGTTGAGGTTAACGTTTTTTCTAATAGACCTCTTTTTTTATTATATATCTATTAATACAATATATATTGTTAATTATTATTATTATTATAATGTTTATATTAATTATAATGTCTTATTATAATTTATTGTTATGGGGACAGGGGAACCACACACACGACTGACGACAGGTACAACTAACGTGGTGTGTACGAATAGGCAGGGGAAGTACGATGGACAAGATAGAGGGGCAGTGCATGGGTTGCACGGAGATGGTACAACGACGGTAAAGGAAGTGGCATCAGGGAATAATGTGGACGAACAGAGGTAAGTCAACGAACTGACAACAGACGGATTTGCAGTGGAAGGATCGATTTTTAGTTGTACTGTATGGACAAGTATGACTATTCTGCTCTGATACCATTGTAGCACATAAAATGGTTATTTAATAGACAAGTATTTCTAAATATAGATATATTGATTGAATAATGAATGATGATTACAAAACCCTCGTGACAATTTACTATATTGCATTGGTTGGTCACGAGGTGAGAAGATACATGCCTCTTGATGAAGAGGTACGTGCCCATTGATTTAATTATATTATTATTATTATTTTCTTAAAAATTAACACCCCTATCCATGTGGCACTTGATATGAGGTAAATTACTTGAATGTTATAACCATATAATCATTTACTATGATCGTATATTGATATGAGGTAAATTACTTGAATGTTATAACCATATAATCATTTACTATGATGGTATATTCACATGTGTGATTCACACTACACAATTCCATGGTTTGGCACTTAAACAAATGAGAAATTTGATGTTCAATAAGTGGTTATAATTGAATCTTTTTCATGGCTAAGGTTAGCAAGCATTCAAATGTTGTTGAAAACCTAATAAATTGAGCATAACAAATCTGGGGTTTATACACTTTTCATGTTCCTTCTGAGGTCGTTTTGCTATATTTGAAGTCAAATATCACAATCACTTTAAATCGATGTATTTATACTCTAAGCGACTTGCATAAAGGGGTATTAATAATTTGTGACTTCACTGCTGGAATATTTTTTTCTTTAAGGTTTGATAGCTGGTTCAGCACTGATATTTCTAAGTTCTAATACACTTCATAAGTCTGGTCCACATTGTTATAGACAATCAAACAATGTGGACCAGACTCAGCAGGAAATTTGTTGATACATTTCCTGTTAATTTGAATGACGTTCAAGTAATATGGTTTATTTGGCATGGTGAAGAACATATAAGTTTATGCATATCTAAATCTAAACCCTCGCTTGGACAATAACAACACTTAAAATTTACATTAAAACTGTTGGAGTTCATTATTCTGCAGTATCTGGAACAAAAATTCAGTAGCATGGCCTTTCCTAAAATCATGCCCAAGGTATTAATGTGAATGTTATTTGGATACACTATCCTTTTGGAATTTCAAAATCTGAAAATGATGTTAAATTTCTAGAATGATATGTCTGCATAACTGATGTGAGGATTTCTTATCCTTTTGGAATTTCAAAATCTGAAAATGATGTTAAATTTCTGGAATGATATGTCTGCATAACTGATGTGAGGATTTCTTATGGTGCAATTCAGATCACACAAAATTTTATTTTTCTTAATGACATAATTACTGGTTTCTACTAAGTTTCCTAATTCTTAAGCACATTTTGAATAATTTTGCATCTTGAAATCAGTATTACAGTTAGATGATATCACTATTGGTTTTGACACTCATTTATGAATGGTCCATGTATAAAAAAAATGCAAATTCTGGAAATCGATTTTTTTTTAGCATTATTTGTGATGATATAAGAGAATCGACAAGTATAGAATTTCACCAAGATGAACACATATTTTTAAATTCATTGTGGAAGTTTGATTTTCTTAAACTCATACTTTCTTGTGGCTGGTAATAATTCTTGGAATCATATAAAGAATTTCACCAAGATGAACACATATTTTTAAATTCATTGTGGAAGTTTGATTTTCTTAAACTCATACTTTCTTGTGGCTGGTAATAATTCTTGGAATCATATAAAGTTGTGACACTTTGGGTTGACTTAATAATTTGTTTGCACTACATCACAATTCTTCCACATCTTTAGAAGGCAAACTAAATCGTTGGGATAATCATTTTAATAATCATTTTAATAATCATTTTAATAATCAACTTAAGCTGAATAACACTCCCATACTAAATGATAGGCTTGAGGCTTGACTGATTTAGGGATTCTCCCCAAGCTAGGGTAGTTTTCTTAGTCTAAAGTGCCAGGCAAAGCCACTGAAGTGACAATAGGTGACTTCCCTGATAGAGCCTCTAGGTTCTCCCGTTGAAACTAAGATTTTTCCTCCCAGAAAAAAGTTTGAGTGGTAACACTGTCCATTTCAAGAAAATCAAACTGATAGCATTAATTTCATGTCAGTCATTGCAAAGATATAGGATTGACTAGCAATAAAAAAAAATAAAACAATTCTAGCACAAATAAAGACGGTAACAAGATCACACAAATTGTTTATGACTCCTTTGTAGATGATAGTCCCACTAGTTTTAGAAATATTTTTTCTTCTCGCTATTTTCCTGTGAGGCCAATGAAGATGGCAATAAGGGCCCAAACATCATAGGCCAAGATATAAACACAAGAAGCAATTAAAAAGTGTGATTCAAAGTAACATATAGTTGTATGACATATATTATTCCACTAAGAGATGATGTGTGCTTGGTGGGAGATGTCATATAAAGAAATCTAACCAAATTTAAATAACATCATAGATTTATCTTCACCTTTGAATTATTTAAACTAGCGTAAGGAATAAAAAAACATCAATAGTTTTTTAAATAGTTTCTAATGGTGCAAAAGGATTGAAGTTATGTAAACACCAAAATTGGCACTTAATGTCTTATGGGTGTATTTGATAATGTTTTTGACCCTCGTGAAAATCGTAGAAGTCATACTTGAAGTATGCAGGTCATACTTCAATATTCTTTAAAAAAAAAATATAACAAAACTTAAAAAAAACATAATTAGAGGATTCATATTAATAAAAGACGCAGCAAAAGTACATCAAAAAGTGTTTCTAATCTATAGTTCACAAGCCTAAAAGAGATAGTGATCCAGCATATAATTGGATACCAAAAATAGATTCAGATACAACATAATACCAAAAATATTTATAGGTGTATATCCTAAAAAAAAGGCCTAAAAGTCTGAAAACTTTAAAGAACATATTTAAATATATAGTTGTCGACAAGTCAACTGATGGATTCATCCTTTGCTTGCATGACTAGATCCTTCACTGTCTTTACTGGTTCCACCTTCTTCGATACTTGATGGGATATGTGAATGTCTTCCTCTGCTGGATTTCCATAATTTGAATTTGTTGAGTGAACATGGATGTAATTTCTAGAGTGCTTCTCTTTTGATAATTGAGAAACCAGGTGATGAAACTCTCTTTGTTCAGTCTCTAATGCAGTGATATGTTTTTCCTACCACAAGAGTATGCATGATTATAAATTCAACCTAAGAGCTGTTATAAATTCAACCTAAGAGCTGGTAATGTTTTCTTGGCCCACCATTTTCTCTTTGATTGACTGAATTAAACTATAATGCCTGTCAATTGCCTCTTTGTGGCATTTAAGGGTCCTCCTAGTCTCATGCAATTTCTTATAGTCCATATTCCNTTCTTCCACATCTTTAGAAGGCAAACTAAATCGTTGGGATAATCACTTTAATAATCAATTCAAGCTGAATAACACTCCCATATTAAATGATAGGCTTGACTAATTTAGGGATTCTCCCCTAAGCTAGGGAAGTTTTCTTAGTCTAAAGTGCGAGGCAAAGCCATTGAAGTGACAATAGGCGACTTCTCTGATAGAGCCTCTAGGTTCTCTCGTTGAAACTAGGATTTTTCCTCAGACAAAAGTTTAAGTGGTAACACTGTCCATTTCAAGAAAATCAAACTGATAACATTAATTTCATGTCAGTCTCTGCAAAGATATAGGATTGAAAAGCAATCAAAAAAATAAAACAATTCTAGCACAAATAAAGATGGTAACAAGATCACACAAGTTGTTTATGACTCCTTTGTAGATGATAGTCCCACTAGTTCTAGAAATATTTTTTCTTCTCGCTATTTTCCAGGCCAGTGAAGATGGCAATAAGGGCCCAAACATCATAGGCCAAGATATAAACACAAGAAGCAATTAAAAAGTGTGATTCAAACATATAGTTGTATGACATATATTATTCCACTAAGAGAAGATGTGTGCTTGGTGGGAGATGTCGTATAAAGCAATCCAACCAAATTTAATAGATTTATTTTCACCTTTGAATTATTTAAACTAGCGTAGGGAATAAAAAAACATCAATAGTTTTTTAAATAGTTTCTAAAAGGATTGAAGGTATGTAAACACCAAAATTGGAACTTAATGTCTTATGGGTGTATTTGATAATGTCTTTGACCCTCGTGAAAATCGTAGACGTCATACTTGAAGTATGCAGGTCATACTTCAATATTCTTAAAAAAAAAAATAACAAAACTTAAAAAAAACATAATTAGAGGATTCATATTAATAAAAGACGCACCAAAAGTACATGAAAAAGTGTTTCTAATCAGTAGTTCACAAGCCTAAAAGAAATAGTGATCCAGCATATAATTGGATACCAAAAATAGATTTAGATAGAACATAATACTGAAATATCTATAGGTGTATATCCTACCAAAAAACAAACCTAAAAGTCTGAAAACTTTAAAGAACATATTTAATATATAGCTGTCGGCAAGTCAACTGATGGATTCATCCTTTGCTTGCATGACCAGATCCTTCACTGTCTTTACTGGTTCCACCTTCTCCAATACTTGATGGGATATGTCTTCCTCTGCTGGATTTCCATAGTTTGAATTTGTTGAGTGAACATGGATGTAATTTCTAGAGTGCTTCTCTTTTGATAATTGAGAAACCAGGTGATGAAACTCTCTTTGTTCAGAATCTAATGCAGTGATATGTTTTTCCTACCACAAGAGTATGCATGATTATAAATTCAACCTAAGAGCTGGTAATGTTTTCCTGGCCCACCATTTTCTCTTTGATTGACTGAATTAAACTATAATGCCTGTCWATTGCCTCTTTGTGGCATTTAAGGGTCCTCCTAGTCTCATGCAATTTCTTATAGWCCATATTCCAGGCATTGTCCTGGTCACAAGCCAAAGGAAGGCAGTTACAGATTTCAGGGCTGCCAAATGTATAGTGAAATGAAATGGAAAAAAGGTCCCAAGGAAAGACCAAGAAAAAAATAGGGCCATCTGCAAATGAGAGGTCATGACAAATACCCAGATGACCCAGAGACCTCATGCCACACTAATTTAGATTCCCAATGCTAGCAGAGAAGAAGAGTAGTAACAATCAAAGCACAGAAAATACATGGACCATACCACAGAAACAACAAATGTTTCAATTCTAGACTCAAATATAAACACAAAGCACTTCAGACCTGTGTTTCCAAATAGGCACTTCTGAAATTCTGCCAAGTTGATATCTGATTGCTTTGTGAATCAGAGGATGGTAACCAAAATCACGACGCAGGTGGCTAGACACACAGACGCCCAGCATAGCCTTAAACCTTAGAACTAGAACCCAAGGAATTCCAAGCACAACGCCATTAAAATTCCACCATGCTTACACCAGGCCTGAACAAATTATTCAAAAATATGAGAGAGGAAGGTTGCATGCATGTGGGATGACATGAGCAGTCCTCCCTCGCTCCAAGTATACAACGTACCTTGATATGGGCCATGTGCCCACTTAAATGTATGGCTCGTGGTATGAGCTTCAATAATCGTGGAATAGGCTGGTGCAAATCCTTATCATTAAGAAATATTGTCCCCTCCTTTTCCAATGTTGCTAGGTTAGCATGATGATCCTCTACCAAATTATTTTCCCACAAAATGTGGACAAATTTCACATTGATCAACCATTTCCAGGACCGCAAGTTAGTTTCGCTTGAATGATTGGATAGTTGCCTTAAGCAGTTTCCAAATTGGTGAGCCTTCTCTTACTACAAGAACAACATCTAGAGATCTTTTCCTTTCACCCATAAATTATTTCTTGTGAAAAAAAATTCCACCAATCAAACTATCCGGTGATCAATCTCCAAAGAAGTTTGGCACTCATTGCTAATTTCATCAGGGATGGATCTTTTATACCAAGGCTACCATGGGTCTTTGGTTCCTTGACTGTTGACCAATTTACCAAGCGACATCTCTTTGAATGTCAATTTCCTCCCTGCCATAGGAACCTTTTGATTTTTTAGGAGATTTGTTTCTTTATTCCTGTTTCCGTCCTTAAACACACTTGCAAACGTGAGCCAAGTACTGCTCACTTAGTGTGTCCTTGGAGGCACAATGACTAGGTTCAAAGCTCACGCTGTCACTTTGGCTTGAACCTCTTCTGTCTAGGCTTACTCCTGGGGAAGCCAACGGGGGTAGTCCCTAGTTTCTAGATGAGATTTAGAGTTTAAGTTCTAGGAGTTGATTTTAATTTCTTAAGGTTAGAGGGAGTCTATCCTATGATGCTAAGGTAGCAATGCAAGATGCAAGGGTTATTTATGTCAAGCAATCCCTTTCCCTAGGTCAACTAAGACTAGTGCCTAAGGTTGGGCAAGGGGTCAACTAGATGTTAGGGTATTTCGTTACAATAGATTACAAAAGAATAAAAGAATAGTTAATCCACAAGAATGCTAGATACAATTACTTACAACAAAGAATATTAAATGTACAAAGATACAATATAACAAGCTAACTATGTTTTGTTTAGATGTGCAAGAATTAAAGAATGTCAAGGAAAGAGCATCAACAACACATCAAAGCCAAACATGCTCCAATAGCACTTACTCTATTGGACTGCCCCTCAATGGCAACATTAACACAATAAAATTTCACAAGGACACTTAGAAGTTTTATAAATTTAAAGCACAAGTGTTCCACAATCACTTAAATCACTTAGTTGATTTTACCCACAAATATTACTTGTGTTATGAGACCGAAAGATTGAGTTACAAGTATTAAACCTTAAGATGTATTAGATGAAGCCAAGGTTTGATTTCTTAGTGAGTTAAGGGTTTCTTAAGATTGTGAGATTTAATTACCCTTGTTAAGTGTTTCACCGAAAACCTCCTCCCCCGGTTGCCAAATAGTTGCTGGATGCTCAAGAAGTGAGGCAACGAGGCCTACCCTAGCTTCGCAGGTTAGCTCGAAAGATTGAATTTTCACGGAAAGGACGCTCCGCGCCACGAGACCGTCCCTGACCTAATCGCCTTCTAACAAGAATGCTAGATACAATTACTTACAACAAAGAATATTAAATGTACAAAGATACAATATAACAAGCTAACTATGTTTTGTTTAGATGTGCAGGAATTAAAGAATGTCAAGGAAAGAGCATCAACAACTCATCAAAGCCAAGCATGCTCCAATAGCACTTACTCTATTGGACTGCCCCTCAATGGCAAGATTAACACAATAAAGATTCACAAGAACACTTAGAAGTTTTATAAATTTAAAGCACAAGTGTTCCACAATCACTTAAATCACTTAGTTGATTTTACCCACAAATATTACTTGTGTTATGAGACTGAAAGATTGAGTTACAAGTATTAAACCTTAAGATGTATTAGATGAAGCCAAGGTTTGATTTCTTAGTGAGTTAAGGTTTTCTTAAGATTGTGAGATTTAATTACCCTTGTTAAGTGTTTCACCGAAAACCTCCTCCCTCGGTTGTCAAATAGCTGCTAGATGCTCAAGAAGTGAGGCAACGAGGCCTACCCTAGCTTCACAGGTCAGCTCGAAAGATTGAATTTTCACGGAAAGGATGCTCCGCGCCACGAGACCGTCCCCGGCCTAATCACCTTCTGTTGCCCTCCTCAATCCCCGTTTTAGATGGTGAAGATGGTGGTTTAAGGTACCTTATTAAGTCTATTAAGTTGATATATCAATTGGTTAGACTTTTAGGTGTGTTCTTAAGTGTTTTGGTGACTTTAAGTTGCCTTAAAATGGTGAATAAATGCCAAAACCGAAACTTTTATGAGCTTAGAAAGTATGTTATTTGAGCATAAAAAATGAAGAGCATTAACACATATAAAGCATTGAAAGAGAGCTCAATAACGATTTAGTTTTATCACCATGCACTATATCATTAACATGAGTAGCTTGCTATGAAAGAAAACTAAAGCACAAGGCAAGGACAACTTGCCAAAAGAATGAAAGAATAACTCAAGCCTATAACACTTGTCTCATGTTGTTAAAGCATTAAGAGAAGAAGCTTTAAGTGTTTAAGAGAATCTTGAAAAATAGAAATGTGCCTACACTATCAACCTATCCAACAATTGCTTAGCTTGAGTGTTTTGGAAAATGGCCTTAGGACATTATAATATGAAAAGAGATTCACTTGCTAAACCATTAAAGCATTAGGCATGTAGTATGTTGGATTTAAGCATGTAAAATGAGATAGATCTTAATATAACTTATGCATGCAAGTAAGTTGATTATGCCCCAAGGGCTTAGGTTAAGGATTAGTATGTGATGTGAAGATCTAGATCTAAAATTTTTTAACCATTAAGCATTAGAAAATATCAAAGCACTCTACTTATCCTAGCTTTACGTTTTTGGGTATTACTCTCCCAAGATGTAGGCAATTTAGATATTACTTGAGAGAGAAAGACGAGAGAAGCAAGCAACTAAACACTTATCAACAAGTCACTAGCTATCCCCACGTCTTGGCTTAGAAGATGGTTCACACTAACCAAACCCCACGTCCTAGCTTGAGGAAGTGCTCAAAAATTGAAGAAAAAAAATTTGCACTTACCCTAAGATACCTTAAGCTCATCCTTGGGAGGAGGTCGTACCAATCCTTCTCCCAAGTTAAAGAGCCACTAAAAAAATCAGCAAAAATGACTAGATCTATGTACAAGAAGCTAGAAAATGACAAAGGAAGGGTTGAGAATGTTACCCACTTAAAGAGAAGGGTCTTGGAGTGTTGTGTGACTACTTTAGGGCAACTTAACCCCCTCAACCTTCTGCAAACCTGCAAAAAACCAGCAAGCTATGCTTTCTGAAAAATCTACACACAACCAACAATGCGAAGAAAATTTTCTGTTTTTAGGGAAGAATTTTTTCTTCTTTAAAACTCAAGATAAAATGTGATTAAAGTGACCATAAAACTATGTTAAGCTAGCTGAAATATATATGGAATGATAAGCAAGTGAAAGAATGAGCAATGATAAGAAATATGAAGATTATATGTGCTCTAAAGGAGGACTCTTCCTTGAGGCAATCCCAATAAAGCTCTTGAAGCCAAACCTGCAACACTTGACAAGATCATATGCATACAAAGATAATATGTCTGAATATGCTAATAAGATGAAAAACTTGCACCCTATCTAGCAAATCAACATATATAGATCTACAAGAACACTCGTTGTTAGATCTACCCAAGTAACACTTTACCCAAGATCTAATCTATGCATCAATCAAATCAAACACATACAAATTTACCTCACATGTAGAAAGAGCACAAATACTTGTTGCTCTTCCAATAATCCTCCAAAGTTTCTCCTTTATTACTCAAAAATGGATCTTGGAGAAATACTTGCTCCAAAACCCTAAGAGCCAAAGAGTGAATGAAGATGGACAAGAAGAGAGAGAGAGAGAGATGAAAATCAAGTAGCATAACAATAGCTCAAGATATGGTAAGGAAGAAGTGAGAAGAGGGATCTATTTATACTTGGAGAGGCAAAATCACCCCTCTTGGATCAATGCCAAGTGTCCACCACCAAGCACAAGCTAGAATCCCAAGGGTAGGGTGCACCATCTAGGGTTTGAGAGGTAGATCTAGGGTGTGGATGAGTGAGGGTGTGTTGGGATAACACAAAATAGGTAGTGGGAGGCTAGGGGAAGTGTGCCACTAGAGTGGAGAGGCCCCAAATAATTTTTAAAAATTATCTAGAATTTTCCCAAGTGAGGGGGAGCATAACTTCTCTAGGAGGGCGCACCACTTGGGGGAAAGGAAAGGAATGGAGGGCAATAAATGCTAGGAGGGGAGTGGAGGTGAGTTAGGATGTGATGTGGGGGGTGAGGGAAGGCACACTAACCAAGAGGAGGGTCCACCACCCGTTCTAGAATCAAAATTCATCATCTTATTACCAAGGGGGGCATAACTTCCCCAGGAGGGCGCGAGGGTTGAGTGAGTGAGGGGGTGAGGGGCTTAGAAAAAGGTTAGAACAAGTTGGGTTGGGTAGGAAAAGGTTAGGAGGTCTCTTTATATATTTATCCACCTTTACATCATCCTTTTAACTCATTATTACAATTTTACATTTTTGCTATGTCAAGACTTAGCAATTAAAATTGTTGTTTTTGACTGACTGACACTCCGGGTGGACAAACCCATAGAAGAAGTTGTCCCACTAAGCTGAAACTTGGTCCATGGATGTAGGGGGTCTCATTCCATTTATTTTGAGCACAAATACCCCTATCAAAAGTCCAAGGACCTAGTTTTTACAATTTTTGCTCAAAATTAATTAATTAAACCTCCAAACTTAGGGAAATTTAATTAAAAATTAATTAATTAAAAAAAAACTATCCTGTGAGACTTTCTAAGATGTCTTGCATGGTCATTTACAATCATTCCTAACAATATTTATCATAAGATAAGCCCACTGGAATGCCTTTCACCACTTTGGAGGAATTATTGCAAGTGTGAGGGAAAAACTCAAGGGAAATCAATGAGGTTGAAAAGCCCAATTGATAACCTGAGGATAAAAAACACTCGGTGAAAGGAACTCTACCAGTGAACCAATCCCAAGGTAACTGATCTAAACATGAATCATGCAGACCTATTACATTATTGACCCACGCAGAGGTGCGGAAATTCCAGTTACAAAAAGAAGTGTTGGGGCCAAAAATGCCCTGTAGAACCAAAGGTCTTCGACAAATGAGCATCTGACGATGCATCTCTTCATGGAACATGGAGTTGACCCCCTAGTTGGATAGGTGGTCAACAAATCCCATTAAGGCAAGTAATGTCAAACACTGGAAAACAGGCAACGCCAAAAGGACTAATTTGATGAGAACCAGTCGACCAAAAAGATTTAACCACTGTACCCCCCACTACATAAACTTATCTTTGATTTTGCAAATGACCCCTTGCCACAATTACGAGAAAGAAGAGTGCAAACAAATGGGCATGCTAAGATATCTAAAGGAGGACCAAGCATCATTATGTGGAAATGAGAAATTTTAGAAATGGCACTAAGCAAACTCTTTCTCACATTCCAAGCAAAAATTTGGCATTTATTATGATTGATCAAACCTCCAGAAACACATAATAAAACATCCAAAACCTTCTTAAACATATGTTCCACGATAGTGGAGGCTCTTCTAATAGCAGAGTGTTGTCACCAAATTGTGAATGATTGATACTTTTAAGTTTTTACCCCTCTTACCACTTGACGAGGTAAAAATATGACTTTTAATTATTGTGTTACACATTCATTTAATTTTGTCAATCCCAGATCCAATGAGTACTTGTGAGGCACTCAGTGTAATATGCACAGAAAAAAGGACTTTTCCCCTATATTAAAAAAAACCTAACTAAACAAGACTACATATAAATGGAAGGAAAAATATAAAAGGTGAAGCCACCATGTTATAACCCTCAACCCTGTTGGTGGTACCTCTCAGGATAAGGTCTTTGATCTCTCATAACCCTATACCTTCGCGTGTTCACCTAGTGGGTTTATAATCACAGTGATTCTATAGCACTCCAAACAAAGAAAAGGAAACTAATTATCTTTTTATCTAAATTCATACAAAGAACAATCAGGAATAAACCTATTATTAAGTCAGTATGCTAGTACTTGATTTCAACAGTTTATATGATTCCTCAATCGATAACCTTGTTGGTACTATTTGCAGAATTATTAAAGATACAGAACATTAGCACATATTTGATATCAGACCACAATACAAGTAATTACTGACAGAGGAATCAATAGAATGCATTGATCTAAGTCCTAGCACAATCAATGGTCATTCTGCAGCATAGCACAGGTGGCCATTGTGTAGCCCATTCTGTAGTCTAAATTAAGAGCAGATTAACATAAACTCAATGCAGCGAAGTAAGTTAACAGAATACTAACATACAAATATTAATTTATTTATAGCATAGGACAATACCTGTGAGCGGGCCCTGTCCCACGGGTAAGCCTATACTCGCGATTCTCAATTTACCACCAGTACACCAATAAGTAAGCACTCAAAACATGACAGTAGTATTATATTAAAAGTATGAATCTTGGAGCTTCTCGCTGTTACAATTCACTATAGTACGGTATACACTGATATGATATGCATGTTATAATATGAAATATAGTGTGCTCGTTTTACCATTGACAATACCCTTGTCACCCAACCATAGGCCGAAGCCACCCTCCGAGCACCTTAACCTTGACTGAGAATTACTTCGGAAGAAAACCCTAGGCTAGATAGCCAAACAAGGTGTAGCGCATCTTCCTCCAAGGATAGCACACCAACAATAGCTGATCAGATATTCCAAACCCTAGCCAAGAGATAGTCCAAGCCAACACTGAAAACTAGTTGATGCAGTAGCTGCACCTGCAGCTCTCCTCCACATGTGCGCACCAAACTGGGAACTGCAGTGCGCACCAGTTGCTACTCTGCAATTCTGAGATGTGTCAAATGAGAACTGGCACCCTGTATTTATAGTGGTTCTGCCAGATTTGTTGGGGCCGAATTATCTTTCTGGGTACATGTCTGTTCAGTATATTATTATTATTATTGGCCGACTTCTTCTCTTGGAGGCTAATAACCTAATATAAATTATCTTCTGGAGCCGACAAAACTTCTAGGGTTATTAGCCAATTCATTAGGGTTTTCTCTTGCTTTCGGAGTCTTCTATTCTCGTCAGGTTTACACGTGGAGGTAAATACCTCCTGTAGCTACCATAATATTAACACTCCCTCCTAGCTAGGGAGGTATTACAGGTAATGGTCTTGAGCACAAAAGCATACCATTTATCCGGTAGCATCAACATAGTCGTTTAGACTATCTCATGACTAGATCATGAGCATCACCATCACTATCAACTGCATCATCTCTAGAAACCATACTTCATCTGAGTAATCAGACATGATGTTGGATAAGTCACTCACACCATAGAGTGATACAAGAGTCATTCTAGAAGAGTAAATGCTCTGAATTGTTTCCCGTCTGGAAAATCTCTGTTCATCATTCGTCTGGATGATGATTATCTCCAATAAACTGCTGATAGTCTTCAAGGCAATTAGAACAAAATAGAACACAACTGTGTCTATCCATAGTAGTACATAACTACAATCCAGTGGTACACTACCACACCAAGTAACAC
>JZKD02S0576778.1:0-16186 GCA_000966675.3 Picea glauca
TGAAGGTGAGCACAAGAAGGATGAAGATGCAGAGAGATCGCTGCTAGGAATGAGAAAGGATTTTCAATTACATAATTATTCCTCACATGCAGAAGGAAGGATTTATTTCTATCATCTCAAGGGAAATACATCCATGTGGTGGGACCAACTTGTGCAGGTGTAGCACATTAAAGAGAAAAATGTTACTTGGAATGAATTCAAGAATTATTTTCAAAAGAAATACTTGACTAAGAGTTATTATGACAAGAAAATGGAGTTCTTTGAACTCAAACTAGGAAGTATGACCATAGATGAATATGAAAGAAGGTTTTTAGAAATGTTAAAGTATGCCTCCTTCATCAAGGATGAGACAATTAAGATTCATAGGTATTTGAGTGAGGTGCCATCATTCATCAGTGACAAGATACAATATGAAGATCCCAAAAATTTGGAAGATACCATAAGGCGAGCTAAATTATTATATGATAATCATAAAGGAAAGCCAACTTTCCAAAAAGATTGAGAATACAAGAATAAGTACAAGATGGAAAAAAGGAAGAAAGGGACTAAGTCCGCATTCTTCATAAATAGTCCTCAGGGACAACCAACTTCTAGAGATCCAGAAATTGATTGAGACAGGGGGGCAAAGGCTAAGGAATCCACCTATTCAATGTTGGGGTTGTAAGGGATATCATAAGTATAGATATTTTCCTCACAGAAATGGAAAAGTAAGAGTTGTTCACAATGTACATCAAGTTTAAATAGTGGATGACATGGGCAGGAATGTACCCAAGATCTATGCATCCCTAGAAAACAAGCAATTTGAGTTTCAGTCTCATATGATTAAAGTGGAAGGTATTATCAACAACTAAACCATTTCTATTTTAATTGATTCAGGATCTAGTCATAGTTATATAGATCCTAAAATGGTGTAAATATTTCATTTTCCAAGAAGAAAGCATGGAAAATCTTGGTTGGTTCAGTTGGCTACCATATCCAAAAGAAAATTTAATGAGATAGTTAATCCATGCCCAGTGGTCATGAATGGAATGAGCATTGGGGAAGATTTGAACATATTTCCTTTAGGTTCCTATGTATGTCTAATTGATATGTATTGGTTGGACCAAAACTGTGATATCCTAGATTGTTATAATAAATAATTTACGTGTTGGGATGAAGAAGGGAACCGAAGGACAATGCAGGGAATTCCCAAGGCAATAATTGTCAGAGAAATTTCATCATTGTAGCTAAAGAAATGTTACAGAAAAGGATGCCAAATATTTGCATCTCATATAGAATAAACACCTAAGGATAAGGGGTAAAATATTGAAGATTATGAAGTCCTAAAAGAGTTTGAGGATGTATTTAAGGAAATAATAGCATTAGTCCCTAAAAGGGATATTTATTTCTCTATAAGTATGATGTGTGGAGAAGCTCCAGTATCCAAGACCCCTTACAGGATGAGTACACTAGAATTAAAGGAGTTGCAAATGAAAATGGAAGAGATTTTGAAGGTGTATATATGCCCAAGTGTGTCACCTTGGGGTGCTCTAATATTATTTTTGAATAAGAAGGATGGAACATTGAGACTATGCATGGTATTAAGAAAGTTGAAAAAAGTAACTATAAAGAATAAGTATCCTTTGCCAAGGATCGATGACCTTTGATTAGTTCAAGAATTAAAAAATATTCTCCAAGATTGATCTCAGGCCAGGTTATCATCAAATAAGAATTAAATATGAAGACATTATCAAGACTAATTTCAGAATAAGGTATGGTCATTATGAGTTCATAGTGGTGCCATTTGAGTTATCAAATGCACCAGTTGTCTTCATGTGTTTAATGAATGATATTTTCAGAGAATACTTAGATAAGTTTGTAATTGTCTTTTTGGATGACATTCTTATATATTCCAAGTTGGAAGAAGAGCATGGAAAAAACTTTAACATGGTATTAAAATTATTAAGGGAGCATCAGTCGTATGCGAAATTGAGAAAGTGCTCATTTTATCAAAACCAAATTCATTATTTGGGGCATATCATATTAGAGGAAGGGATAGCAGTGGATCCTAAAAATATTGAGTCCATTAGAGGATGTTCAACACCTAAGAAGTTGACAGAAGTCAGATCTTTCATGGTCCTTGTAAGATACTACAGAAGATTTATTGCAATATTCTCAAAGATTGCATACCCGATCACTTCCTTTCAAAAGAAGGGAGTGAAGTTTCAATGGACATTGGAGTGTGAAAATAGTTTCCAACACTTGAAAAAGTTATTAACCAATGCTCCAATACTAAGGATTGTTGATCCAAATGAAGACTTCATTGTATGCATAGGTTCATGTAAAGAAGGACTTGGTGGAGTCCTTAGTCAAAATGGTTATGTTGTATGTTATGAATCAAGGAATTTGAAGGATCATGAAAGACATTATGCCACTCATGATTTGGATTTGGTAGCCATAGAGAATGAATTGAATAAGTGGAGGAACTACCTCATGTGGAAAAGGCTTGAGCTAAGGACATAGCATAATGGTCTGAAATATTTATTTGAACAACCAACTCTAAATTCCAGGAAAATAAGGTGGTTGGAATTTCTCAGTGAATATGAATTTGATATAAAGAATATCAAAGAAAAAGAGAACAAGGTGGTTGATGCACTCGGTGGAAGAGTGCATTAGTTGCATGTTACAACCATTATCATGTCCCAATATGATTTGAAAGACGAAATCTTAGTGGTTGCAAAATCAGATTTGCAATACATGCAATTAATGGAAAAATTCAAGCAAGGTATTTTGCAGCAGAAAATTGAGGACTACAAGATGGGAAATGATGAAATTATCATGTACATAAGCAGAATTTATGGACCAAATTCTCAATAATTGAAAAATATGACATTGAGAGAAATTCATAATGTACTTTATGTTGGACACCCATGGTATCATAAAACTATTGAAGTTGTCAAGAGACAATATTATTGGTCATGAATGAAGAAAAAAGTCTTTGAGTACATTGCGAAATGTTTGGAGTGTCAAAAAAGTTAAGGCTGAGCATAGACACCCAGTTGGGTTTCTACAACCATTACCCATCCCTGAGTGGAAATGGGAAGCAGTAACAATGGAATTCATCACCAAGCTTCCCAGAATAAGAAAGCAACATGATTCTATCATAGTGGTGGTGGAAAATCTTACCAAAGCTTCCCATTTCATTCTAGTGAAGATCACTCACAAGGAAACTAACATTGTTGATATTTATATGAGGGAAATTTCTTAATTTCATGGTATACCTAAGAAATTTTTTTCTGACAAAGATCCAAAGTTTAGATCCAATTTATGGAAAGGATTATTTAAATGATTTGGAACAAATTTGAATTTTAGCACAACTTATCATCCATAATCTAATGGGAAAACAAAGAGGGTGAACCAAGTAATATAGAATATGTTGAGGATGTATGTGATGGATAAACCATGAAAATAGGAATAATACCTACACTTGGTAGAGTTTTCTTATAAAAATGGGTACCAAGCATCTCTAAAGATTATCCCATTTGAAGCACTTTATGGTAGAAGGTGCAACACACCTATAATATGGGACAATCCAATAGATAGAGCAGTGGTTGAGCCAGATTTACTTGGGGAAATGGAAGAGAATATGTCGAAAATAAAGAATAATTTAAGGTTTCTCAAGACGGGAAGAAAATCTAAGTTCATAAGGGTATAATTCAGAGGGAATTTAAAGTGGGTGACCATGTATTCTTGAAAGTGAAGGCCAAAACAAGTTCCCTAAAGTTGGGAAATTTTTCAAAGTTGGCAGGTCGTTCTTGTGGGCCATTTGAAATCCTAGAGAGGATTGGGACTATAGAATATATTATTGCATTACCTACATCAATTTCTATTAATAATGTATTCCATGTATCATTTCTCGAAAAATATATACCTGATGCTAATCATGTTATTGATTAGAATGTGATTAAGGTGGAGCAAGATGGTGCTTTTTAGGTGCATTTGGTGTGCATACTAGATTGGAAGATCAAGTAGCTCTAGAATCGACCCATATATATACTAAAGGTCCAATGGACCTGGTACAATCCCGAGGATGCAACTTGGGAGAACTAGGATGTTATGCAGGTAAAATACCCACATATTTTTTAAATTTTTTTGAAAATTTTGGTGATAAATGTGTGTGTGTGTGTGTTACACTGAGGACGATGCATAAATAAGGAGAGGGGAATGTAATATGCTAAGACCGATCTCCAATTGAAATTATAAGTATGTTTTATAGGCTAGTGAACTAGGTGTTTATATGCCAGAAGACTGATGTGATGATTAGGCCAAAGAGCCTAGATGCTAAAGGCAAGTGAGCCTATTCTTGTATATGAAAACACTCATATAATTAATATAATACATCATTGCGTGTATAATGACCATGATAAAATCGTATGAGGGAATAGAATCCACTAGAAAGGGAAAGGGAGGGCTAAGAGCCTAGGAAAGGACTTAAGCTAGAGGGCTTGTTGCCAAAGGAATATTATAATATTATTCCTAAAGACTTTGGTGAGGATAATTATTTTATCCTAAGTTCTTATGGAAAAGATAAGGAATTACAAGTGGAGATAATAGAGCTCATTGAGATCCATGTGTCTTCAAGGGCACATGAAAATAAAGGTGGGGGAAATTAGTCCATTTCCCACTCACCCGGCTGTTCATGCATTCAGCCATTCGCTCCATGCTCTCCATCAGATTTACCTCTCTATCCTACACACACTCTTGAGTGACCCGTAGCTTTCATGTTACCAACAGTAAATCGTTTCCCTCCTAGGAGGATTTTAGGGGGAAAATATCTCTCAAGGATTTTAAGGAGGACATATCTCTCAAGATCCACCAAGTTAGGATTTTCGTTTGAGAAAATATCTCAACCATCCATGAGATTCTCAATCTCTCGTTAATATTAGGAAACTAAATGTGAGGTGGATTCTCACACTAATTTAATTTACTTTTTATGAATATTAATAAATAATTCACGTGCACATTGTATTTTGACCTTCATATGATATATTTTTCCTCCTCATTGACTAGGGATTGTGACAAATGTTCTTTCATGGTGTCAGTGTATGTGACACTTTTATGACACTTGCGAAAGTTAGGGTGAGGTACATAAGTGTGGAATTTTGGTGTGTAACAGATTGCCCTCTAAAGTTTGTGGTCATAAGATAAATCGATGGACAAAACACTTTACAATTCTTCAATGCAAGGGTATGGAGTTGGAGAACCTAGTAGAATATGCAAACAAACATCAAAAAATATTAATATATGTTCCATTTTTTAGAAAAGTATACCTATGCTCGGAATACGAGATGAGTCAAATCACAACCATCTACCAATACACCGTGAATCCATGAAAAATACTGACTAAGGATATGGCCATGAGAGATACAATGTGGATCCATACCTCCATGTCATGACCTGATCGTAGCCACAAAAAATACACAGTGGAGCTACAAGATGATAAAACATATCCACAAACCAATACAATGTGGATGTATGTGAAAGTATATATATCATCATGCTTAAATGATCTCCTTCGCACACTAGGAAAAACATATAATAGAGTGAACACTCAACCCAGGGTCTTCGTCTGAAACCAATTGTGCTATGAATCTAGCCATGTGAATAGATGATTTGATGTCGAAGATGGTATATACCACTTGATTATCGATCATTGAGGTAAATTGTTAAGAAGTGCRAGGTAAATCACCAGTGATGTCAATGACGCCCAAGGTACCGTAGTACATTCCAATGAATRTGAATAAATGAGTTGAGGTCAAACATTCGTGGAATCATCCAATCAAARTTCAATGATGTAAACATACTGTAGGAAGYGAGGAGGTCAACCATTGAGGCATTTAGGTCCCAAGGTACTAACTGGTTTCTAAGTCTAATTCATGGATGATGTATTGAAGTYGACAGRAAAATATTGATTGAAGAAGGGCCTTGATGTATCCCCCATCATCGACACAAAAATTAGATAGGAAAGGATGTAAGATGGTGAATTGAATGAGTATGGACTAACAGAGGAAATGGAARCTATAAATATTGTAGATGGATRTTTTGAAGTGAAACTTCCCTTGAACATGATGAGGCAYGACAATTGACTTGGAATAATTGACTCAAAGAGTACCAAGAATATAATGTGACAACAATAAGAGCACTCTTCGAATGGAAAAATAGTATGGCGACACATGGAATTGGAATGACTCAGAGACAAACATATTACCAAACCATAATATGAGACAAAAATAGGTTCCATGTTCAAGGGAAAAAATAGCTTCCATAAAGGATTCCAAAAACTTGACCCACTTCCTTGAAGTTTTCCCCCACCCAGATAGATGAGTACCTATTTTTCATTTAAGGAGCTCGAGGAGGGTAACACATGCTCAATATAACTCACCTTTGGTAAGTTTCTCTTCCTTTATTTAACAAACTGGAATAAGTAAGGCTTTGTTCCCATATGGGTCCTTCAATGTGTAGTTTAGCAATTCCAGAAAAGGAAAACTCAGTGGTTTTTCATGTTTAGAGAGTTCGAAAAGAACTTAAAGGTGACTCCATGTTTGTCCTTTTTGATGGTTTTTAGTCTCTAAGGTACGAAAAAGTATAAAATGATATGACAGAGAACTCTTCTAATCATGCTTGATTAGAGTGTTCCTTTTTCGTGATTTTAGTCTCCAAGGTCTGAAAAATTATAAAATGATACGATAGAGAACTCTTGTAATCATGGTTTATTAGAGTGTTCCTTTTTAGTAATTAGTCACATGAGGACAAAAAAGAGATAAAATACCAATCAAAATATGCTTGTTCAAACCTTTTATTTAGTGTGAAAGGAAGCAAGATCACTCGACAATCTTCTCATGTTTAGAGAGTCTGAAAAGATCTTAAAGGAAACTCAAGGGGGTTCCTTTTTCATATAACCGTTACGACTCTTAAAAGTGATAAAAGTATACTCGGTCACATACTCATGTATTTACGAGCAAAAGAAAGAACAAAGACTAAGCTCATAATTGGTTTCATTTTTACACAAGCTTGAAACAAAATTAAACAATGCTTGTAATTTCCCAAAGTAATTTCAAAAGGTTATGAGTGATAACCATGGATGGTTTGTACTATGCCCCTAGATTGAAAATCTAGCGGCTTAACTCTAGAATGATAATCAAAAGATGGAGACATGTCCCCCCAAGCTTCATTTCAATCATTGACTCTTATATTGTCACCAATTTCTGTACCTGGTGGAGGAAAAAGAGTCTACTAACAAAGGAGGATGAAAGGAAGGTTCAAAAACAAAACCTAACGAAAGTCTTGACTCAACATCTATGATATCTAGCTAAATACTCGACTCGATATATATGAGATCTAGTGAAAATACACGACTTGATAGGAGAGGTGACTTTTTCATTTTTTAATGAGCTTGAAACATGAAAGGAACTATGCTCATGGCTCTGGGTTCAATCCCTAGA
Source organism: Picea glauca (assembly GCA_000966675.3). Classification (NCBI taxonomy): domain Eukaryota; kingdom Viridiplantae; phylum Streptophyta; class Pinopsida; order Pinales; family Pinaceae; genus Picea; species Picea glauca. Next base: position 7,482 of record JZKD02S0576778.1, read on the forward strand.
TTTTTGTTTATTTTTTAATGAGATTTTCACATAGAGGAGAAACTATGCTCCTATCTTATGTTTCATTTTTTAATGATCTTGACACAGAGAAGAAAAACTATGCTTAAGGCCTTTGTTTATTTTTTTAACGAGCTTTTCACAAAGAAGAAAAACTATGCTCAAGAACTTTGTTTCACTTTTTAATGAGCTTTCCACAGAGAAGAGAAAATATGCTCAATACCTCTCCTTGATCATGGCTTCCAATAGGAAAATGATATGGAAGGAATACATGTCAAGGGACAAACATCATCTATGGATTCCAGCAGATCTTCCCTAGATGGAAGAAAAACACTCTTAAAGGAATACATGTCGACGACCTCGATAAGGGTAGGGAGATTTGGCTCTAATACCCCTATCGAAGATACGACCATGTCAACTACCAGATGTAATGATCAGAATCTGGACCAGGGGTCAAAATTTAGCTCAAAATTCAAAGTGATCGGAATCACTTCAAATCGAATGAGTGCATAGGCCTCGTCATCACGAACCCAACGCAACTCGTTCGGGTTCAAACAGACGTCATATGAATGAGATATCGCATTCTGTTCAAATCGTCAAACAGGTAAACAAAAATTTGCTGACTGTACAGCTAATGTGGCAGAGGCCGTACATCTGACATGGCATGTCCATATGCTGAGGTGGCAGTTTACATGGCAGGAATTGTTGGCATGACACGTGGATGAATAGAATGTTGATACGTGGCATCATTGTGGCGAATGGTTTGGTGCCACGTGGCCCAAGCGTGGGCTGTCACGTGGCACTGTATTTCATTGTTGATTTAAAAGTTTATGGAGTCCGTGGGGATCGAACCCCAGACCTCCCCCATTGGAAAATTCTTTGGCAAAGGCCACCCAACCGGTGTGCCACTCTTTGTTGCTTATTATATATATGTTAAAACATATATTTGAAGTTGTTTAATGTTCCATTTGGGGTGCGTCCGGGCTGGGGCTTAGCCCCAGCCCCCAGTCGCACACACACTACCATATGACCATACCTCCCGAAGTTGCGTTCATTTCAAACGGAGTCTAGCCCGTGGTTTTGGTGTCAACGCATATGACCACCGGTTAACAATGCGCGGGAGTTTATATGTGCGGCCCCGATTTCTATATGCACCATGTGACAACCATACAAAACGCACGCGGATTTGGTTTTTGAAATGCTTACAACACCACATGACCACCACTTGTCACACCTATGTTCAATCTTGGAACCTAGCCTTTTTGTTCAGGAAACGAGGTCACATGGACCATATGCCCAGTGGCCTATGTGGTTAGGGGGCTTAGTTTCATTAACCGTCCTACAGTTTGCATGGTTATGCGGTTGTGCGCCCAGTGGTATGTTTTAGCATAGAAATGAGCACGTGTGCTAGGTTGGATGCACATAGGTTCATTTTGGCGAACCAGAGACAGTAAGCTTGAAGGAGGAAAATGGAGGAGGCCTAACTTCTTCATCTTTTGGCCAAATGAGGTGACGAAAAAGCCCAGCTAGGGGTTTTTGGACATTTTGAATCCATTGGCACTATTTTCAAAGGAATTTGAAGACTTCTTTTGTATTTTTTACACCATTTAAGTTTCATAGAGCTCTAGGGAGCTTAGGCCCCCCATTGATGGAGGTCATGCTCAGATGAGCCCAAGTCTATTTTATGTGACTGAATAGTCATTTTTGGCTAATTATTATGCTCTGAACACATTGGGATAGGTTTCATATCCATTTGAAGAATTTTACAGGTGTTTCTTCCACAAGGAAGCTCAGGGAAGCTAAAGGCCACATGTAGAAGAGGTCATGCCCTTATGAGCCATGATCCGTTTTCAGAGTTTTATTAGTCATTTTGGGGTTTTTATGTATTCTGAACCCAATGGTACAACCAGTAAATCCATTGGAGTTGAGAAGCATCTTGTAAAAGAATCTTTGACAAACTAATCTCAGAGAGCCTATTCCATTGATGGAGGATCAAGGAGATGTAGCCCAGTTGGGGGTGAACTCCTTTATCATCTTGTTATTGTTGTGAGTTTGTTGGCTTATTTGTTGCAAGTTATGTTTGTTGTGTATTTATTTAAATCACATATTTAACCATTAAAAATTCCTCACACATAAACACCAAGAAGATGCATAAACTTGGCACATAATTTATCTTGCATAACTAAGACATTGAGCAAGGTCTTGAAAAGTTTATTTTTATGGAGTAGAGGGTGCTTGCATAGCATAACAAGTCAGCCCCCTATTTTCAGATCAGGTGGTATCAGAGATTAGTTTGTTTTNAGCTCGAGGAGGGTAACACATGCTCAATATAACTCACCTTTGGTAAATTTCTCTTCCTTTATTTAACAAACTAGAATAAGTAAGGCTTTGTTCCCATATGGGTCCTTCAATGTGTAGTTTATCAATTCCAGAAAAGGAAAACTCAGTGGTTTTTCATGTTTAGAGAGTTCGAAAAGAACTTAAAGGTGACTCCATGTTTGTCCTTTTTGATGGTTTTTAGTCTCTAAGGTCCGAAAAAGTATAAAATGATATGACAGAGAACTCTTCTAATCATGCTTGATTAGAGTGTTCCTTTTTCATGATTTTAGTCTCCAAGGTCTGAAAAATTATAAAATGATACGATAGAGAACTCTTCTAATCATGATTTATTAGAGTGTTCCTTTTTAGTAATTAGTCACATGAGGACAAAAAAGAGATAAAATACCAATCTAAATATGCTTGTTCAAACCTTTTATTTAGTGTGAAAGGAAGCAAGATCACTCGACAATCTTTTCATGTTTAGAGAGTCTGAAAATATCTTAAAGGAAACTCAAGGGGGTTCCTTTTTCATATAACCGTTACGACTCTTAAAAGTGATAAAAGTATACTCGGTCACATTCTCATGTATTTACGAGAAAAAGAAAGAACAAAGACTAAGCTCATAATTGGTTTCATTTTTACACAAGCTTGAAACAAAATTAAACAATGCTTGTAATTTCCCAAAGTAATTTCAAAAGGTTATGAGTGATAACCATGGATGGTTTGTACTATGCCCCTAGATTGAAAATCTAGCGGCTTAACTCTAGAATGATAATCAAAAGATGGAGACATGTCCCCCCAAGCTTCATTTCAATCATTGACTCTTATATTGTCACCAATTTCTGTACCTGGTGGAGGAAAAAGAGTCTACTAACAAAGGAGGATGAAAGGAAGGTTCAAAAACAAAACCTAACGAAAGTCTTGACTCAACATCTATGATATCTAGCTAAATACTCGACTCGATATATATGAGATCTAGTGAAAATACACGACTTGATAGGAGAGGTGACTTTTTCATTTTTTAATGAGCTTGAAACATGAAAGGAACTATGCTCATGGCTCTGGGTTCAATCCCTAGATTTTTGTTTATTTTTTAATGAGATTTTCACATAGAGGAGAAACTATGCTCCTATCTTATGTTTCATTTTTTAATGATCTTGACACAGAGAAGAAAAACTATGCTTAAGGCCTTTGTTTATTTTTTTAACGAGCTTTTCACAAAGAAGAAAAACTATGCTCAAGAACTTTGTTTCACTTTTTAATGAGCTTTCCACAGAGAAGAGAAAATATGCTCAATACCTCTCCTTGATCATGGCTTCCAATAGGAAAATGATATGGAAGGAATACATGTCAAGGGACAAACATCATCTATGGATTCCAGCAGATCTTCCCTAGATGGAAGAAAAACACTCTTAAAGGAATACATGTCGACGACCTCGATAAGGGTAGGGAGATTTGGCTCTAATACCCCTATCGAAGATACGACCATGTCAACTACCAGATGTAATGATCAGAATCTGGACCAGGGGTCAAAATTTAGCTCAAAATTCAAAGTGATCGGAATCACTTCAAATCGAATGAGTGCATAGGCCTCGTCATCACGAACCCAACGCAACTCGTTCGGGTTCAAACAGACGTCATATGAATGAGATATCGCATTCTGTTCAAATCGTCAAACAGGTAAACAAAAATTTGCTGACTGTACAGCTAATGTGGCAGAGGCCGTACATCTGACATGGCATGTCCATATGCTGAGGTGGCAGTTTACATGGCAGGAATTGTTGGCATGACACGTGGATGAATAGAATGTTGATACGTGGCATCATTGTGGCGAATGGTTTGGTGCCACGTGGCCCAAGCGTGGGCTGTCACGTGGCACTGTATTTCATTGTTGATTTAAAAGTTTATGGAGTCCGTGGGGATCGAACCCCAGACCTCCCCCATTGGAAAATTCTTTGGCAAAGGCCACCCAACCGGTGTGCCACTCTTTGTTGCTTATTATATATATGTTAAAACATATATTTGAAGTTGTTTAATGTTCCATTTGGGGTGCGTCCGGGCTGGGGCTTAGCCCCAGCCCCCAGTCGCACACACACTACCATATGACCATACCTCCCGAAGTTGCGTTCATTTCAAACGGAGTCTAGCCCGTGGTTTTGGTGTCAACGCATATGACCACCGGTTAACAATGCGCGGGAGTTTATATGTGCGGCCCCGATTTCTATATGCACCATGTGACAACCATACAAAACGCACGCGGATTTGGTTTTTGAAATGCTTACAACACCACATGACCACCACTTGTCACACCTATGTTCAATCTTGGAACCTAGCCTTTTTGTTCAGGAAACGAGGTCACATGGACCATATGCCCAGTGGCCTATGTGGTTAGGGGGCTTAGTTTCATTAACCGTCCTACAGTTTGCATGGTTATGCGGTTGTGCGCCCAGTGGTATGTTTTAGCATAGAAATGAGCACGTGTGCTAGGTTGGATGCACATAGGTTCATTTTGGCGAACCAGAGACAGTAAGCTTGAAGGAGGAAAATGGAGGAGGCCTAACTTCTTCATCTTTTGGCCAAATGAGGTGACGAAAAAGCCCAGCTAGGGGTTTTTGGACATTTTGAATCCATTGGCACTATTTTCAAAGGAATTTGAAGACTTCTTTTGTATTTTTTACACCATTTAAGTTTCATAGAGCTCTAGGGAGCTTAGGCCCCCCATTGATGGAGGTCATGCTCAGATGAGCCCAAGTCTATTTTATGTGACTGAATAGTCATTTTTGGCTAATTATTATGCTCTGAACACATTGGGATAGGTTTCATATCCATTTGAAGAATTTTACAGGTGTTTCTTCCACAAGGAAGCTCAGGGAAGCTAAAGGCCACATGTAGAAGAGGTCATGCCCTTATGAGCCATGATCCGTTTTCAGAGTTTTATTAGTCATTTTGGGGTTTTTATGTATTCTGAACCCAATGGTACAACCAGTAAATCCATTGGAGTTGAGAAGCATCTTGTAAAAGAATCTTTGACAAACTAATCTCAGAGAGCCTATTCCATTGATGGAGGATCAAGGAGATGTAGCCCAGTTGGGGGTGAACTCCTTTATCATCTTGTTATTGTTGTGAGTTTGTTGGCTTATTTGTTGCAAGTTATGTTTGTTGTGTATTTATTTAAATCACATATTTAACCATTAAAAATTCCTCACACATAAACACCAAGAAGATGCATAAACTTGGCACATAATTTATCTTGCATAACTAAGACATTGAGCAAGGTCTTGAAAAGTTTATTTTTATGGAGTAGAGGGTGCTTGCATAGCATAACAAGTCAGCCCCCTATTTTCAGATCAGGTGGTATCAGAGATTAGTTTGTTTTNATTGTCCTTCAAGAGCAGTTGATGGCCATGAAGGAGGAGAAGCACCAACTTCTTGAAAAGTTGCATGAGATGGAGACTCAACTCCATGAGGCAAAGGAAACCCTTAACAAGTACATGGAAGAACATGAGGTATGTAATGTTAGTTTATCTTCAAATTCCTCTCAATATGAATGCTTTGGTGTTTTTGAAAATCACACTAGAGGAATAGGGCCCAAGTTATTGTTATAAATGGGCTATGAAGGTAGAGAGTTAGGCAAGCATGCACAAGGCATTGCTGAGCCTATTGTTGTTGAGGAGAGGCCCAAGCATTGTGGTCTTGGATATGAACAAAGAGATGGAGCAAATTCCAAAGTTGAGGAGACAAAGGAAAAAATTCCAAGAACAAATTTTGTTTCAAGTTCAATCCCTCAAGCACGCAAAGTGTGTGTTCAAGATGAATGCAAATGTGTGAAACGAAAGAGTTTTTGACAGCGATGAGGACAAGAACAGATTTGTTGGTCTTCAAAAGAGAGATAGTAACTCTTCAAATTCACCTCCTCAAAAAGGCTATAAAGGTGAATGTTCAAGAACTTATGTTGCAAGTTCAATCCCTCAAGCATGCAAAGAGTGTGTTCAAGATGAATGCAAATGTNTCATTGATCAATGTTGGACATTGCATCCAACCACTCATCCACATCACAAGAGGCAGATGGATAAAGAGTCTAGCAAGAATGGAAGAGGAGATTCCATCATCGATGTGAGTCCAGATGATTCACAAGAAGATGATTTTCAGCAGAAAAAATCACCATTGAGTTGGCTTGGTAAGAAATGGTTAGATTTCTTGAGTAAGCAAGGCTTGCATTTTTCTGTTGTAGATGCACATTTCAGCCTTATGTATTCATTTCTGTTGAAAGCATGACAAGTTGCAGCAGTTTATCACAACTTGTATGATGCAAGTTTGCATGTGAATGCAATTCATTTAAAAAGAATTCTCATATGTCTCATATGATGCAAGTTCTCATGTGAATGCAATTGAAAGCAACAACCAGAGAATAGTGGTTGAGGGACATAGCCAGTTACAGTGCAAGGCATGTCAAGGTATCCAGGTGATTGTCAAAAATACTTTTCAAATAGAATCAGTTGATAGAACTTGGGAAGAAGAAGAGTATTGAAGCTCAGGTAGATAATCATAAGCTTTTGTGGGTCCAAAAGCCTTTCAGTGGGAAGGTGTGATCAGAATCTGGACCAGGGGTCAAAATTTAGCTCAAAGTTCAAAGTGCTTGGAATCGATTCAAATCAAACAAGTGCACAGGCCTTGTCGTCATGAACCCAATGCAACTCGTTCGGGTTCAAACGGACGTCGGATGAGTGAGATATCGCATTCTGTTCAAATCGTCAAACATGCAAAAAACATTTTGCTGACTGTACAGTCCGTACAGTTCATACAAATGACGTGGCAGAGGCCATACATCTAACATGGCATGTTCATACACTGAGGTGGAAGTTGACATGGAAGACATTGTTGGCAGGACGCGTGGATGAATAGATTGCTGACACGTGGCATCATTGTGGCGAGTGGTTTGGTGCCACATGGCCCAGGCGTGGGCTACCACGTGGCACCGTATTTCATTGTTTGTTTAAAAGTTTATGGAGTCTATGGGTATCGAACCTCGAACCTCCCCCATTGGCAAAGGCTTTGGCAAAGGCCACCCAACCGGCGCGCCACTCTTTTTTGCTTATTATATATATGTTAAAACATATATTTAAAGATGTTTAATGTTGCATTTGGGGCGCGTCCGGGCTGGGGCTTAGCCCCAGTGCCCAGTCACACACACACTAACATATGACCATACCTCCCGAAGTTGTGTGCATTTCAAATGGAGTCTAGCCCATGGTTTTGGTGTCAACGCATATGACCACTGGTTAACAATGCGCGAGAGTTTATATGTGTGCCCCCAGTTTCTATACGCACCATGTGACCACCATATAAAACATGCATGGATTTGGTTTTTGAAATGGTTACAACACCACATGCTTGCCACTTGTCACACCTATGTTCAATCTTGGAACCTAGCCTTTTTGTGCAGGAAACAAGGTCACATGGACCATATGCCCAATGGCCTATGTGGTTAGGGGCTTAGTTCCATTAACCATCGTACAATTTGCACGGTTATGCAGTTGTGCACCTAGTGCTAGGTTTTAGCACGAAAATGAGTGTGTGTGATAGGTTGGACACACAAAGGTGCATTTTGGCAAACCAAATACAACAAGCTTGAAGGAGGAAAATGGAGGAGGCCTAACTTCTTCATCTTTTGGCCAAATGAGGTGCTAAAAAAGCCCAGCTAAGGGTTTTTGGACATTCTGAATCCGTTGGCATTGTTTTCAAAGGAATTTGAAGACTTCTTTTGCAGGTTTTACACCATTGAAGTTTCAGAGAGCTCTAGGGAGCTTAGGGGCCCCATTGATCGAGGTCATGCTCAGATGCGTTCAAGTCTGTTTTCTGTGACTGAATACTCATTTTTGGCTAATTGTTATGCTCTAAACACATTGGGATAGGTTTCATATCCATTTGAGGACTTTTACAGGTGTTTTTTCCACAAGTAAGCTCAGGAAAGCTTAAGGCCACATGTATAAGAGGTCATGCCCGGATGAGCCATGATCCATTTTCATAGTTTTATTAGTCATTTTGGAGTTTTTATGTATTCTGAAACCAATGGTACAGTTAGTAAATCCATTGGAGTTGAGAAGAAGCTTGTAAAAGAATATTTGACAAACTAATCCCAGAGAGCCTAGTCCATTGATGGAGGCTCAAGGAGATGTAGCCCAATTGGGGGTGAACTCCTTTATCATCTTCTTATTGTTGTGAGCTTGTTGGTTTATTTGCTGCAAGTTATGTTTGCTGTGTATTTATTTAAATTACATATTTAACCATTAAAAATTCCTCACACATAAACACCAAGAAGATGCATAAACTTGGCACATAATTTATCTTGCATAACTAAGACATTGAGCAAGGTCCTGAAAAGTTTATTT
>JZKD02S0576811.1:23560-33722 GCA_000966675.3 Picea glauca
AAAGTGTGCCCCTTCATTAATTAAGCCACCCAATTGCCACATGTCACACTGCATCACTACCATTTGTCAAAATTTGACCATACCACTTATAACCTTTGGAGGCAACCACCCTTGCTATAAAAATATACTGCTATACACAGAGGTCCAACCCTAAAAAATAGGAAACTGCCAAAATATCTAGGATGAATAGGAGACCAATGCCATGTGCGAAATGTTTAAAAAATAGATACTGCTAAAAATAGAATCTCCATACATGTCGATGATATCATACTCATCAGATTTTATTTTCCGCGAGAATTCCAAATATGTAATCAGAATTGACATGCGAGCCTTAGTGCTCTGCTTGCTAAAAATAGAAATACTAACATGTAATCTCGGAAAAGGTCCAATAGACTCAAAATGTCTTAATGATCAATACTGTATGCTCATAATACTAATATAAGGCCTAGAGCTCAACCTTATAAAAATAGAAAGTACTTGCATGAGCCCTGAATAAAGTGTCAATAGGCTCATAATCATGCAAGGACCAATACTGTAAGTTCATAAATGTCATGAGTCTCCGGTCACTATATCCTAAAAAGTAGGGCTCCTACTAAAAACTACAATCTCTCTCAAATCCATGTGAAACTGTGCTAGCTCTATCTTTGAAGCAAAAACAATCACAAACTAGTCCTATACCTGTCTCTAGTGGGAACCAACCTCTGGCTCACACAAGTGCTCAACTTGGGTGAATCTCTAAATGTTAGTCAAAATTGACTATGCTGGCTCTTAACCCTCAACATTTTCAAGGGTGAAAATCCAAGGGTTAACAATGGCGATTCAAGGGGACAAGATCCCCCTATGGGATGTAGAGAACCACATGAATATTTGTGTCTGAAAACCATAACTAATGCTCTGTGAGACATATGAAGGAACATACCAATAGACCCTTGCACTTGTGTGGAAGGAGAAATCCAAATAAGATGACCTGTGATACCAAATCCTGTCCAATGAGAAGTGGAGTCAAAGCAATATAAACCTTCCACTGATAAACTGAAACACAAGGGGTCTCATCCAAATCCACTACCTGTTACCATCTACCAAGTACACTCCTCCATGTGGTAAATGTGTTGATGTCGACACAAGGGAGAGAGTCACTTAGTTAGATGTCAATAATGTAAACACCTACCAAGTGTGAAGGAAACCCACCAATAACGACAATGGGTCCTAAGGTACGAGCACAACCTGTCACTGTGAAATATGTTATGAAGTCTAACAATGATAAGGATCATCCAATCAAGGCCCAATAATGCTCAACCTTGTTGAATGCGAGATAATCACCAATGAGGCTAATGACTACCAAGATGCTTTACTTCAGGATCATCCACAGATAACGTATCGAAGTCAATGTAGGATGATTTATTGAAAATAAGAGAAATGATGACTCTCTTCCTTCAACGCAAAGTGATAATTCAGGAAGATATAAGATGAATGGAACCATGTCCCTAGTGCTAGATGAGGGGGGCGACTGACTCAAAGCAGAAGACTCAGTGATAAACAATGAAGAGACAAGACATAAGATGACTCATGACTCTCCTATGTCTTTTCAGACTACCCATCCTAAAGGCTCAATGCTTTAGTACATGAACAAACGAGATTCCCATCTAGGCTCACTCTAATGATAAGACACAAAGGGTTGGCATATGCAAGATAAGGCACTTAAATTTTGACCGAGGAATAGCAAAGTGGAAAGCCACTATACTATGAAAAGAAAAACATCACAAGACACGACCACATGCTGATATGAGAAGGAAAAAATAAACAACACTTAACTAAGGCTAAAGGTAAAATAATTGAATGGAAAGGATTCTGCAAATGGAATGGTAAATTGTTCCCTTAAACATAAAAAATCAGCAAGAAGAGAAAATGAAATGACACGCAGAAAGGAAAGACAAGTACCCATAAAAACCGAAATTTTCACCTCATAGTTGCCATGATCACATCAACATACTCGAAAGATCAATGTAGCCATGCAACTAGGTGATCAATCAACCAAAAAAGATCAACATAGTCAACGTTACGGTGCAACCAACTGTGAAATCTCCTATGTCAGAAGATGCCTTAATGTACTTGCTGGTAAAGGATGAATGCATGAAAGATGAAACTTTTAGAATCTACTTGCTGAAATACCTCCATCATTATGAGCTCCATTGGGTCCTGATAAACCTTGATATCCAAGCATTGATCAGTCATGAGATCTTGAAGAACAACCTCTGAATGCAGGTTCATAAGAAAATGGATATCATCCTCTGGTTGAACCAAAAGTGGCTCCTCCCGCTGTAATGATATTTGATCAAATTGTTCTTTAACCACTATTGGGATGGGCATGGATGAAGTTTCTTACTGATCCAATTCTGCATAGTTGACTTGTGGTTCATCTTGAAATTTTTCATCATCACTAATGGAAGGAACCAATGAACAATCCTGAGCATTCAAATCTTCACCTTCATCTTCATGGAACTATGCATATGACTCAAATGGTGTAGCTACTGGTTCTTGATCATCCAAGTATATTCATCATCATTTGGTTCATCTATGGGAACTTGATAACATGAAAGGTTTTCTTTTATAGAAACTACTCTTTCTTGCAAATCTTGGGCAACTGAAAGGAGAGAAGCCGATATGATTCCAGTGTAGCGTTCCTCCATAATATCAACAAGTTCCCACAATCCTTGGACAATCGAAAAGTATTCCTCAATTCTTTGAGCAACCAAAAAACTCTGCTCGAAATTTGTTGGTCCCTGCTTTAAAAATAGATCACGAAATTTTGGATCAAAAGCAGAGGCATAATTCACCACAAAGTGTCTCAATTGATATTTGGTAGGAAGTTTATCATATGCCCTGATAAATATGACATGAAACTCAAGAATGTTTTCATCTTTTCTCCTTTTAATGTTAAGAAAATACCAAATATGCAACATACACTGTGTATTCATACTCCAGGACTAATCATGATCTTTCTTTAATGGATTCGCCAATGTATGTTGTTAAGTGGTGATCCACCCTTGTGTCTTGAGAAGGATGTGTTGGATCAAGTCTGGATGATCTTCGTTCATTCCCTGATGGAGTCGTCCTTGTATCCTATGGAGTTGTCACGTGAGTTAAAATAAAATATGCCAATTATAATAAAAACTCACCAATATTGTTTCCACCAAGGTTTTTGTTCCCCGACAATGACGCCAATTTGTTAGAACTCTTTTTCACCCTCCAATCAGATCTGATATGTATGCAAATCAACGATGGAAAAGTGGCTAATTCAAGGAGAGAATGCCCCAATTTCCATAGGCAAGCTTCCTCTCCGTTCATGTTGGTGCATGCCAATCTCAGGGGGGAGTCCCTAGGTACCTTGCTGCTGATTTGGATATGATTTTCTGCAAAAGAAAGACAAAAAATAGAAGCCGATTTATCTTGGATAGCGTGAAACCCCGCCCAAGATGTTAGGAAAAAAGATAGTATAATTTTTTGGAAGGATCCCTACAGTGTTAGTATGAGAAAGATGAATAGAAATAAGGAAAGAAACTACTTGAAAGATTGAAATTAATCACAACAAGAGGCTACGTGCTACTAATAAAAGCACAAAGTAAAGACACAATATTGACAAGAATGAAAGCTTGATACAAGAACAATACTTATTTATTAATGGTTCGCCAGAGGGTTGAATGTACCATGGTGAACAAGCACAAAACCGATACAACAATTTATCCTCGCACAAAGAAAGAGTAGCTAGAGAGAGAGAGAGAGAGAGAGAGAGAGAGAGAGAGAGTATGCATGTTTTTTCTGCAAAAGAATATGACCATGAACACTAAAGCCACCACTCCAATATATAGGCACTAAGGGGCACATTTCCCAATGAAGATTATGAGGGCGCACATGAGGGTAAATATGGAAAGTGAGGCACATGAGAGGTTAATAATGAGTGAACAATGCACATGGGAAGGGAAGGTAAGTGAGAGGGAGAGTTCACTCCCACGTGTGAGGCTTTGAAGGGATCATGAGAAACTATAATAGGCACATGAGAAGTGAATGCGCCCTAATTTTTAGGGAGGAGGGTGCATGGGAGTGCGTAAGGGGGAATTGAGTACACATGTGGAGGTTTTGGAAGGTTATCGAGGTGCCCATCTGGAAGAGATGCACTATGAACAAGGAGTAAGATAGGTAGAAGGCTCATGCATGAAGAGAAGACTGAGATGGGAAAGAGATATGCGCCACACGTGTGAGAGTGTGATATGAGGGAAGATGCACTTGAGAGTCAGGAGATAGATTAATGAGAGAAGGAAGCATGTGATTTAGGCTTTAAAAGGATGTTAGGCACATGGAGGAAGAAAATAGAAGGGATTAGCGAATGGAGGAGGCTAAGTAAATCTTAGAATAATATGATATCTGGCTCACACAAGTTCTCAACCTAGGTAAATCTTTGAATGCTAGCCAAAATAGAATATGATGGCTCTTAACCCTCAGGATTTTCAAGGGTGAAAATCTAGGGGTTTACAATCCCTAACTTTGAGAATACAATATAGGAAAAATGGGTGACCACATCAACAAGCATATGAATTTCAAACAAACATTTGTGTTGATATTAATAAATGATAGCATAAAAGGTGTATTTCAAATAGATTTCTATCCCTAGCTTTGATAATACACTAAATGGAGAAAATTTGGATGTATGGATTTAAAGTCTATTTTTAAAGACAATAGAATCTTAAAAATTAACAAATATTCATGATTATGGAGGATCATATGGTAAGATCTCACATGGTGGTAATAGCATGTGCGTTGGCCCATAATTATAGATCACTCTACCATCCAATAGTGGGATCAAATCATTGAAATAATATGAAAGTGATGTTATCCTCATGGATATCTTTTTTGTTGTTGTTAAGGAATCAACTGTATTTGGGGCGATGATCTTGACAAATAATTTTGCAATATATTGATGAGTTTAACAAGTTATTTATTGAATTGGAGGGCATAGATATGACACTTAAGCTTGAACTTGTTATAGGATTTTTTACTTACATTTAGAAAGAATTGTATCTTAATTTGCTTCATTCAGTAAACATTTTAGTTTGACTTGAGGATTGAGGTGAAGTTGAAGCAACAATCTCAAGATATTTTCATCCTATTTTAAATATTTTGTTTATATTTCCTCGTCTACCTCAACTTTGAAAAAATGGCCAAAGGGATAATGGAAACTAGTATTTTTCTTAGTCTCAAGTGAAGCAATTGCGAAAGTACTATAAATACAAGATTTACAAACATTTCCAGTGGAAGTGTCTCAAACAAAAGGCTAATTGATCTAAGACTAAGCATGGAGCAGTGAGAGAACACATTAGTGAGGTAATTCTATTCTCTAATATTAGCTCTTCTAATCCTCAGCTAGTGTTCATGATTGCAGTTGTTTTTTTAAGAGAATCTATTTGCACACACAATTGTTAGAGTTATAATTGGCCCACTTAATCATAGATAATAAAAATCAAAATAGTCTTCCCTCAAAATTTCATTAAGTCTCTCAAGCCTAAATGTGAACATCTTTGTCGTTATCACCTTTATTGGGATAAGACTAGCGACTAATCTACTTTTGTGGATGCTAAAGTGTTTATGTTACTTTTGATACTGAACCTTTATTTGACACCATTGGATGTGATGTTATATTTTAACATAGTAAGGGGGTGTGGATTTCCCAATAGGATAACCTTCACATTGGTTTTTTGCAATGACCTACAATTACATGATCAAAACAAGGAGACAATAATATCAAAGATAAATATTCAAGTTGTAGATAACATATGATTTGCAAACTGTCGTGGATATTCCACTAGAACAGTTCGTCACAATAGATCTAATAAAATACTGAAAATATTTACTATTAATGTTATTTTTCCTTTAGATCTCCAAAATATTTAGTTACCGATTTTCAACTTATGCATGAAATAGATAAAATGAAAAAAATAGTGAATAGTAAAATACAATCACCCCATCCATAGATAAAAACAAGATATGACCTGGGAAACCCAATACGGTAGAAAACCCAACTAGAAGGTGGGGCTTCTATGCTCTCTTTTCTCTTGTATAGAAATGATGCAAGTACAAAGAAAGAGACGCTCTCCATGAAGTTTCCTTTGACCTGTGGCCTATATGGTTGCTACATAATCTCTCCTCCTCTGTTATGCTCACAAAAATACCATTCTCAGATGTTCTTCTTAGCTATGGAACACTATACAATGCAAAAGAATGGAACCCCTTCTCCTCCTAGTGGCTCGATATTTAACATACTCCGATATCCATCTAGGGGTAGGTTTTTTATTTCCTCAACCATCAATTGTGATAGTTTTTAGAATTTCTAGAATATTATTGAAATTACATACATGGATATCCCCATATACATGACTAATGGGGGTCGACATGGCATCCTCTCATACCATGGTGGTCAACACGGTAGGTCAACTTATGGGAGGCATAACTTTTTCATATGAACTCTGATTGACGAATGATTGCATTGTTGTAAAGTTATCGTAGTGTAGAACACCGTCAAGGGTGTGGGAACAAGTTTCAGACACCATATCCTCAAGAAATATTGTTTAATGCCTTAAAATGGCTCTGAAAGGTTCCAAACCTCAATTTTCCAAATTGGGACCTGCCACTAAAATGACCTTGCAAGTTGATTCCTCCAATTTTTTCAACTCTAAAAGCCTCGAGATAGATGAAAAATAATAGAATGATCCAATCCAGATCATACCTCTCCATTTAGGGAGGCTTTTGTTCCCCAAAATATTTGCCGAATGAGGTGAGGAAATTTTTCCTCTACCTTCTCCCTGGAGTACCACTTTTCTTTTGCTAGAAGTTGTCCTTTCAAACCCAATCTGCCAAAGGTCATGATGTCCCTATCTTGTAGTTCTGGATGAATTTTGCAAAAATATGTCCTCTACCAACTTTTCCTGAGCATCCAGTGTTAATTCCTCTATGGAAGGTAGGACTCGCTCCTCTTCCTGATCCAACATGGAAGACTCATAAAGTTTGAGATTCTCCACATTCACTACCGAGTAAATGCACATGTATGGGGGTAGATTGAGTTTGTAGGTGTTATCTCCCACCTTTTCCAATACCTCAAAAGGACCACACCGTAGAGCCTTGATCTTCTTTCCAGGACCTTGTAGCCTTTCCTTATTCAACTATAACCATATTCTGTCTCCCACTCTAAATTTTCTCTCTGTTATGTGTTGGTCATGCCTAGCCTTGTAATTTTCCCATGACTTATTCAATGTCTCTTTTACTTGAAAATGGATCTGTCTGCTCTTCCCAACAAATATTTCTTCTTTTAATGCATCTCCCGTGAGGTCCTCCCTCACTCCTTTTTTTCCATATACAACATCTAAGGGTGAAGGTGGAAAATACCCAAAGCAAGTTTCAAAATGTGACTTACCAGTAGAAGTGTGTACTACTCTGTTATAAGAGTGTTTTATATAGATCATATTTTCATCCCATATCTTTAGATGCTTCTGATTGTAATCCCTCAAAAGATGCACCAAATTCCCGTTGAATACTTTTTCTTGCCCATCTGACTGTGGATGGAATGTTGTATACCTCTTCAACTTAGTGTCTATCTTCTCCCACAACGTAGTCCAAAATGCATTGAGAAATATTGTATCCCTATATGAGATGATGCCCTTTGGTATCTCAAAGTGCACCCAGACATGTTCAAAGAACTTATTTGTTGCTTCTTTTTCATTGATGGTCTTTTTACAAGGCATGAGATTGCACATTTTCCTGAACCTGTCAACCACCACAAATATATAGTCGTGTCCCTTCCTGGTTGTTGGTAAACCTCCCACAAAATCCATGGGGATGTTTTCCCAAGGTCAAGTGGGTAAAGGTAAGGAATGGTATAGACCTTGCTTCCTGTTGTTGGAATTGTTGGTATAACAAAGTATACATCCTCTAATATATCATGCTACATCTTCTTGCATTCTGAGCCAAAACACATACCTCTGTAAGTTGGCAACTGTCTTTCCAACACCAAAATTTCCTGCAACCTTGGAGGCGTGAGCCTCTCTGATAATATGCAATTATTCAACCTTATTCCATATGAATTTGGCCTTGTAGTTGTTGAAACACCGCCTTGAAGTTCTCATCTTCTGTGTATGCCTCTTTATATGCATCATGGGTAAAAGGCTCCATGTGCATCAAAGTTCCCAAAGTTGTAATATTAGATGTGGGTGGCCTTGAAAGCATGTCTTCTGACTTGTTTGTGCTAACCTTATTATACTCTATGACTAGATGAATTTTTTGTAAAAACCCCATCCACTTGTAATTATTAGTTTGTTGTAGCTTACTTTGGGCTTGTAAATATTGTAGTGGCTGGTGATTTGTGTGGATGATGGCCTCCTTTCCTATCAGATAGTGCTTCCAGTTTTTGACAACTTGTACCAAGGCATAGAGCTCCTTGTTGTAGGTAGGGTAGTTGAGAACTTCCCCATGAAATACTTCAGAATGATAACATACGGGCCTTCCTCCTTGTATCAATATTTCTCACATGGTATACCCACTTGCATTTGGATCCACTTTGAAGGGCTTCTGCAAGTTTGGTAGTGCAAGCACTGGTGCTTGAATGATATTTCTTTTCAACTCATCAAGTTCCTTATACTGATTCTTCCCCCACTGGAAACTCTTACCACTCGATGTTATGCCATGGAGTGGTGCAACTATCACTAAAAATGAAGCTATGAAATTTCAAAAGTATTGTGCTACCCCAACAAAACTCTTAATTTCAGTGACATTTGTAATAACTGGACATTTCATGATGGCCTCCATCTTTGAGGGATCTATCTTGAGCTCTCCTCCACCGATGACATACCCCAAATACACCAAAGATTGTTGAGCAAACTCACATTTCTTGAGATTGGCTAACAGATGGTGCTTTTTGAGAGTCTCTAACACCTACATAAGATGTGAGATGTGATCCTCCAATGCAGCGCTATAAACTGATATATCATCCAAATAAACAATAAAAAATGAATCTAGATAAGGGCGTAAAAAATCATTCATTAATATCACAAATTTATTTGGTGTGTTGCATAAACCGAATTGCATAACCAACCACTCATACAAACCTTAAATTGTCTTGAAGGAAGTCTTCCAGGCATCTTCTTCTTTGACTCATACCTGATGATATCCTAATTTCAAATATAGCTTAGTGAAGTACTTGGCATGCTGCAGCTGGTCCAATAGATCATCAATTCTTGGCAGAGGGTATCGATTCTTCAATATAATTTTGTTCAATGCCCCGTAATCAATATACATTCTCCAAGTCCCATCCATCTTAGGCACAATTATGATGGGTGACCCAAAATGTGAGGTACTTGGTCAAATCATGCCCTGCTCCAACAATTGTTGCAACTACTCCTTCACTTCATTTGCTTCCAGAACAAATTGTCTATACATCCCAATATTCAACAATGGGGAGTATGGAAATAATTGTATTTCATGTTCCACATCTCTCTTGCGTGGTAGCCCTTTAGGCTCATTGAACAATCTTCTATATTCATGTAGCATCTCCTCCAATTGATGTTTCTTCTCTTTAGTACACCCCTCCAAGGATGCCTTCACTCTCAGTTACTCATCATCAAACTGATTTTCTCTTAAGAAAAGAAAAACATATTTCTTATTACTAGAACTAATCAACTTATTCGTTTGGTTGACACTTATGAGTGATATATTTGACTTGCCATTATGTGCGTTAATGATGTATGACTTCCCATCTTTGATCAATTGATACTGGTTATCCCTCTGCATGAAGAATGCATCCCTTGTATACATGTAGGGGCTTCCAAATACTACTCCACATACATCAAGGGGTACTACATCCAATTCCACTTCATCAATAAAATCAACACATACAACAAATTTAATCTTACATTGTTTTGTTACCTTTATCTCTACATCCTTGTTTACCCAACCCAATGGATAGGGGCTAGGATGATCATGAACCTTGAATCCAATCTTGCTAACCAGATCTACTTCTATGAGATTAACTTGTGATCTAGAGTCGAATAGAGCATCTATCTTGGTCTTCTTGACTTGAATATTGATGTGGAAGAGCTTGGTGATCTACTTCTCTTCCTAGTGA
>JZKD02S0576811.1:45823-61520 GCA_000966675.3 Picea glauca
TTTATTGTGCATCAATTCTATCATGCACTCCAATGCATATCTATTTCAGATTTAATTAATTATTTATCTTTGCAGTTGTATATGGATGTCCTTGAATTTATGTAGAACCCTTCTACCCTGTGCACCATTGGCCCCTATTCTACACCTTCTATCCAAGCCCCCACTTGGCCACATTTCCAACCACTAGATCCACTAGTCTTGCCATCTTACAACTACTTCTTTTATGCAAAGAATCCCGTCCCAACATATTTTGGATAAATTCTCAATATTCATAGTATTGTAACATGCACTATTCCAACTGAACATTAGCACTGCAATCTGATTATATACTCCCCATTTCCTCGATCAAACCAATCCCAAAATACCATTATGATTGATTGGCATTTCAACATTCTGAAATGGTTTATGTTATGTCTTGTTTCTAATACTCCTTTCCATCCATGGCTTTGCCCAATTTTATAAATATCTTTGGTCTTCATTGAGTGATTCATTCTGAAGCATTGCTTAGCCATTCAAAACAAATTTTCTCCAATTGGAATTCCACACTCCCCCATTCTCACTTATACCCTACTTTTGTTGCACACTCTGATAATAGATACAACTTTATTGCCTTTGTTACTTTTAGACAAAAGATGTGAAATCATATCTAACAATTCCTTCTTCTTGTGTTCCCATGATTTCACATATATATGACTAATCCATCCATGAGTCACACCTCATCTCATGATATCCTTTCTCCTTCTCTTGTAACAAGCCTTTTGTCCTTCACTATATTTCTACCTTCAAGGCTACAAAGTTCTTCTTAAGTCCCTGTGCATGCAGCAAAATTTCTCACTTATTGGATTCATAATTTATTGTGAGAAGCTCTATTAAATTTACCTTGTAAACAATTTCGGATCTATAACAACTGAATACTAATATTCTCATGTTCTTCCTTATAATTTTTCCAACCTTGCATTACCTACTGTGCAGTCCTGCACTTCCCTTTCTAGGTATTTGATGCTTCATCCAACTGTACAAGATTGACCTACTTCCCTATCATATGGAACCTATAATTAATGTAGAAGGAACCCACACAATGATCAATTGTGTAATCGTATCCTCTTTCTAGAAACCCCTTTCACTCAACACTCTCTACAGAGTGCTCTTCTGCTTATTAACGATGCCCTGTTAATAAGCTCAACCTCTCTTTATTTTTAAAAAATATTACACTTCAAGTGTGCCTATAGGATTATGCATAGGTATATCTTAAGCATATACAATCTTCCTTACACAAAAATCACCTTTGGCACTCACCTCTATCATCTGGGAAGGTTTCTCCAAACTTTGACACTATTTGGAAAGATATTCACATTAAGTAATTACATGGTTCTTGGAATCCAATTCCACTTTCCATTACTTGTCTTGTAGCTCTTTATTTCCTCAAAAAAATATTAAAGATATTCCATGTTTCCATTACTCTGATATTCAATTCTAGGCTTGAATTTTTCTATTTATACCTCTAATTCTACACCATGTGCAAGAAACCATTTTTGTTATAATTATGCATAGTATAGAAATTTTGTCAATTAATACTACAAGTCATTCTTTATCCCAATTTATGAAAGACATCATGCACCAAATAAAAAATCTGATTCCTTAGATGCATTCCTCTCTGAAACATATCTCCAACAATTTTACTCATGCCTCAATCTGAGTTCTGAGCGAAAAGCTACAACATCCACATGTTGTAATTCTCCACTCATTTATTGCTACAAAAAATCTTTCTTAGTTTCTGGAAACATTTTAGCACCAAAATCAAATTTATGGGTAGACATTTTTATTTTACTCTTCAAGAACTTTCCAATGACTATTCAATTGCTCAATTCTGAGCTTCAAGTTGAAAGTTATGGTTCAGAGAAGTTTATGTTGTTTTACCCAATTTATCCATGTATGCTATAGGTGTCTTCTTTCTCTACCTGCACATTTTAACATATCCAAATCCTAAATATGGCTCCATAATTTTTTTTCTATGGTTCATAAACTTTCCATAGACTGCTCCTATGCCTCAAATGGACCTTTGAGCAAGGAGTTATGCCCTATGGAAGTAATCTGGTGCCAAAATTTTACCCTTATTGTTTTGGCTATAACTTTCTCATACTAGCTTTGTTTTGTGAAAATATTAGCTCGTTGGAAATCTCTCCTCGATCTATTTAATTTGATTTGTCAAGACATAAAGTATACATTATTCTCATGGGTTTTAATTGGCTAAAAAAGTCATTTAGGGCCTCAAAATCGCCCCACAAGTTAGTGCCCTTCAAAAATATGAAAATTTCAAAATTTTCATATAAAAATGACTGTTTTGATATTGTAATAGCCTTTTAAATATGATTCATTGATCTAAAACTGCATGGAATATGAGTTGTTGATCCATGCTCCATCGATAATTGACACTTTCCTTTGGACGCGCACAACATTTCACCCAAAATGTTGACCTGACCATTGATCATTGGCCCATTCCATTAACAATCGATTAAAAACACCATGCTAAACCGACTGACTGAACCATCGACCATCAAAAATTTACATTGGCGAATATAAATCCTCACCAATTTAGTAATGTTTGACCATTTTCCTATCGACCGTCAGTGGTTCCCGTGGACTGTCAAAAACACTTCCCCAATTCGGTCAACCTGACCATCAATCATCGATCAGTTTTGGAGTGACGTGGAAACTACTAATGTGGCATGACATGTGGATGATGGCATGGAATGACACATAATATTAAGGTTTTAACTAGATTGACATGGCATGACAAGTGGATGATGACATGGAACGACATGTCATCACCCTCTTTCCTTTGTCAACCATCGACCATTTCTCTTGGATGACTAGAACACCTCACCAAATCGGTCGATGCCTTACCATCAGGCCATCATCCATTGACTATTTCTATTAGTGACTGAAAAAAATTCATCAAATCTAGCCGACCCTTGACCATTGACCGTCGACGATTTCTTTTGGCCAATTCCAACACTTAGAGAATTTTTGACTAAAACTCTTGATCAATATGGGCCATCGATTTCCCATTGAAAAATGATCTTGGTCATTGATATAACAACTTTATCCAACTCCGGTGACACTTGATCATCAACCATAAACCGTTGGAGATTTATTTTGGCTGAACCAAACTCTTTTCTAATTTGGTCGACCCGACTATCAGCTGTCGGAAATTTCTCTTGGCAAATTTCCATGATCCCTGATGAATCTAAGTCTTCGATCTATTACTCAATATTATCTTGGCCATCGATTCTTCTCCAATATTCCAACGACTAAAATGAATATAGACCGTTGATCTAATCCATTTTCCTAACCGCTGAAGTGAACCTCATTTGTTGATTTACTCAAACTTTCAAATGGATGAAAACTTAAGAATTTTTAAATTTGTCATGACAAATATTAGTCGTCGATCACGATATCAAACAAGATCTTGGTCGTTGATTCATTAAATCTATCCAACTTCTACGCGAGGCCTTTAAAACTCTAATTTTGACCTTCCAGGTCAAATTTAACTCTACAAATATGTAGATAGAGTCCACTAAACCTCTAAAAAAATTCAAATTCATTTAAACTCAATTTTTTGCCCCAAAATTTGGGGGTTTCTCTTTAATATTTCACCGTTTTCCCCAAATTCATCATAGACAAAACTGTAATAGAATTTTTTTCAAAATTTGCATTGGTTCTTGGCCCATACAAATTCAGTGTTTGAACCTGAAGCTATGATACCATATTGTAATGTACCTAGCCTCTAGCTAAGAATCATTACATGTGGAATACACATTAAAATTGAGATTTTCTACTTAATTAAATTCTTATAGGTTACCAACTAAAGATCACACATATGTTTGACCATTTACTTGATACCATAGTTCTAATTGCATCTAACAACACATATTAATACATGAATGCAACTTCTCAGACAAACAACAAAAAACAAATAACAACATTCATATAAATGATTTACACAATACAATAACATAAGAACAAAACAAAAACACGTATCTGTTAATAATTAACCAACTGACTGTGTACGAAGGATGAACCTCCTAGTTGTAGGTGCTATTGTTCATCTTATCTCAACAACAGGCTACTCCCAAGCTGAGGCTATGAGTCCACAAGGAGATCCAACCCACTGGTTGTCCACTTTCCACACACAACAACCCGAAAACCCAGGTTCTACTGCCACATCAGTTCCAATCCCCCAACCCTCTTTTTTCCCCATAGCCATTACTACCCAAGGAATGTACCCCCTTCACTACTCATAGTCCCTCAAGCTATACCATTCATTTATCAGGGATCCTAGTCCACTCAGTTGGTCAGGGACTCTCATCTAGGGAAATTTAAGAACTCTCATCTACCCAAGGAGTTCTCTCAATAACCTTTACTAGGCTCTTGAGTCACTTTCTCAATAGGAAAACATACTACAAGCTTACAACCCATTTTATAGGGACACAAGCCTCATTTTCAGCATAACACACAATGTAACAATGGGTGACTACAATGGGTGACGTCAAGCATAGCATGACTGATGCTCTTCCCTATCACTCCACTTTCCCCTTGCTTCCCAAAATATCCTATAAATATTTGTCTCTCTTTTGTATTCATATTTCCTCTTATTCCTTTCTTGCTTGATTCACACTCTTCTCAAGGATGATTTTACTTCAACCCATGCTCTCCAATAACTATGGGATGTGACCACTCACACCCACCTTTTTACATGAGTTTAATGATTGTCTTAAGGAACACTCAACAACAAAATAGGAGGTTATACATAATGATAATAACTTTAGGAATGTGGGTTGGATTAATACCCATGAATAATTCCCCCCTTGGACCACTCTCTCTTGTGGAATCATATCCCCCCATCGTTCTTCACCTCTTTTGTATCACAACAAAACAATATTACTTTTATTAATTATTTCAATGTTCATAATATGCAATTTGGCCCATTATTATAATTCATGGGGATTAAAACCGAGGATGTTACACCCAACATGATGTCCATCTTTCTAAACCCAGTGGTGTACTCCTATACACTCTGCCCTTGTCTATGCCTGAAGTAGTTCGACTAGATCCATTGGTCCTCTACATACCCAATAGGGTAGAATTGGGACTTGATGAGGGTTTTGAAGTCCTCCCACCTAGTTACTAGTGGATCACCCCCCAACCTAAGTGTTTTCATGTGGCTTTTCCACCAGATTAAAGCATGGCCCTCTAATTTCAATCTAGCAAACAAAATATTTTTCCCTTCATCTATGTGGTGAACACTAAAACAAATTTCTAGTTGTTGCAACTAATGATTCAATTTTAATGCATCGATATCACCTTGGTACGGATTTATGTCCAATTTTTCTTCCATATTGAATAGGGATTGTGAAGGGTTAATGACACTCAAACTCAGATGCTCTTTCTTGGATTATTTCCATGACTTCTTACTTGAGTCTTCCTAATTTTCTGATTCCCCTTTTGATTTGTTCTTTGAGTTGGAGCCTCCATCATCCCCAAGTGGTTTGAGCTTGCTTGCTAGAGCCACCATGAGGAGGTTCGTATTGCGACTGATGTCAACAACTTGTGCTTCCATCCACTCACATATCTCTTCTGTTGGATCTCAAGGGTTATTATGAACACATGTGTCCTCCATGTCTAGGGTTTCTATGACTTCTATATAAGTTGATTCCTAGATCCTATAACTCGCACAAATAGCGAAAAAAAAAACTTGCTCTGATGCCAATATGATTGGTAAAATGTCATGGATATTCCACTGGAACAATTCATCACAAAAGATCTAATAAAATAATGAAAATATTTACTATTAAGGTTATTTTTCTTCAACATCTCCATAACATTTAGTTACAAAATTTATGCTTATGCATGAAATATATAAAATACGGAACTAGAGCCATTTGGAGGCATCCAACAAAATTTTTTGGACCTTCTAAAATATTCTTGAAATTACATATGTGGATAGAATCTATAAAATGTCATGGATATTCCACTGGAACATTTACATATCACTCATTTGGGGGCTTCATATCCACTCTAATAATTCCCCTTCTATATCCTATCAACATCCCTTAACATTTTGTCACACTATCATGTATTCTCACTATGCACACTCCTTGTTGTGCTCACTATGTATATTCTTGTTGTGGTTACTATGTGTTCTCCTTGTTACGGTCACTATGCAGTCTCCTCATTGTTCTCAATATGCACCCTCCTTGTCATTCCTCTGCTAACATCATACTATATGCATTTCATTTTTGTCTAGTGTGTGATTCATTTCAACACCTAAGTTATTTAATGTGCTTCCACTTTCTCTTGCTTGTGCCCTCCACTCTATCTTACTTGTTACACCTTCCTTTTGTCATGTTCTTCACTTCATAGTACTTTACCTCATCTCAATTTCCCTTGTTATGTTTTTTTGGCCCCAACATCATCTCTATGTTTTGTTGTAATTTATTCCTTGGCCCTCCATATTGATATGACAATAATGTTATATACTACTAGTAGAAATCTTATACTATGCATAATAACAATAAGGGATACAATTCTAAATATTCATTAATCAATTCAAAAGTATCATAAAGGCATTTAAGTATAGTGATCTTTGTCTTTATATTGTCAAAATATTTTGACACATAAATTGATGGAATTGAGATTAGGAAAATGATGGAGTATCCATGAAGTCATAAAGTATGATGATATGCTAGGGAAGCATGAGGAAAGCATCCAACAAGAACCAGGAATGATAGAAAGTCAAGAACAATGACAAAAAAGAGGAAGTGCACATGGAAAACAAATGACAATAAGAGTGCATGGTGAGAATTACGAGTGTGCATGATTATGACCATAACAATGGACATTGAAGGGTTGCACATGGAAGGTGAAGAAACATGCATATAGAAGTTTCAAGAATTATGAAATGATCAAGGAAGGAAGATCAAGATGAAGGTTCAGAGGTAATTACAACAACCATAGTCATGAAGGAAGATGAAGAATTACCCAAGGAAGATGAATAATAGGTTAGTGTAAGTAACACCTTATTCATAAGAACTCACTTACCTTCATTGTCATACAAAACTCCTTCCTAGACAGAAACATCAAAAGATTCCTTATTCATATAACCTCCTTACCCATTGGATGTATGGCCAACCCAAAATTCGTAAAACTAACATCCCCTCCATCCTATCATTTGAACCATTGACCCCCCCACCTATGAGCTTGCTACCTTTGCCAAATGTTACCAACCCTTTGTGGGTCGATCCTCCTCCTTCCTTAAAAAATCCTTTGAGTCAATTAACTTTATCCATGATCTACAAATGGAAAAAAATGAAATTCTTGTTAGTTTTTACATGATATCCTTGTTTACCAACATCCCAATAGAGGGATTCCTTAAGATTATTTTTTACTATTAGTATTGATATTATCAATCTCATTAAATTCTACGTTGAGCCTCTATACTTCAACTTTGAGAAAACTAAATGGATTCCATGGGATCGTCCATTTTCCTTGTCATAGAAAATTTATTCAAGGAACATTTTGAGAAAATTTCCCTAAAATGTGTCCCCCCTGAAACAAAAATGGAAAATACATAGATGACACCTTTGTTATCTGCCCCCATAGACTTAAAAGATTAGGAGAATTCCTTAAATATATCAATACTGTTTCTAATGACATCTTATTCACTAAACCCAACACAACTGTTGTTTTCCATTTTTAGATGTCTTAGTCACCCAACATGCCAATGGATCCTTAATCTATCGAGTGTACTAAAAAAACATACAAATTGTTACCTAAATGCTAACTGTCATCACTGTCTAGCTTGAAAATTAGTGTTAGTACTTTAGTCACTCAAGCCCTCCACATTTGAAACCAACACTACCTAAATAAAGAAAGATCCGACCTAAAAATATCCTCTCAAACAATCATTATCCCTGCAACCATAAAATGAATAGAGCCTCCCATGAAGTTCGCCAGTGTAAAACCTTCCCTCCAAATTACCAAAACACGATTCCCCATATGTTTTCAGTGGAATAGTTGGTAGTAGTGACTAACTCCCAACTATAAGGTGGTCGATCCTTACAAAAAAAAAACATGTAGTGGTGTACATTCTTTTTCTGAAGCAAGCAAAAGGTAGAAGGTTAAGAGAAGCTTGAAAGCGAAATATGTAGACAAGTATTTGATAATTTTTTGAAGTAGGTATCTCTTTTAACCCTTGAGTTGGAGAAGTAAGAGGAGAAGGAGATGAACAATTTTCATCTTATCCTTAGTGTCCCTACAAAAATTCAAACAACAAAGTAACTATATTATTCTTTTGACAAATTCCATTCATCACAACAAATTCATATATGACTTGTTGAAAAAACAATCAAATTTGCAATGACCTCAAATAAACTCACAAATATAACTTATTTATCATTTAATAAAGACAAACAATTCTAATTTAAATTATATAAGCACACAAAGTTAGGGGAAGAAAGGAGATTCTATGAAATTCAAAAGAGAGTATAAGATAAGAACTTCATTTGTGTAGAGGTGTTTGTCCAAAACTCTTGCCTTTGGGTTCTCCCCTTAAGGAAATATTTAATCCTTACAATCCAAGCTTGAATATAACTCAATGAACACAACCACGTATAAGACTTCACATAATTATTTCACATAGAAGAAACATAAGAACACATTGAAAAAATATAAACAACTTATTTGAGCTTCCTTTAAAGCGTTCATGAAATCCTTTTGGTACAAGAAAGGTGGCAAAGATGAGCTCCCACATAGAAAATCCTTCTCCCATGTACATAAATCAAGATAACACGTGCTGCTAGAGTGTAAAGATTCATGCCAAACTTATATTATTGTGTGTCTAGATGAGGTATCACCTACTATCATTTGATTTTGGTGCTAATAATGCTTAATTTACCTCAATATCAACACTCAAAAATATAGGACAAATGTGTTATGCTTCTAAAGGGGTGGAACTTTATTTTTATGCACTTTTCTAAAATTTAATTGTTGTGAGTTTCAGAGTCTTCAAGAAGAGTGCCAAATCTCTATTGGTGTCTTGATTGTATTATATTTGACCAAGAACATTGAATTTCTTGTGAAACACTAAATGTCATTATAAAAAATTCCCCCTGATGTGTGAGGGGAGAAGAATCACATATGGAAAAATACCTCGTATTTTTATTTCTTTGAGGATAGAAGAGTGTTAAGGGAGTAGATCACCCCTTTTTGACATAGCAAGGAGAACACATACATGTTGATGGAAGAGGTTTTTATGCTTCTCACTTAGACATATCAAATCTCGTTAGGCTAAGCGAGATAGGCAGGAAGGATACCCTAGGTTTATAACCCTTTACTCTTACAACCAAACCTTTATAAGTGAATCTTCGAGATTTGGAATTTATTTGAAAATTATGAAATTTTTATGTTTTATATTAATTATATCATCCAATGAATAAAGAATGAAAAAATATAGCACCAATTCAAGAAACATCAAAATATGCTGAAAATAATGTAAAATGAACAACATAATAATTCTGAAATCAAAGCATTCCAGTAGGCCAAAAATATGAGAAAGGAATTAACAAAAGATTTTATTAAAGACCAATTTGTTGGAGATACTTCACACACAACTAGTATTTATTTTTCCTAATGTTTTCCCTATGTTTATTAGTCATTATCCAGTCTCCTATAGTTTAGGGAGAATATTCCTCTAGGAGAATATTCTCTTTAGTTCACACTTCAGTTTGATTAGTTGAGTGGAGTATAGATGCAACATTGGGATCATCACCAACTAATGTGCATTGTCCTTGGGATTATCACTAGACTAGAGAATTTCACATGATTCGTTGATCTCCTCCTCACTTCACTTTGTTTCAGTCAGTTAACTGAAGATTGAGAGACTAGTTAACTCAGACTAGGTGGCAGTTCACTCCCGTAACTGCCTGAGAGACTA
Organism: Picea glauca; assembly: GCA_000966675.3. Lineage (NCBI taxonomy): Eukaryota > Viridiplantae > Streptophyta > Pinopsida > Pinales > Pinaceae > Picea > Picea glauca. Next base: position 55,818 of record JZKD02S0576811.1, read on the forward strand.
GACTAGGTGGAATTTTACTCCCGTAATTGTTGGTGTGTGTTCAGATCACTCTATACCACCACTATGGTGCATTGAATTCTCCTCCAGTGCACATTAGTTGAGTTATACAAAGTATATCATGTGTAAATTATCATTCATTCATTTGGTTAATGAGAATTCCTCCATTCTTTCTCTCCTACTTTTCTTTTCTCATATTTTCTCTGCAAACTGTGTATGCCATTTTCTAGCTAGATAAATTCTATGCAGGTTCAACACATTTACATGGTATTAGAGCCAACATAATGCTAGGGAAAAGACACAATATTATTTTTGCAAGTACCGAAGATTGAAGACAACGAAAAAATGGAATTTCCAAAAGAATTCATTCTTACACCGTAAAATTTATTTGCATGGAAGGATAAGATGATAATGCATCTTCAAGGCAGAGGATTGTATATGTTAACCATGAAAACAGAGAAATAACCCACATCAGCCATAGAAAAATCCAAGTATCTAAATCGAATGGATGAAGCATTTGGAACTATTTGCAGTCTCATTTCTCCTGAAATCCTCTTTCACATATCCTCCTTTAAAACCCCCAATGAAGCCTGGACAACCATGGAAGGGATTTTTGGAAAACAGGATGAGAGGAGGGGACACATGCTCGAGGTGGAATTTCTCACTTTGTATCCAAAAATCTTCGACAATCTCCAAAATTTCTTTACCAAATATAAGGATTTGTTGTTGCAACTCAAGGCTTGTGGGGTTGATAAATCTAAGGGGGAGAAACAAATGGTTCTTACCATTCTCTCCAAACTTGGTTTGGAATACTCAGTGTTTGTATCTACATTTCATTCAGTTAGTCTAGCCTCTAGATCTACCTGGATGATGCCCACTCTTGAGGCCTTTAACGAGTCTTTGACACAAGAGCAGAACAAGCTCATCAATATGGGAAAAATAAAAGGCCCAATGGAGCATGCAATTACTGTGCAAGATGGTAGCGATCATCAATATCATAAATATTAAGACAAAGAAAAATTGAAAACACATGCAAATCCAAAGAAGGAAGGGTACTCAAAACCCTTCAACGATGCCTCCAGATCCAAAGGTGGAAAGGGAGGAAAAGGGAAGAAATGCACTTACTTCCATAAAGGATTCCATCCATAATCCACATGTATGAAGAAATAGATAGATAAAATGGCCCAAATACTCATGAAAAAAACCTTGGAGATCGCATACCCGAGGGTGCCAAGAAGAAGAAGAAGCTAAAAGATCAAAATCCCAAGAAAGGAAATTCTAGCCATGCTTTGATTGCCATCAACTCCTCTCCTGATGCTTGGATCGTAAATTCAGGTGCATCACACCACATGGAAGCCAAAAAAGAAGTCTATTATTCATTTTATTCATGAAAAGGTCCTCCTATTCTAATGGGGGACAACTCTCTAGTCGAGGTCACCGAAAAAGGAAGAATTAAACTCACAAAGAGAAGCTTCGATAATGTGCTACACGTTCCCAAACTTTTCGTAAATCTTCTCTCTGTGTATGAGATGAAAACATATGACACCAGGAAGAGATTCATATTCACACATGATGTGGTGGATATCTATGACATACAAACCAATTCCAGGGTTGCTACCAGTGAGGTAAATCATCAATCTAGACTCTACACATTTTCTGAATTTATTGAACCAGATTCTACATTACTGCTTACCCATGTTGATGAAAGAGGCATGATATGGCACAAAAGGTTCAGACATTTAAATTTCAGATATATGCAACAACTTAGAAAGTAGGGAATGGTTTATGGTCTACCTGACATCCACTTCTCCAAAAGAATTTGTGAGGGATGTGTTCTTGGAAAACACCCTCAAGAGAAATTTGACAAAGGAAAGAATCAGAAGAATTCATTTCCTTTAGATCTGATCCATAGTGACCTCATGATCCCTTTTCCACATACATCAAACAATAAATCAAGGTACATGTTAATTTTTTTTTTATGATTTCTCACGCTTCACATGAATTTTCTTTCTCAGGCAAAAATCATAGGTCTTTCAACAACTCAAATATTTCAAAGCCCTTGTTGAGACACAGTCAGGAAACAAAATCAAATTCCTCCGAACAGATAACATGGGAGAGTATGTCAACCATGAAATAAGTAATATTTTTCATGAGGATGGGATTCAATGGAAACACATGGTTCCTTATACTCCACAACAAAACATAGTTGCTGAGCGGAAAAATAATACCCCCTACAAGGCTTGGAGCGGCCTCAAACCAGACATGACCCACTTTCGTATTTTCGGTTCATATGCATGGGCCAGGATTCCTTTTGAGAAGAGGAAGGAATTTGATTCACAGAGAACATAGTGTATATTTGTTGGATACCCCAACAACGTGAAGGGATACAGACTCATTGATCTTTCCTCGAACTAGCTCATCATTGAGCGGAGTGTCCAATTTGCGGAAAGTATCTCACATGTACCTAAACAGTCACATGCAAGAACGTTTGTTCTTCTACCTATGAGAGATGATGAGCATGGGCATGCCAACTATTCTTCAGATGAGAGTTTTGATTCAGAGGATTCAGATGATCCAAATACAGAGTCAGTAAAGTAAGATGCAGAGTCACTGCATGCAGATGTATATGCAGAGCCAAAGTCGAGGCCCAAGTGGTCCAAGAATACTCTTCAGGATGCAGGAGATCTTCTTGGGGATCCAAATAATACTAGGAGGACTCGAATTGATTTTGAGGAGTCTCCTCTTGCACTCATTGCCACTGAACTGATGCCACCCATGCATATTTTCTTGGTTCAGTCTTCTGATCCATAGTCATGGTGAAGCTGTTGGAAATCCATTTTGGGAATCCACCATGCAGGAGGATTACAACTCCCTCCTTGAGAACCATACTTGGGATATGGTTCCCCTTCCTTCAGGAAGGAAACTTGTCAGGTGCATATGGGTCTACAGGACCAAGACAGATGGACAGGTTAGCAGATACAAAGCCATGCTAGTTGCCAAAGGATTTCAGAAAGTGCACGATATTGACTATGATGAGACCTTCGATCCAATAGCGAAGATGGATTCCATACATTTGGAACTTTCCATTGCAGAAACCAAGGGATGGGAAGTCCATCATATGGACATGAATAATTTATTTCTTCACGATGATTTCTCTGAGGAGATCTATATGGAGCATCCCCAGGGATTTATGTAGTATTCATATTTGGTCTATCGACTAAAGAAGCCTCTTTATGGCCTCAAGCAGGATCCGAGGGAATGGTATTCCAAGATGAAATCCTACCTGCTATCACAAAACTTTGTATGTTGTAAGTCAAATCCAAATGCTTACATGGTTAGGATGATTGATTCACTTCTACTCCTAGTTTTGTATGTTGATGATTTGCTGATCAACGGTTGCTCGACTTCAACGATTGATGTAGTCAAGAGGATTTTGTATGAAAGGTTCTTGATGACAGACATGGGTCCATTACATTTCTTCCTTGGACTCAAGATCAGTCAGGATGCATCAGGAATCAAATTGACTCAGGCCAAGTATGCACGAGATCTCCTTGAGAGATTTCACATGATAGATTGCAAGTCTGCTTCGACTCCTTTCCTATCATGAGTTAGACTTGAGTATGGTGGGGAAAATACACTGGTTGACAACACACTGTACAAACAACTAGTGTGGATCTTTTTTTATCTCACACATTCTAGACCATACCTCTCTTATGTAGTTGGAATAGTCTCCAGGTTCATGCAGGAGTTGCATGAGCTACATTGGAAGGTTGCAAAGCATATCCTTCGATACATACAGGGCACCAAAACCTTTGGGATTAACTATGCAACAAAATCTACATTGGACCTCATTAGGTTCACTAATTCTGACTGGGCTGGCAACAACATTGATTGCAAGTCCACATCTAGTTACTCACTCAATCTTGGTTCCTAGCCTATTTGTTGGTCAAGCAAGAAGCATGGTGCTATTTCTCTATCTTTAGTTGAGGTAGAGTACAGATGGGTAGTTAACATAACCATTCAGGCTATGTGGCTACAAAATTTTCTCACTGAGTTGGGAATTTAGTTTCATTGGTCGATCATCATCTGGTGTGACAACCAAAGCACTCTGAAGTTCTGTACAGATCCATTTCAGAGGTAGCGGATGAATCACATTGAGATCCACATGCACTACATTCAGTAATTAGTACATGAGGGGATCATCGACCTACAGTTCTGTCCTTCAGCAGAACATACTACATACATCTTCACCAAGACCTTCACTTAGCAGAAGTTCTATTCTCTGCGCAGTTGTCTTGGAGTGAAGGACACAATTGCCTAACAACTATCAATTCTTCTTTTTACATACATTGTGCTTCGAGGGGGGGTTTTGGTGTAGACCCCCTATCCCTCTTGAGGGCTACGCAACCTCCCGGTCAGGATCTTCTGGTTTCGGAGATGAAATGGCTCTTTTGGTCCCGAATTGGAACCCTTCGAATGAACACACAGGTCCCTTCACCAATGCTCAGTTGGCTTTTCCAAGTGCCAAGCGTGAGATCCCACATCACACGACCAAGGGCCGTGACTTTGCGCCAAACTGAAAAGGGTGCTTATCAGAGACCGAGACTTCACGAGACAAGAGTCCCATTCCTTTGTCCTCCGAACCTTCGGTAGCCAAAATGCCGAAATGTCTCGGTGCTTGTTCCTTCAGGATTTCGCATTTCACGAAATCAGGACACAAGGGGTATCCTTGTTCCTTGGAGTCTCGAGTCGTCGAAAAGATGAAATTCCCCAGCGCCTTATCCTCCAGGTTTTTTTGAATTGCGACTTCGAGTTTCACGATTTTGGGAAATCCGGTTACAAGGGATATCTCTTCCCCTTGGAACCCCTGGTGACCGAAATGACGAAATGCCAAAAGGGTTGATCGGGACTTTTACTGAAAAGGAATTTCGGATTTCACGACTTCACCGATCCTGATGCAGGTTCCTTGACTCTTCAACTCTCGAAACCCGAAATTCTAAAATACCAGGGACCGAGACTTCACAATTCAAGCATCCCGTCCCTTCACTCTTCGAGCTCTCGGTTGCCGAAACGCTGAAATGCCGAAATATCTTGGCGTTCGATCGACAAATCACAATGATCCCTGGGATCGACGGTTCCGGTCGAATCATGATTTCATGGTTTGAGATTCTGAAAGACAAGAGTCTCTTTCTTTCCAACTCGTGGTACCCGAAATCATGAAATGGATCAACGGTCCAAATCTGCTTGTGGTCAACGGTCACTATAATTGAAATAATGTAGCTGCAAAGAGAATTCTTATTATTATTGGATTAAATCCCCATTGCGGATTAATCATGTCATTATTATTATTATTGTTATTGGATTAATCCCCATTGTGGATTAATCATGTCGGTAATTGCATAAGGACCAAATCCCCTTTTGTGGATTGGTCATCAGACAATTATAAAGGGAAGAATAAGAAGTCGGCCCCAACAGTTATTATGGAAGACCCGAAATTAATTAAAGGTGGGTTTACCCACCCAGAGTGAGAGGTAGGACCTACCAGTTGTGACCTTTCACATGTGTCAGTCTTGTATAAATAAGAGGTTGGCGCCTCACTTCAAACACACAACTCACTTGCTCATTCTCTTATGAGGCAAGCTGCAATTACCAGTTGGAGAGAGGGAGAAGAGTGGCGCATATCTTGGAGAGGACTATCTGTATTGG
>JZKD02S0576811.1:66772-83121 GCA_000966675.3 Picea glauca
CAGGATAAATGTTGTGTCTCTTGTGAATGTGTATTTCTCAGTGATCTTGTTCTTATGATGCTCTTATCTATTGAAATGAAAAGAACTATAATAATGGCATAAACATTAACAACTACTCCTCCTGAGCTTTGGGCATCAAGAACCCCTCACCGCTAACCTCCTCGCAACTCTACCCAATCCAACGACCTGCGGGGTTTCGACGTTTCTCCACGAGGACTCTCCACCGTCCGTCCAAGTCTCCGGGATCTCCCGTTCTATATCTATGAAGCATTAAATTCTGTGTTCCTTCCTCAAATCAGATGGTTCGTGGGATTTTCCACCATGATCCAACGCTCGACGACATTCTTCCTCCTGAGCTTTTAATCACTTCAGACTTAGAAAATTTTCTAAGTCTTCGAAGACTCGGTCTTCACCTCTTCTAGGGAATGAGTTCCTGGATCTCGATAACACTTCCGAAGTGTTATTCCTCCTGATATTTGTTTGGTTCAAACTTCGATCTCTCGTGCACTCCTTGCATTTGAGGGATTTCTATATCTCCGATCCATGGTGTTCCTCTCTGGATCGATGCACACCTTGCAGAGCTTCCAATGAAGAGAAACAATTGAAACCGGGAAAATTCACAGTTCCATCCACTTATTCATGAAAACATAAAATAATAGGAAAATGCACACAGTCCAAACACCACACATTTGGGTCAATTTTCCATTCTGTTATATTCACAGGTGCCCACTGGCTACAAAATACATCCAAAATTACAGTAACTCAAAAACACTGAGATCTCCTGCTAACTTGCAGTTCTCTCTTACAACTATTGTTTCTTTGTATTCTAGCTCTCTCTAACTGAGTGTGCAAACTTCTACATAACTCAAAAATGTTTCTAGGGTTTCCCCTGGCTACTTGCCTACTCTAACATTCATCCTACGCTATCTTAGTTCAGTCACATTCCAGAGACGAAGTGGAAACTCCTGCTCGGTTCAAGCATGACTCCAAAGGTGAGTTCTGACACTGAGTGAAGGCGGATTTCAAAACCGGTTGCAACTGTCAACGTTGAATTTCTAGAAGAACTCACACATGTTGAGTGGTCTTGCCTCTGCGTGCTTGCCAACGATGCTCCTGCATCATACTCCCCTTGACAAAAAATTCATGGACTCCTGTCCATGAGCTCCTCTACTAACTTTCCCTGCTTCTGGATATCAACTTCATTTTCCCAACTAGAATCTTCTATTGGGTGTCCTTTCCATTTGACCAGATATTCAAAATAATTCTTCCTCCTAGTCTTCTTGCCAATCCTCTGATCAACAATTTTCTCCATCTACGAATTTTCTGCCATAGGCATCTGTTTCTCCCACTGAATATTTCCTTGATCTTCTGACCCTTCTGTGTCATCTTTCCTGTAAGGGTATAGGTCTGGTACGCTGAATATGGGTGAAATGCCCACACCATCTAGTAGATCAATCTCATAGGCGTTTGCATCAAAATTACTCAAAATATTATAGGGTCCTATCTTCTTCATCTTCAATTTGTTATATGTTCCCCTAGGGAACCTTTCATTCCTGAGATGTGCTAAAACCTGATCTCCCACTTCAAATTGAAGTTCCCTGCGATGTTGATCAGCTCTGTGCTTGTATTTCCGATTAGAACTCTCCAACTGTCCTTTGATCTGGCTATGGAGTCGCTCCATCTCTGCAGCAAAATCCTCTGCTTCAGTGCTCCTGATCTCACCCTATTCTAGGTCTCAACTTAGACACTCCCTTGGGTTACATTCCATAGAGTATTTGGATTGGGCTTCTTCCAGTGCTACTGTTTGGTGAGTCATTGTATGCAAATTCTGCTTGTGGCAGAATATGATCCCACTGGTTATGGTGTTCAGTAACGAGGCTTCTCAATAAGTTTCCCAAACTTCTATTTACCATCTCAGTCTGCCCATATGTCTGAGGGTGATAAGATGAGATGAAGGAAAAATATGTCCCCATATTCTTCCACAACGTCCCCCAAAAGTGACCAACAAATTTTGTGTCTCTGTCTGAGACAATGCTCTTGGGTAGACCGTGAAGTCTCACAACTTCTCTGAAAAACAGATTTGCAACATGTGTTGCATCACTGGTCTTCTGGCATGGGATGAAATGTGCCATTTTTGAAAACCTATCCACCACCACAAATATGGAATCGAATCCCTTTTGTGTTCTTGGCAATCCCAACATGAAATCCATGCTTATTGCATCCCAAGGCCTCTTTGGTATTGGCAATGGTTGATACGATGAAATGTTCTGTCTTTTCCCCTTCGCATGTTGGCAGATCCTACATCGGTTCACAAACTTTATCACCTCTTTCCTCATACCTGGCCAATAGTATGAACTGCTCAACTGTGCAAACATTTTATCATGGCCGAAATGTCTAGCCAATCCTCCACTATGCTTCTCCTTCAGAAGATTGTCGCTCATTGAGAATATTGGTATGCACAATTGATTTCCTCTGAACAACAATCCTTCTTGAACCATATACTCTTTTGTTGAAGGAAAATCTCCTTGCAGACAGGTAGATCTCCTCAAAGAGCTAGACTCTTAACTCTAAGACAGAAAGTACTTATCATGGTCACTGACTTCCTTTTAGATCTAGGTGGACTAGTGTGTGAGGAGGAAGGAGAAAATAAGTACCTTTTACTGGTGTTTGTCCCCGCACACTTCGAATTGAGCTCCAATCTTTCGCTCCTCGATAAGCCCTGTAGACAAACAAAGTAAGACTACTTCCTACTCTATCAAGATTAGTCCGAAATAGGTCTATCTACTAAAGAGACAAATTCATGTGATATTGAACACGAATTAGAAAGAAACATGCCAAGCAAATTATATTAATGAGGACAAAACATTGCTTACAACCATAGATGAATTGGAGCAGTTTCGTCAAGTCCTCCTTGTCTACCCCTTGCTCAAAAGATCCATGATCGGAATGATAATAGCTTCACCGATTGCTCCCTATGAGATCATAGGTCTCTTGCTTCCAAAATATCTCTGTTCCAACACCACTTATAAGATCATAAGTTTGGTGTGATTCTCCCTTTTCAGTCCCCTTTCACCATGAGAAAGCTTTCTTATATAGCCTTGGAGAGGCTCAACAACTTAAGATATCTTTGGGATGAGTTGAGGATTTTCCTCCTTCAGTTAGGTATCTACCCTAATATCATGGCTTGATTGAGGATTCAAACCCAATTGACTTCCGAGAATAAAAGGATCCTTCCCCCATTCATCTCAACAACTTAACTACTGCCCAGAATAGGCAACGCTCCCTCAAAAGGGCCATCAGAGCGCTGTAGAGCTCCCTAGTAGGCTTAAGGGGGGCGCCAACACTCCTAAAATCAATAAAACTCCTCCAGAAGGGCTAAAGAAGATTTATAGCGCTCCCAGACAGTGTAAGGTGGAGCTCCAGCACTCCCAGAAGAGGTATAGGGGAGCGCTCCCCTCCAAAAACTTAGTTTTTTGAGTGTTTTCAGATGGAAAAAGGTTCATGAGCCCAGTTAACCTTTCCTCTTCCAAATAAAGTATTTGACATGTGCCAAGTGTCCTCCTAATTTCGTTTACAGGCACGACATAGGCATCATGGTAGTATGCTTCCCTGACACTTGCGACACTTGTGAGCAAAATGCGACACTTGCGACCTTTGTAATGACGACACTTGCGACACTATCAAAGTGAGTATTTTTGATGTGTAACAGATTTCCCCCCAAAGTATGAAGTTAGAAGACATGAACTGATAACTGAAATGATTTGTAGACTTTCAAGCAAGGGTATAGACGCAAAGAACCTGACAAAAGCTGTACACAAACATCCAACAAATATTATGACATGTTTCAAACCCAAGGAAGGCATACCTATGCTTGGGTGATCAAGACTTGCAAGATATGGTCTCCATAAAATACACCGTGGATCCATAATTGTATTGATAAAAAGGTATAGCCACTGAAAATACACTGTGGATCTATACTCTTATGACCTGAAATGATCGTAGCCACGAAGAATACACAGTGGATCTATGAGATGACAAGACATAGCCATGACCAATAAAAAGTGGATATATGTAACAGTATATGTGTCATTGTTCAAAAGAAACTCCATCGCAACCTGGGAAAAGTACATATCAAAGTGATCACTCAACCCAGGGTCTTATTACCGATCCCGATGTAGTATGAATCTAACCATGTGAATAGATGTCTTGATGTCGAACATGGCATAAACCACTTGATTACCGGTCAATGATGTAAACCGTTAACAAGCACAAGGGAGATCACCATTAATGTCAATGATTCCCAAGGTACTCTAGTACATTCCAACGAATGTGAATGGATGAGTTGAAGTCGAAAATATGTGGAATCATCCGATCAGAGGCCAATGATGTAAATCCACTGTCGAATGTGAGGAGGCCTACCATTGAGGCATGCAGGTCCCAAAGTAATAACTGGTTTCTAAGTCTAATTCTTGGATAATGTGTTGAAGTCGACATGAATAGGATCGTCGAAGGAGGGCCTTGATGTATCCCCCATCAATGACATGAAACAGACATGGAGATGTAATTGGTAGATCAAATGAACATGGACTGACACAGGTATTGAGATAAGATATTTGTGATGGTGTACTCTCGAGGCGGATACTTCCCTTGAACACTGAGGCACAACATCAGAAACATGACATGGACCAAAACTTGATGATGCAGTGGATGCTGTGACTTACGTCAGGTGAACCAAAGGAGTGAAAGAAACTCAAAGGATTGGCTCAGTGCAGAGGTTTAGCAGATTAAGATGTGTGAAAAGACAAAGTGCCGTGTTCAAGGGCGACTCTAAGAGTTATTTGGTAATGTTCTCAAGAGACTGCTTGGCTTCCTTCTTTCAAATTTCCCCCCATCCAGATAGACGAGTACCTCTTTTTAATTTAGCGAGCTCGAGGAGGGTAACACATGATCGATATAACTCACCTTCAGTAAGTTCCTCTTCCTTTGTTTAACGAACTGGAAGAAGTAAGGGTTCGGTCCAGCATGGGCCTGTCGATGTTTATTTTAGCGAGTCCAAAGACAGAAAAATCGAAGGTTTTTCATGATTATAGAGTCTGGAAAAACACTTAAAAGAGAACTCTCTCAGTTCCTTTTTCATAAGGTAGTCTGACGAGACCGAAAAAGAGATAAACTATCGCTCAACAGACATTTTCTTCAAATACTTTAACGAGTGTGAAGAGAACAAGGTCACTCGGTAATCTTTTCATCTTTAGAGAGTTTGAAAAGAACTTAAAGATGACTCCAAGGTTGTCCTTTTTCGTAATGTTAGTCTCATGAGGCCTAAAAAGAGATAAATTATCACTCGAAAGATGCCCTTTCAAATGGTTTAACGAGTGGAAAAGGAAGCAAGATCACTCGGCAATCTTTTCATGTTTAGAGAGTCTGAAAAGAGCTTAAAGGAGACTCCAGGGGTTCCTTTTTCGTGTATCCATACAGTTCGAAAAAGAGATAAAAGTCTACCCATATGCATTCTCATGTATTTACAAGCACGAGAAAGAACAAAGACTAAGCTCGGTATGCCCCCAACTTGAAAGCTAGTGGCTTAACTCTAGAATGGATCATCTAAGGCTAGAGACATGCCCTCCAAGCTTCAATTCATTCACCGGCTCTAAGGTTGTCTCCAATTTCGCTAGTATATGAGAAAAAGGAGAAGGATGGATGAAAATAAGGTTCAAGAGAGGTGACTGTTTCATTTTTTAACGAGCTTGACATAGGAAAAGAACTATGCTCAAGGCCTCTGTTTCATTTTTTAACGAGCTTGCCACATAGAAGAGAAACTATGCTTATGGTTTCGTCCGGATCATGGCTTCCAAGAGGATAATGCTCTAGAAGGATACCATGTCAAGGGGAAAAATGTGGTCATGGCCTCCAAGAGATCTTCGCTGGATGGAAGATAATCACTCTGGAAGGAACACATGTTGAGGGTTGTGACAGGGGTAAGGAGATCAAGCTCCAATAACCCAACTGAAGAGATCACCATGTCAACTACCGGATCCAAAGCATCAGAAGTTGAAATCATGGGAGACAACACCACATAATTGACATGCGGCGAGGGTGATACTGTCTGCATATAAGAACCACTTAGGGAGGTAACCCAGTCAGGGCCGATGAATGAAAGTTGATCAATAGTCATAATTCTTCCATCGCGAGGGAAAGATATTACATGGAAAAGGGTGGATATAAGAGCTTTCATAGCATAGAAATAATCCCGCCCAAGGAGTAAAGTGAAATCCAAGGGGTCTCGGATTACCATGACATCAATAGAGACAACTTTCCCTCCCAAAGTTACAGGAAACTGAGGAAGGATCCCTAAAGGTTGACTAGTTCTTCTGTTAAAAGCTAACAGATTCTATGTAACCGGTGCAAGCTGCGGACAACCCAAAGTGTACCAAGCAATAGAAGACAAAATACTAATGGATGCACCTTCATCTATCAACGTTTGAGGAACGTCCCAACCATGAACCTGTACTATAATCTGGAAAGGAATGTGAGAGGGAAGACGAGGTCTAGTTAGCACACCCCAATAAAAAAGGATGGCTTCAATACTTGGAGGGGGTTTCATAGGAGAAGGAGAAATGCCCCCCGACACAGTAGAGTCTTTATTAACGAGAAAAACATGGGCAGTATTGGGTTTACTCTCTATAAGGGGAGTAGGATCGACCGATGATTGGATTGGATCAACCAATGGTGGACTTGGATAGACCACTTTATCACTCTTTAGAGGAAGAGTGGGACTAACCGAGGAAGGGACTGGATCAGTCACTTTGACATTCCTCAATGGAGGAATGGGATCGACCGATGGTGAAACCGCATCGACCACTTTGGCACTCTTAAGAGGAAGAGTGGGACTAACAAAGGAAGGGAATGGATCAGTCACCTTAGCATTCCTCAATGGAGGAATGGGATCGATCGATGGTGAAACTGGATCGACCACTTTGGCACTCTTCAGAGGACGAGTGGGACTGACTGAGGAAGGGACTGGATCAATCACTTTATCATTCCTCAATGGAAGAATGGGATCGATCGATGGAGAAACTGGATCGACCACTTTGGCATCACTCTTTTGATGAAGAGCGGGGCTGATTGATGACGAAACTGGATCAACTACTTGGGTTTGTGGTTCAATCGAGGAGGAAACTAGATTGACCACCTGATCAACCAGACTGACCGACGATGGAACCAGATTGACCAGTCCATCAACCAATGATGGGTCGGAGGAAATCTTACGATAAAATTTTGGAAATTGAAGTTTTTCCAAAAGAGAAGAAGCCTCGTCCATGCGAGGACAAAGGTGAGAGTAATGATTACCTTTACATAACATGCAAGGGAACTTGACAGTTTTCTTCTTCTTACCAACCTGAACATCACTAGTTGACAGAGTATCATCGACATGACCGACAGAGGTCGATGACGTGGAGGACCACATTTCTAAGACCTAGGTAAGACCGGGGCAATCCATCAGAAAGTGGTCACCCTTACAAAGGCTATAAGGGAATTTGGGTTTTGGATTCTTCATTTTAATCTTGTTGACCTCATCAACACTCCCAACACTATTAACAGTAACTGGTTTCTTAGAGCCAACATATGATGTTGTTGGGGCCTTTGTCCTTTTCAGGTTCTTCTTCTTCTTCTCTTACCATTTCTTCTTCTTCTGATCAACCTGGCTGCTTGCTTTAGAGCTTTCACTAGGCGAAGAAGGAGAAATGGAAGGAGACTTGATGGATGAGGAAGGAGAAAATTCGACATGAGTTTGATGTGTGGTTGGTGTATTGACATCCAAAGTATTAGGTGCAATTGAAACATTGGGAGGATTCGGGATCACTGGAGTGGGGAACAACCAAACTGGTAATCCAATAGTGAGTCCTGGAAGACTCAGTGTGGCAACATATGGAGGACCAAAGTTTCCAAAAAAAGGAAAGGTGTAAGGTTCCCTAGGAGAAGGGGTTCCTCCATTGGTACTCCCAGGATTCGATGCCATTAACACTGACTCGACCTAGGGTCCAATAAGTAAAACAAACAATACATGCTATGAATCTGAGAAGCAATCAATTAAACAAACCTTCCTATGATGAAACCACTAGTTGGTGATGAAATCCAACATTGTGAGATCAAAATAGGAAGGGGCGGGGATAGAGAGGGTGGATCAGTTACGTTGGTGACCTGCTTAACGGACTTACGCCTTGGTGCAAGCTTCTACGCAGTAATTATGGATTTGCCCTCCAAGGAGCCCGAGTGAGTTTGACCAACGTCTGTTCCAGGTATAGTGAGACTTCCATTCACCGTCACCTTGTGTGAGACCCTAAATATTGTGGCTACTAAGGTCACCAACACGTAGTCAGCCCTTGGGCGGGTATAGTCGACAGTCTAGTCGGAACGTATGGGTAGGATAACAAGTCTGAAATCAACTTGAAAGGCTCCCACACATAATCGTGGGTATACCTTCCAGTGACCCCCAATATACGATCCGACCACTACAAACAGTTGGGCCACAGAGGGATAATCTCTGTAACTCACCTGAATGTGACTTCGTGCGTAACCCCTGTGTGAGAGGGGGATCCCAACAAGCCAATACAACAATTGGATTTGATTCTCCCTACCGCAAGATACTAAGTTTGTTCAATATCTTTGGAAAGTTATCCTTTCAACCTATTCCAAAGACCTACACCTTAAACTAATGTAGGTTTGCTAACAAAGATGTAAAAAGTCTGATAAATTTTAGTTAAGCGTTGATTTTAATGGCTGTTGTTTACTAAGAGGGTGTACGAAAGTGACACTGATGGAATGATGACTCAATTCCCAAAAATATGCATGAAATATGATAAGCAATCGTTTCTTTTCAATGAATACCTATTTAAGGGAAAGAGGAAGAGTCGTTTTCACTATCAAACACTTGATAAGGAATGCCCTCAATCAATTTCGTTCTTAATCAAATCCAATATAATTCTACAACATTTCAAAAATGAAAACTAATATGCAAACTAATCACTAAGATGTACTTTTTATCGTTTTCATGTGAATGATGATCAATTCAATGAAAAACTTGTCCTGCCAACTACCCTTTCAGATCAAGGAGATTCGGACAAGAAAACGCAGATTTCGCACAAACAACACACCCTTTTGTAATCAAACAAGAGAAAGAAAATAAAAAACACAAAAGGAAGGAGAAAGAGATTGGAAAAAATGACCTCAAAGAATGAAATGAGAAGAGGCACAGACTTTTGGTGTCCTTCACTAGAGTTCTCGCTTAGTTGGATAAGAGAGAAGAAAGCAACGGATTGATTTCAAGCTGTCAACAACAAAAAATAAAAAATAATGAAGAAGGGCATAAAATCTGAACAACAAGGTGTTTACTTCTCAGGAGGAAGCATGTCAAAGGTCAAAGGAAGAATCATTGAATCACAAAGCAACTCAGCAAGTGAAGAAACATGGTCTGGACCTCCAAAAAATGGAATTTTTGAAGAGATTTTGTGCAAAAAAGGGCTGACGCTCTGGTGTAAGGGACACCATGGAATTATAACACTCTTTCCAACACTTCCAGGGAGTTTTGGCGCTCTACTAACATGGGCAGGGGGGCGTCAGGCTAAGAAAACTCATAAAAATGTCAAAAAAACTCATAAAAATGTCAAAAAAACCAAAATTTCAGTCAAATTTTGATAGTCAAGATGAGTGTGATGGGGTAAAGATTCAATCATAAAATGCAATCAGATATGAAGGGGTGAACAAGGCCTAAGAACACAAAGGGTAAGACAAGGCCTATGAGGAAAAACAAAACTAAGAAAGTTCTGATTCCTCCCCAATGGAGTCGCCAATTTTTGTTGAAGGAAAATCTCCCTGCGGACAGGTAGATCTCCTCAAAGAGATAGACTCTTAACTCTAAGACAAAAAGTGCTTATCATGGTCACTGAATTCCTTTTAGATCTATGTGTAATAGTGTGTGAGGAGGAAGGAGAAAAGAAGTACCTTTTATCGGTGTTTTTCCCTGCACGCTCCGAATTGAGCTCCAATCTTTCGCTCCTCGATAAGCCCTGTAGACAAACAAAGTATGACTACTTCCTACTCTATCAAGATTAGTCCAAAATAGGTCTATCTACTAAAGATAAAAAATCATTTGATATTGAACACGAATTAGAAAGAAACAGGCCAAGCAAATTATATTAATGAGGACAAAACATTGCTTACAACCATAGATGAATTGCAACAGTTTCGTCAAGTCCTCCTTGTCTACCCCTTGCTCAAAAGATCCATGAACTGAATGATGATAGCTTCACCGATTTCTCCCTATGAGATCATAAGTCTCTTTCTTCCAAAATATCTCTATTCCAACACCACTTATAAGATCATAAGTTTGGTGTGATTCTCCCTTTTCAATCCCCTTTCACCATGAGAAAGCTTGCTTATATAGCCTTGGAGAGACTCAACAAATTAAGATATCTTTGGGGTGAGTTGAGAATTTTCCTCCTTCAGTTAGGAATCTGCCCTAAGATCATGGTTTGATTGAGGATTCGAACCCAACTGACTTCCAAGAATGAAAGTATCCTTCCCCCATTCATCTCAACAACTTAACTACTGCCCAGAATAGGCAGCGCTCCCTCAAAAGGGCCATCAGAGCGATGTAGCGCTCCCTAGTAGGCTTAAGGGGAGCTCCAACACTCCTAAAATCAATAGCGCTCCTCCATAAGGGCTAAATAATATTTATAGCACTCCCAGACAGTGTAAGGGGGAGCGCCAACACTCCCAAAAGAGGTATAGGGGAGCGCTCCCCTCCAAAAACTTAGTTTTTTGAGTGTTTTTAGATGGAAAAAGGTTCATGAGCCCAGTTAACCTTTCCTTCTCTTCCAAATCAATTATTTGACATGTGCCAAGTGTCCTCTTGATTTCTCTTACATGCACGACATAGGCATCATGGTAGTATGCTTCCCTGACACTTGCGACACTTGTGAGAAAAATGCGACACTTGCGACCTTTGTAATGATGACACTTGCGACACTATCAAAGTGAGTATTTTTTATGTGTAACATCTTTCCACTAACTTCTATCTCTTAGTACAGGGCTTGTACATGCTTCGTAGGCCTCCTTGAGATCTGTATCAACACGATACATATCCTTAAGGTGCTCAAACCCCAAGGTCTTCACCTGGAATTCCTGCAGAATTAAACATCTCCTGCTTAACGCATCAACAACTTTGTTAATATTTCCAGCAATATGTTTTATGACAAAAGTAAAAATTTTCATATATTCAACCCATTTTGCATGCCTCTGGTTCAGTTTTTCCTGACGGGTTATGAATTGTAAATCTTGGTTATCGCTATACAAGACAAACTCTTGCGGGACAAGATAATGCCTCTATTTATTCATAGCTTGAATTATGGCATAAAAATCCTTTTCATATGTGGAGTATTTCCTCTTAGTCTCATTTAATGTCTCACTGAAATAGGCAACAGGTCGATTGTCCTGACTCAGAACTGCTCCTATTGCAACTCCACTTGCGTCACATCTTACCTGAAATGTCTTCCCAAAATTCGACAAGACCTGAATTAGTCATTCTATTCTCTTCTCCTTCAGTATATTGAAGCTCTTTTCAGCTTCCTCCGTCCATTTAAAAGACTTGTGTCGCTTCTTTACTGTATCCATCATGGGTGCACAAATCCCATTGAAGTATCTAATGAAATTTTAATAAAAACTTGCTAAACCATGAAAGCTCCTTACTTTGAACATGATCTTTGGCGATGACCATTCTCTAATCGCTTTCACCTTCTCTGGATCCATCTTCAGTTCATTCGAAGAGATCACAAAACCTAAATAAATGAGTTCTATCTTCATAAAAGAGGACTTCTTCAAATTGATCAACAACTTCTCCTGCTGTAGCCTCCTCATTACTAGCATTAGGTGTCTCAAATTCCCCTCTTTAGTCTTGCTAAAGATCAATATATCGTCCAGATAAACAACCACGAACTTGCCAATGAAATCTTTCAGAATTTCATTCATCAACCTCATAAAAGTACTCGGGGCATTCGTTAGGCCAAATGGCATAACCAACCACTCATACAGACCTTCATTCATCTTAAGGGCTATTTTCCATTCATCACCTTCTCTCATCCTGATTTGGTGATATCCACTTTTCAGATCTATCTTAGAAAATAAATTTTCTCCACTTAAGCAATCCATTAAGTCATCCATTCTCGGTAAAGGAAATCTGTACCTGATCGTGATATTATTGATGGCTCTCGAGTCTGTGCACATTCTCCATCCTCCATATTTCTTTGGGCTTAACACAATTGGTACTGTGCATGGGCTCAAACTTTCTCTAACTAAACCCTTATCCAGCAACTCTTGGACTTGGTTCTTCACCTCCTCATTTTCTCGAGGTGTTAATCTGTACACTGCCTTGTTTGGCAGGCTTTCTCCTAGTATCAAGTTGATATGATGACTGATACTCCTGATGGGTGGCAATGAGTTTGGCAACTCATCCACCACTATATCAGCAAAATTATCTAGCAGCTCCTGAACTTCTTCAGGTAGATCATTCACTGATGTACTTGTAAGGATGACTCTGGGCTTCCTCACCATAGTGAACTGCATCTCCTGTTCTTCCTTTAGTTCTTTCAGAAGTTCCTTCCCACTCATGAGAAGTATGCTTGTGTTGGCTTCCTCCTTCGCTCTCTTCTCCTCCATTGGCAGTAACATATGCGTCCAACCATTCTTCTCTAATGTATATGTATTCTTCCTTCCATCATGAATGACATTTCTATCAAACTGCCATGGTCTTCCCAACAAAATGTGGCATACGTCCATAGGAATTACATCACATAGGATTTCATCTTTATATCCTCCTATTTTAATTTCAACTAGGCATTGTTTAGTGATCATTACCCGGTGTCCTTTTTGAAGCCATGAGACTTTGTATGGCCTTGGATGTGTAATTGTCTTCAGCTCAAATTTCTCCACCATCTCTGTGGATACTAGGTTGTCAGTACTCCCACTATCAATGATCACCTTGCATACTTTGTCCTTAGTCTTGCAAGCTGTCCTTAAGAGACTGTTTCTCTGCAATGGCTTCTTAATTTCTGCCTCTGGTTTTAAGAGAAATTTTCTCAACATTAGGGATGCTCCATCCTCTTCTCCTTCTGCCTCAACATCTCTTCGTTGTGCTTCTGAAATGTGAGATTCTCCTCCTTCCTTCTTCTTCTCGGGACATTCCCAAGACATGTGCCCTATATTTCCATAGTTATAACACCTTACTCCTCCTCTGCCTCTTCGTCTAGAAGAGTTTCTTCCACCATTCTGTCTTCCTTGTGAAATTCCTCCTCGTTCTGAGTGATTGTGTGGTTTCTTAGCCTCGTCCTTAGACTAGTGTGCTCTGCCATGGTTAAATCCCTTGCTTTTTCTTGGGATCAAGCCTTTACCTCTTCCTCGCTGGTTTTGTTTTCTGGCCAGCTTCTCCTCTTCCTTCAATGCAAACTGATAAGCATCTTCCACAGTCCTCACTGACATCATGCTAAGTTCATCCTAGATTTCATATCTCAAGCCATTTATATATCTGACGACTCTTTCTTCATCTCTCTCCCTTTGTCTAGTTCTGATGTTCAACCGGTAGAACTCCTCGGTGTACTTGAATATCATCCCCTTCTTTATCAGGTTATGTAGCTTCCTAAACAGATTGATATGGTAGTCTTTGGGTATGAACTTAGCCTTCAGTTTGGATACCATCTTTTCCCAAATATTTATCCTCTATTTTCCTTTACTTCTCCTCTCAGCCTGCAGTTCATCCCACCACAGTTCTGCATGCCCTTTTAGCCGGGTGACTGCCTGCTTCACCTTCTTCTCCTCATCAACATCTTCATAGTCGAAGTGTTTGTCCATGGACCTTATCCAGTCCAATAGTTCTCCAGCATCTAAATTTCCCTCATACATGGGGACCTCTATCTTAGCTCTACCTCCCAATCTGGCAACTGCTCTCAACAAACATTCTTCTACAACATCCTCTCCTGCAGCTTCTTCAACCTCAACCTCTTCACTTTCTGCATCACTGACATCCCCAACGCAAGGTGCTCTTCTCTGTGCTACTTCCATTGTTTCCAATCGAGTGTGAATCTCTCACATTTCCCTCTCTACAATGCGGTTGGCTAAAGGAGACTCTCATCTTCTTAGCGACATTATGTTGATTATCTGTCACACACATGTACAACTCCGAGTTCTCTGTCTCCTTCTTTTCCTCCTTCGCCTGAAGTCTACAGACAGATAACTGATGCTCTGATACCACCTGGCGTAGACCCTCTATCCCTCCTGAGGGCTGCATGACCTCCTGGTCAAGATCTTCTGGTTCCAGAGATGAAATGACTCTTCTGGTCCCGAACTGGAACCCTTCTAATGAACACATAGGTCCCTTCACCAATGCTTAGTTGTATTTTCCAAGTGTCAAGCGTGAGCTCCCATAGCACACGACCAAGGGCTGTGACCTTGCGCCAAACTGAAAAGGGCGCTTATCAGAGACCGAGACCTCACGAGACAAGAGTCCTGTTCCTTTGTCCTCCAAACCTCCGGCAGCCGAAATGACGAAATGTCTCGGTGCTTGTTCCTTCAGGATTTCGCATTTTGTGAAATCAGGACACAAGGGGTATCCTTGTTCCTTGGAGTCTCCGGTCACTGAAAAGACGAAATTCCCCAGTGCCTTATCCTCCGGGTTTTTGTGAATCGCGACTTCAAGTTTTGCGATTTTGGGAAATTTGGTTACAAGGGATATCTCTACCCCTTGGAACCCCTGTGGCCGAAATGTCAAAATGTTGAAAGGGCTGATAAAGACTTTTACCGAAAAGGAATTTCGGATTTCACGACTTCGCAGATCCTAATACAAGTTCCTTGACTCTTCAACTCCTGAAACCCAAAATGGTGAAATACCGGGGACCAAGACTTCACAAGTCAAGCATCCTATCCCTTTACTCTTTGCGCCCTCGGTTGCCGAAATGCTGAAATGAAAAAATATCCTAGCATTCGATCGACGGCTCACAATGATCCCTGGGATCAACGGTTCTAGTCGAATCGCAACTTCTTGATTTCACGGTTCAGGATTCTGAAAGACAAGAGTATCTGTCTTTCCAACTTGTGGTACCTGAAATCCTGAAATGGATCAATGGTCTAGATATGCTTGTGGCAATGGTCACTACTCCTCTCGAGATTTGGGCATGAAGAATCCCTCACTGCTAACCTCCTCATAGCTCCACCTGATCCAACAGCCTGCGGGGTTTCAGTGTTTCTCCACGAGGACTCTCCACCATCCGTCCAGGTCTTCGGGATCTCCCCTCTCGGATCTACGCAACGTTAAAGTCTACGCTCCTTCCTCAAATTTGACGGTCCGCAGGATTTTCCACCACAATCCAACGCTTGACGACGTTCTTCCTCCTGAGATTTTACTCACTTCAGACTTAGAAAATTTTCCAAGTCTTCGAAGACTCGGTCTTCACCTCGTCCAGGGAATGAGTTCCTGGATCTCGATAATACTTTCGAAGTGTTATTCCTCCTAAGCTTTGTCTGGTTCAGACTTCGATCTCCCATGCACTCCTTGCGTCTGAGGGATTTTGATAACTTCGATCCATGGTGCTCCTCTCTAGCTTGATGCACACCTTGCAGAGCTTCCAATGAAGAGAAATAATTGAAACTGCGAAAATTCACAGTTCCATCCACTTATTCATGAAAACAGAAAATAACAGGAAAATACACACAGTCCAAACACCAAACATTTGGGTCAATTTTCCATTCTGTTATATTCACAAGTGTCCACTGGCTACAAAATACATCCAAAATTACAGTAACTCAAAAACACTGAGATCTCCTGCTAACTCGCAGTTCTCTCTTACAACTAATCTTTTTTTGTATTCTAGTTCTCTCTAACTGGGTGTACAAACTTCTGCATAACTCAAAAATGTTTCTAGGGTTTCCCTTGGATACTTTCCTACTCTAACATTCATCCTACGCTATCTTAGTTCAGTCGCATTCTAGAGCCGAAGTGGAAACTCCTGCTCTGTTTACAGTTTTCAAAACGTGCCTCAAAGGCTAAAATTCGACATTGGTTCAAGCGTGAATCCAAAGGTGAATTCCAGTGCTAAGTGAAGGCAGATTTAAAAATCGGCTACAATTGTCAACGTTGAATTTCTGGAAGAACTCACACGTGTTGAGTGGTCCTGCCTTTGTGCGCTTGCCAACGATGCTCTTGCATCAGTTTTCCCTCTTTCCTTTTTTATTTCAGTGTATATTTTGTATTTGGGTACCTAACATGGACTTGTTGTCGAGACCCATTCTTTATTTTCACCATAGTG
>JZKD02S0576811.1:94199-107397 GCA_000966675.3 Picea glauca
TTGCAAGATACCAGTTATATAAAATATGCAGAACAGAAATAAAATGCTAGAAATGGCAGAATAACAGTAAAATATCCAGCATAATCTTCACAATACACATAAATGATATACGAAAGAGAAATAGAAAAAGCACTTTGATTCAGAAAGCAATGTTCACAGGCCTCTTCGAGGGGGAAACCTCTAGTCGAGCAGAGCTCTGTTACAATAATCTCCAAGCTAGGGTTTTCATACCCTCGACCCTTATTTATACAAAATGTCTATCAAGAGAAGCATCTAAAGGAAGATCCTTCTAGAAGCAGAAGCTTCTATTAGGTATTCTTACATCCTCCTTATTCTATTTTATTGAAAGGCCTTATTAATATTGACCTTTATTACATCCGAATATTTTGATCTACCTATGTGCGGGTTAGGACCTTAACACAGTGAGTCCGATGCGCTTGGAAACTGAATTCAAACTAGGACCGTCAATTTGGAGTTTGATCCAATGTGAGTCATTGATTTAAACTTGACCAAAAATATAAAACCTTTAAATACATGATAGCATTGTTGTTGATGTCATCAGGGTCCCAGTAACACATGTAAACTTTAAGTTGATCCATGTTGGTGTTGATGTGGAAGAGGGGTAGACCATGTGTCACGACCCGATGACCTGGTATTCTGACGATCCTGATACGCTTTAGGATACTGGAAACAAATTTGGACTGTCGATCATAGGTGCACACATTAGAGTGATCGAGGGATAGGTCCCAATAGGACTTCGAAGAAGGATACTCTGAGCTAGTCCATCAGAGTGAGACTTGTTAGAGATGTTGTGCTAGAGCTAAAGGGAGGAATTCTAACGAGGAGGACCCTGAGGACTATAGGAATTGAAATAACCAAGAGTTGTTGATATGGATCCAGAATGAATTAGGGTTGTTGATCTAGCTCGACCAAGAGAAAGAATCATCTAATTCTATGATTATGTCATGTTGATGTCATCCAGGAAACATGTTGACTTTCTATTGTCCCACAATGGTGCTAATGTGGCAGATAAACATGACACATGTCACCCATTTTTGATATGTTCACCCATGCATCTAGTGGGTTCCACATGTCCACATGGCAGTCGCTGGTTGGCCTTGACAGTGCTTCGCTGATGGGTTGACGTGATACATGACCGAGAGGCTCCAAGATCGAATATCAGATCTGATTATTGATCTCTTGGGGAATGACTGATGGAAAGATGAAATATGGACCGTCGATCGAATGGTGGATGCTCTATGGTGAAAGGATATATAAATCGTTGGTCGAAGGTGCACCCATCAGATCGACTTAAGGATTTGATCTAAATAATACTCTGATGGGGGAAATCCAAAGGTTTGGTAGCTTGGTGAGGCTCTGATGACTAGAAAATAGATCTGAACCATTGATCTGGAGCCCGATGTAATGTGAGCCATTTATTTGTTCCCAATCCCAAAATTCAAAATCCATTAAGCTATCGTAATGCCACTGCTTACATCATCTAGGTCCCCTGAACATGTGATGTATTTTCATTGGTCCATAAATATGTTGATGAGCTAGGGGACCAGGACAGATGTCACCATGATTTGATATATTTTCCTGTGTATGCAACAGGTTACACATGTCCATGTGGAAGTCGTAGGTTGGATTTGACAATGCTTCATTGTCGAGATGATGTGACACCTGGCTGGGAGGCTCTGAGATCTAAGATAGTATATGGACCATTCATTGGAGGTGCCCCATCAGAGTGATCATGAGTTAGGATCCAAAAAGGAATCCAACGAGGGAGACTTCGAGCTTGCATCTTGACTGTTGATCGAAGAAATTGGAGACAATCCTAGATTTGTTGATCTAGCTACGACCAAAACTGAAATTTGGCTAAGGAAAATATTGTCATGATGACATCTATCTGTACATGTGGAGCTTTTCTATTGGTCCCCATTGGAATTGATGTGGTAGGTAGGTATGCGACGTGTCACCCAATGTTTATGTACTGTCCTGTCTTTGGTAGATTTCGTGTGTTCATGTGGCAACTTTAGATTGGCCTGACAGGTGCCTTGCTGGCATTAAATTCTTGTTTATTTTTCAATAGACAAGGTTAATCATGAATTTCATTACATTTTAGAATTTAACTTAACCATAACCAATAATGTTACAACAACCAAGATCTCAAGAAGAAACACCATGCACAATAACACAAGAAGTATCCTTGGAAACCCTTCTCAACAAGGGAATAAAACCCAACCAAATCCTTTGCTATATTCTTCAAGATAAAATAATTCACCACCAAGAAAACCTAGCACACAAGAGGGTTCTTATAAACCCTAGAAGACTAGTGCCCAAGAGAGGTGCGCACTTTTCCCAAGAAGGTATACTTGCTGAATTTCCAAACTCACACAAAAGATATGATTCTTCAATGGGGAATTTACCTTTACTTATATTAGACTTGACCTGTAAAAAAAAGTGTCTATTGGAACATCATGGCCAACCTCTCTATCTCATAATATAATTAATATTAACCAGATTAATTATCTTTTACATTAATTATCAGTTACATCAAGGTGGGGCCGACCTGTACTCTTTACATTACAAATAGGGTTACAGGCTGGTTTGACTCTTGAAAAATATAACAAGGGATCTAATACACCCACTAGTACTCAACCACTAGGGGCACATCCATAGGGATTTCCATATCTCTGGCTCACTACAATACACATAAGAACCACTCTCACTAGTGCTCAACCACTAGGATCACGCTCACCTGTGCTCATCCACAGGCATGTCCACTCAACAGATATTGTTTCCCACTGCATTACACAGTAGAGTCATCTGGAGTTTCATCATCAACTCTCTTATCAGAGGAGGATAATACACCATATTCATCTCTGTCTCATGATGATGCACTTAACTCTTTGGGAATTTACATGTTCACTTTGTGCTCATCCACATGCACTTCCAACTCTACATATCTCCGTTCTAACTGTGTTACATAGGAGAATCATCCAGAGTTCTTCTCAACTGTTTGTAAGGAGGAGGCCATCTCTACGTTACAACTTTGTCTCATATAGGAACCAAACACCCCTCTCAGGGGCTCTCTCTCATGTTTGTGTCCTGGAGAATGTCTCATGCAACTGTAATCATCAACACTCCCTCTCAGCTAGGGATGCATTCTTCATCATGCCAAGTATCACATGGATGTACTTTGAACTTTGTCTTGGTTGTAGTCATCAACACTCCCTCTCAACTAGGGAGGTATCCTTCACCAAGATAATTTTGGTGAAGATGTCTGCAATCTGCTCATGTGTAGAAAGGTACCGCATGTGTACTATTTTCCACTGCATCATGTCTCTGATATAAATATATTTTATCTCAACCTGTTTTGATCTATCATGAAACACTGGGTTCTCAAAGATATTTACAAACATCTTTGGTTATCATCATAGAATCCATCTCATGATCAAGTAAATCTATCAGAAGCTTATGAAGCCGCACTGCTTCACACACTCAATGATACATACTCTGCTTCAGTGATTTTCAAGGCCACAGAGCTTTGTTTCCTGTTTCACTAGGAAATGATGACAACCTTCATGGTAAAACAACAACCAAATGTTCTCTTCCAATCCACTGTACTCTCTGCTCAATTTGTATCGGCATATCCTGCAAAATCAGGTTCACACTAGAGGCATGTCTCACGCCATATCCAACTGTGCCTCGTATATATATCTCAATACATGATTTACTTCTATCCAGTGAGTCTGTCTCAGATGAATCATGGATTGACTAAGCACATTCACTGCATAGCATGAATCAGGTCTGGTGTTAACCAGATACATCAATGATCCAATCGGTTGTGGATCAATCTTGTCTGAATTATCATCATTCATTTTCTTTTTCATTCTGTCATAATTAACTTCTTTAATATTCCCACTGTATATTTTCCTTGACTCAAGAAAAGTCTCATCGATCCTCTGTCATACTTCTTGTCCCAATAAGTAATCAGATCCTTCATCTCAAAATCATAAGTCAAATCTTATTTGTATCCAACAACAAGGTTTTATGAATAAGTCATCAAAATTAGGCTCTCATCACCAACACTGTAATAACATAGGTTTGGATCAACAACACTCTTGCTGAAACCCAAAATCATCAAGAATCCATCCATCTGATACAGTTTCCAACTCATGGATGGTAGTACATATGGAGGTGTATCAACTTTACTGGATCAAGTGTCTCATCATATGCAAATCCCTCTGTTTGTGATAATCCTCTGACTGCAGATCTCACATTTTATTTCTCAACAATTCCATCAGTTTAATGCTTGATCTTATAGATCCACTTGGAAGTCATCGCAGACTTCCCTTCTGGTCTCTGAACAATATTTTATCATTATTTAAGATATATTGGTATTCTTCTATTATGGAATCTTTCCATACATGTTCTCTTGTTGCTTCTTCAAGACAAGGAGGCTTAGAATCAATGAAGTGGATCATGAATGAAGGATAGCTGGGAAATATATTTTGATTTCTCAATATGTGCCTTGAGGGGCTTGTATGTTCCTCTACCTCTTTTACAGTGAGCCTAGGCATGCCTTTTATTTCCTACTACAATATCTCTGGACATATCAACTGGAGTAACTGGATCAACTGGAATAATGCATGTCTCCCTCTGAAATGCTGAAGGGGGAGAAGGTATTGTCTCACTATCAATCTCCATCTGATATTATTTGGATCTTTGAAAGACTATCTCTTCTTCAAGGAAACCATCTCTGCTTGTCTCAATCTTTCTTTGATTAGGGAGGTAGATCTGGATTCTGGATTGTCTTCAAAGATTCACTATTTATCCCATAAATGTATCCTTTCTTCCTAAAGGGTATAGCTTGGAATTCTTCTCTTTGGGTACATAAAAATACAATGAGCACACAAATATCCTAAAGTTTTCAATCTCAGGCTTCACTCCAGTGAATATTTCTTTAGGATTTATGTTTTTCAAAGTTCGGTGAAGACTCTTTTTCTGAACATATATTGTGTCATGCATGCTTATTCCCATGGAATCATAGAAATATTTTGATCATGCATTATTGCATTGGTTGTCTCGATGATGGTTCTATTCTTCCTCTTTCTCAAATAGTTTTGAATCCCTCTGAGTCAAGTAAATCCCTATGAAGGATAAGCATATTCCTTTGTTCTTAACCTATTTGGAACAAGAAAACAAGAGGAACCAAAACAAGAATATCTCCTAAAGGAGAATAATGAGTACATCTCTAGAATCAAAAAAATTTAAGGATTTTTGTCACAACTACAACACCTACTTGTAATGTAGAAAACTTTAGAAATATAGGTTAGAGGAATGACAATTACAACAATCAAACCCAGAGTCTTCACTTCCAGTGTGTTGTTCCTCTGAATGCACTGAGATCCCTTTGGATCCATGAATTCAAAAAAAGGTTCCTTTTCCCTGCAATTACCCTCATGACAATGATACAAATAAAATATATACAAGTGCATACTTGAGGGTGCTGATATGATTTCTCCAATGACACATGGCTAATCTTTGTCCCCTGACATCTTCATGAAGGAGATAGTCACAATGCCACCTTTTTGTATCACCCAAAATAAGTCTTATTTTGAAATATTGTCTTCCAGAAACTTGAAGTTGCTTGATCCATCAATATTATCTTCCATCATAGTTTTGTTCATCATAATTTTAGATTCTTCACAACCCCTTGTCAACTAGACTAAAAAACCTAACAGCTAGGCTAGGCTAGAAATTTTAGGTTTTGTTGGACTTATGACTGCCAACAATAAGAATTTGAAATATAGGAGAACATTGGTGAGCTGAAGAGCTCCTTCATTGAGTTTCAAAAACCCTAATACTGAAATTTCTGTAGAAATTAATGAAACCCTAGGGCCAAAATTTAAAAATGCTCGGAATTTCACTATGAGAGTCTTTGGAGGTGTGTTGGAGGAGGCTGTACTTTGATATGCCAAAATTATCCCCAAATTTAAAGTATTAATGGCTGAAAACATCTTAGAAAGGAGGGTCATATGAATTTTCTGGAAACCCTAGGAGGGCCATACGGTTCTGTAGAAAAAAGATGAGACTGGTAGATGCTTGTGCAATGGGTTCTTCAAAACCATTGCTCTGATACCATGTTGATTTTTCAATAGACAAGGTTAAGAATGAATTTCATTCCATTTTATCATTTAACTTAATGATAACTAATAACGTTGCAACAACCAAGATCACAAGACGAAGCACCATGCACAAGAACACAAGAAGTATCCTGGGAAACCCTTCTCAGCAAGGGAATAAAACCCAGCCAAATTCTTTTCTATATTATTAAAGAGAAATAACTTCACCACGAATAAAACCTAGCACACAAGAGGGTTCTTGTAAACCCTAGAATACTAGTTCCCAAGAGAGGTGCACACTTTTCCCAAGAAGGTATACTTGCAGAAATTTCCAAACTCACACAAAATATATGATTCCTCATTGGGGAATTTACCTTTACTTATATTAGACTTGACTTGTCAACACAAGTGTCTATTGGAAAAACATGTTCTACCTCTCTATCTCATAACATAATTAATATTAACCATATTAATTATCTTTTACATTAATTATCAGTTACATTAAGGTGGGGCCGACATGTACTCTTTACATTACAATTAGGGTTACATGCTGGTCTGACTCTTGAAAAATATAGAAAGGGATCTAATAAACCCTCTAGTTATCAACCACTAGGGTCACACCCATAGGGATGACCATATCTCTGGCTCACTGCATTACATAGAAGAACCACTCTCACTAGTTCTCAACCACTAGGATCACGTTCACCTGTGCTTGTGCACATGCACGTCCACTCAACATATCTTCTTTCCCACTGCATTACATAGGAGAGTCATCTATATTTTCATCATCAACTCTCTACTCAGAGGATGATAATACATCATATTCATCTTTGTCTCATGACAATTCACCCAACTCTTTGGGAATTCACACGTTCACCTTATGCTCAACCACATGCACGCCCAACTCTACAGATCTCCTTTCTCACTGTGTTACACATGAGAATCATTTGGAGTTCTTCTCAACTCTCTGTAAGGAGGAGGACATATCTATGTTACATATCTATCTCAGATAGGAACCACACACCCCTCTCTGGGGATCTCTCTCAGGTTTGTGTCCTGGATAATGTCTCATGCAGCTGTAATCATCAACATTTCTTTGGGTTTTGTTTGGGATGTTTTTTGCTTGCTGACATCATGTGGGACATGTGTTGGCCAAGTGTTGATTACATGGAAGGGGGGGGGGTGATAATATCTAGAACATCAATAGGATGTGTACCCATCGGAGTGGTCCAGGATTAAGTATTAATGGGGATTTGATGAGGGGTTCTCCGATGAGGGATACTCCGACGCTGACCCAAACCATCGATCTTGCACACGGTTACTTACAACCGTCCAATTTGGTCGGGCTCTGCAATACTGTTGGCGCTTAGTTTTTGAGTTGTGGTCCTTTGTTAAGCCCTTCAATTAATAAAATTTAGGTCCTTTTGGGGGCACACTATCCCCCTTTTTTACTTGCAATAGGTGCTCAAGTGCTTATATTTTAATTTAGGTGCCTTAGGCATGGATTTTCTACATTTTCTTCAATATTCTTCAAAGTAATCTAACTATTGACTACTAAGAGGCTCTATAATCTCATATTCTACCACTAAATCACCCAGTAATGACCTAGCCACTTCAACAAACCTTCAAATATTTGACATGAAAAAATATAGTACTAACATTTGGCTCCAACAGGGACATCATACCCCTATGGTCTGCTAAGAACTGTAGACCAATTTCCTTCTTTTGTTGGGTTACAGAGTCTTCCTAAAAATGATCAATATTCGTCATACCTGAATATTTGTCTGATACTTGACACAAAATTTCTCAACAACTTATAGAATTATAACTCTACCTACTTTCTCAAGTAACAGATGGTGAATGAAGTAAAATTAAAACAAACTCTACAAACTGAAAAAAAATGATTGACTACAAGATTATTTATGTACATAACCCTCCTACTCTAATTAGTCCAACCACTTTGATCAAGTGAAATGACATTTTTCAATGATACCAGGCAAGTTCCTTACTGCATGGTTGAACTCCTTGTATGTAATTTTGCAAAATAAGGAAAATTAGAAGTAGAAACTGCAACATGATATGATATAGAAGTTTATACTTATGATCTAAAAATACTAGCCTCATATATCTTAAGTCATATGAGGCATTGCATAATGTAGACTCCAACCAAATTGCAACTGGATAATGAAGAATATGGGAGATGTCAGGTCTCTAAAAAACTTGAGGTCTCTTCTTCATGATTGATTTGAATGGACCACACCTGAATAATATTTGTTTTCTTTGCTTGTGATTCTAATGAAGAAAAAGGAGGAAGTACAACAAATTCATCGCAATGAAAATTTTCCACTGGTTCTAGTTCACTATTGTCAAGCTCTATATCTTCAAGAAAAAATGAAAATAATTCATTTGTTTTAAATTCTTCATCAAAACTCTCATAATTATTATACATTGGTGCACCAATAATAGTTCCTAAATATTCCACTTCAGATATTTGTTCCTCAATATCAAGCTTTGATTCCAAGTCCTAATGGTCATATACAAACTTATTGTTGTTTGAAATTTTTGTGAATGATGATGCATAACTTTTCACATCTTCTTCAAGTTCATATTTATAAAAACATGATCTGTGTTGTAGAATCCAATATGATCATGTTCACAAGAATCCTTCTTATATTCCTCATGAAATAACCATTGAGTAGTATATTGATCATAAAAAACAAGGGGCAACACATCATCATTAATGTTACTTTGAAATAGATTTACATAATTTTCTGTAACACAATCTTGATTTTGGATAATAGATGTGAAAAAAAAACATTGTCCCTTCTTGAAAGTGCCCATGAATATATCCATAAATGACATCCCTTTCAAACCCATCTTCATTTTTTTTTCTCCTCTTCATTACTGTAGAAACAATATTTTCTATGCTCTACAACAGATTCAAGTTCTTCATTACAACATTGTTCAGAAAGAAAATCAGAATATGGAAATTCAAAAATATTCTTTGGATCTTCTAGAAAATGTAAAAAATCATCAACACATACCAGATTTCTTGAAACAACAACATGTATTTGCAACTCATGACCATGCTCAAAAGAAGAAATATCTCTCCGAATAGGGTACCGATTAGTATCTTTCAAGATAGAAAGAAGCATTGTATCCTCCCATGGATTCTCTGAAGCTTTTGTGTAATCACCCTCCAATGATACCTATTCATTTGAATTTGCAAGGATATATTCTTCATTCTCACTATTATAGTAAGCTTCCCTTTCAAAATCTTGTTCAGATTCATCATCAATGATTTCCCTTTCCTCTTCACTATCATAAGAATAATCATCTATATCTTATGAAACTGATTTAAAACTTTAATTGCAACAGTTTTCAAAAATAAGTTCAATGGGATATCTCCTTTTGTAATGAGAATGAAAGAGAATATGAAAATATCTTAGTGAAGCTATACAAGAAAAATGTAAATATTTGTACCATTATCGAGCCTCTCTAGTTAAATCAATCATGAAATTTTTCATAAGGACATCTTCATGAAAGATACTCGGCTGATGCAGATAAAAGTGGAATTCTATCAAATTCTAGGCCTAATTATTGATGCAGGAGCATCGTCAGTGAGCACACATGGCAGGACAACTCAACACCTGGGGATCATTTCAGAATCTGAAATGCTGGGAGTTACTGCGAATCTTTTGGAGCTGATTGGAAAAATGGAAGAAGACCAAGCACTTGGAAGATGATGATCATGAGCGATATGGGATTTTCACTCCTAGACTTGAATGTAACCAAACTTAGGTAGTAGTTAGGTTTACGTTTTGAGTAGACGAGTAGTTGGGGGGAACCTTAAGGACCCTCTGAGATAAATAAAGGTTTGTATGCCCAAATGAGGCTTCTGCGAGTTAATAGGAAAAAATTGAGTTTTTAGTTTTTGTTTGATCATAGCTGTAGCCATTTACTTTTGATTGAATATAACACATAAGAATTGATCCAAATGCATAGTGTTGTTACTATATGCCATTCCCTGTTATTGTTATTTTCATGTATGAATGAGTTTTTGTTTCGAGTATCTGAAACTGCAAGATGTTAGTATAAGTTTCAATTGTTCTCTTCTGTAATTTATGCAAAGAGTGCATACTAAACGTAAGGAGTGCATGTAAGAGAGTCTTTTTCGACTCGAAGCTCGAAAGAGATAACGTGGAACTTTTGTATGCAGAGTGTGCATACTAAGCGCAAGGAGTGCGTGTAGAGGCAAACTTGTTTCAAGTTCAAAATCTTAGGAGATCGAGCGTAGACTGTGCTAGGAGGGCACCGGAAAGTATTTTGAAAGACGCAGAAGGGCCGAGTCCCTTAGAAACTGAGTAAGTTGAAAACTCAGAGAGAACCAACACAAGTTTTCACACAGAGCGCAAGTGTGCGCGAGGGTGAAGTCAAAGTCCATTGACAAAATATCAGAAGGGATAGCACTTTCCATAAGTGAAGATGAGGTCCACGAGATGGAATTGTAGCAGGAACAAAGGGCGAGGCCTTTGGATACTTAGAAATTATTCTAAGTTAGAGGAAGTCGGAAGCTCAGAAGGGAGGGAAACAATGGTCATTGGATCACCAATTCAAAGGACCAACAATTGTCCGATCAAATCAAGGTGTGCGAGCCTTAGCATTTCTCACACGCAAGAGAGAGGACTTGCCAAAGTTATGAAGTCCCGAAGTAATTTGGGATCGTCCGATTGTTCGAAGTAAATCTCAACCTTCTGATCCTCCGAACGAAATATCAAGTGTCTGGTCGTCTGAAGTAGATTTGAACCGTCAGATATGAAGAATAGGTGGCACGAATCTATGGATTCTAGATAAATACCTGAAGTAAACATCAATCATTTGAACTAGAGGGTAGGTGGAATAAATCTGTGGACTCCAGGTAAAGACCCGAAGTAAATATCAACCATCCGATTCGAGATAATTAGATTTGAATCATTGGTTTGAAAGAGGCAGATCTCAACCATCAGTCTAGAAGCACTGTCAAGATCATAAGATCGAAGGTCACGCTCGATTGTGGGGCCAGAAAGTTCCCTGACGTTAAAATTTTGAGGGCAGGCTGCAATCGAAACCACGGTATCGATGAAGAGGTACGTGACAACTGGAGGTAAATTGTGGGGGGAAAAGTGGTTGATCCAAAACCACTCTTGGACGCGCCCACAATCATTCTCTTACGCAAGTACATAGCCCGACGTCACATGCGACAGGGAGATAATGAGAGGAGAGATCGTGCCTAAAACCTGAGAGTTTAGTTGCGCAAAGAAGGAGGTCGCGGGTGCCATAGAACCTGCAACAGAGGACTGAAAGGGCCTGTGGTAATTCATAAGTGAGACCATAAAGGTCTTAGAAAGCCAATTCGGCTCAGAGTTGAAGATCCTTGACCCGGAGGTCATGTAACCCTTAGGAGAGAAAGGGGGGGTTGCATCAATTATCATCATCATCTTCTCTTAATATAGGAAGATAGTCACCCCTAGACTTCCATACTAGGTATAAGATTGGGAAATCCAAGTATATTTGAAAAATCAAGTGGAGGAAACCTTGCAACCACCATATCAACACTTGATATTTCCATTAAAACACAATGGATTCTCTGATGGGATCACAATGAATAAGTGAGTAATAATATTTTCAAGAAATTTCAAAGGGAAGATACTACTTCTTGACAAGATTCTAAAGAAGAATTCAGGAGCAACATCAAAGTTTACGGGGGGGAATTTGAAGTAGAAAACTCATTTTCAGGTATATCAATTAAATATACATATTCAACACTTTGATGAATAGCAGAAGGAGATGCTTCTAAATGAGAGGTTACCTGGAGAAGAAGAGATATGCCGTTCTCAAATATTTCTCCAGGTCACGGTTTTTTCTGGATCTGAATATATCGAAGCCTGATCAAGATTGTTGATGGAAAGATATGAAAAAACTTACCCCAATATTTTCAAATATTTCTTGGCTAAGGTAAGATAGGCGGATTGTGACCCTGAGTTTATAGCCAAAATAAAAAAATTCGATTGATTCTCAAGCAATATATACTAGGAACCAATGTTGCCTTTTTATGATTAAATATGAAAAGTAAAGAAAATTGTTTGTTTGTTTGCAGAGAAATTAAATAACAAGTACAGTATAAATATGATAAATAGTACAGAAAAATACATAAGTGAGACCGAAAATCAGCATAGCCATTTTAATGATTGCATTTCATGTTACAACCATAACCCACTTTTCATACCCCTACGAGGGTAAGGACCAAAATGAAATTTATAAATATTCGGTGAGCACCACACATAAGACTTTGATGTCAAGAAGAGAACAATACTATAGATGTTGGATCAAACTAGCCACATAACACCATTGCTTGTCTATGCAAAATATCCTTAATCAAAAACAAAAAAAAACTAATTCATAATCAGATCAAAATACACAGTCTATCAAGAAAAAATGAGAAACCTTTTGAAGCATGCTTCTCAAGAAATGATTCCCAGTCCTTAATCTTTCCACCTTCAATATGACCCTTCTATCAACAAAATGCTTAAGACTCTATGATAACTTAAAATGGATGAAAGTAATTAATCTCACAAGTACAAGAGAAGACCTTTATCAAACATTCTTTCCTTTCTCTCTCTCTCTCTCTTGTCCCTTCAATTGATTTATTTTTTATCTCTTCAAAGCAGTTGAGGTATTTCTCAACTACTTTTAGCTAAGTCATAAATAACTTTAGCTATTTAGCTAGAAATAATAAATAGATAAAGGGTAATATAAATAATAGCTAATAGGTGGGACCCCTATTTCCTTTGATTGTCCTTAAATTTCAATTTCCTCGTGTTCCTCCATGTTATTTAAATAAATAAATTATGCCACCTCATCAAATATACACACAAGCATATAAATATCAATTTAGAACAACCCTTTATCTCCCAAAATGTCATCCATATATATCAAATAAGTAAAATTTGTTTCCAAAAATAAAATATTATCCTTGTGACATCCCCAAAAATAAAGTATTTTTGAAATTTAAAATTTGTTAGAAAATT
>JZKD02S0576811.1:107447-118329 GCA_000966675.3 Picea glauca
AAGAGAACAATACTATAGATGTTGGATCAAACTAGCCACATAACACCATTGCTTGTCTCTGCAAAATATCCTTAATCATAAACAAAAAAAACTAATTCATAATCAAATCAAAATACATAGTCTATCAAGAAAAAATGAGAAACCTTCTGAAGCATGCTTCTCAAGAAATGATTCTCAGTCCCTAATCTTTCCACCTTCAATATGACCCTTCTATCAACAAAATGCTTAAGACTCCATGATAACTTAAAATGGATGAAAGTAATTAATCTCACAAGTATAAAAGAAGACCTTTATCAAACATTCTCTCTCTCTCTCTCTCTCTCTCTCTCTCTCTCTCTCTCTCTCTCTTGTCACTTCAATTGATTTATTTTTTATCTCTTCAAAGTAGTTGTGGTATTTCTCAACTACTTTTAGCTAAGTCATAAATAACTTTAGCTATTTAGCTAGAAATAATAAATAATTATAATAAATAGATAAAGGGTAATATAAATAATAGCTAATAGGTGGGACCCCTATTTCCTTTGATTGTCCTTAAATTTCAATTTCCTCCTATTCCTCCATGTTATTTAAATAAATAAATTATGCCACCTCATCAAATATACACACAAGCATATAAATATCAATTTAGAACAACCCTTTATCTCCTAAAATGTCATCCATATATATCAAATAAGTAAAATTTGTTTCCAAAAATAAAATATTATCCTTGTGACATCCCCAAAAATAAAGTATTTTTGAAATTTAAAATTTGTTAGAAAATTATTCCATTTTTTGTAAATTCGAATTTGGAATTTTTTTTCCATTTATGGAAATTCTGAATTTCGAATTTAAAAATTGTAATTAAGTATTATGACTGTTGGGGAGAGACCTGATTTGACCCAACTAAATATTTGACTATGAAACTTGTATGAAAACATAATATTGTTTTATTTATTGCAGGAGGACAAATGGAACAAACATGTTAAATTTAGTTGACCATGACTCTATGAGTGGGGAACATGCTGGAACTACCTTGGTGTTGATTATTACAAGTGGAAAATCAGGGATTTGGCCATTGGCAGCCCCTGAAAATCAGGGATTTAGAAAGATGTGAAAATTCCCAAGGGAGGGAAAAAGACCTAGGCAAAGAGGATTTGTTTTGTTGGATATATAGCATATGTTAGGAGGCAGGACACTGTCGAGTATGCTGGGAAGATAGACTACTGTTTTCTTGCTGTTATGAACACTACTGATTGAGTGTGAGGCAAGAGGAGTCTGTTGAAAACTGAAATACATCATTGAGGAGGAGATTCAGAGTTAGCCCTCATGGACTCATGGTCAGGCTAGGGGGTGGATTGGGCAAGTTATTTGGCTATCCTTTCCTATAGTTGGGAGGAATGTGGATGTCCCCTTTGTCTTCCCATGAGTGGATTCAGATATGTTACTCTACTCCTTCTCTGTCTAAATGATTTTATATTTGTTGCAATGTAGTTTTTAAATCTGAATTGAAATGATTTCCATTTTGTTTGAAGGATCGTATATCTGAGGCAGTGTATTCGTTGAATCTGAACTGAAGTTTTGTTCCATCTCTTTGAATTATTTAGGCACAGTTGTAATGTAGCTATTTAATTCGGTATGGGTACACTACCTAGGCAAGAATATGTTCAATGTATGAAGTATAAAGAGAAACTGATAGAATGCCTTATGATTTTAATGATGAGTAAAGTTTTATGTTTGAGTTAAATCCCGAACAAATACTAAAATTTTTCTTTTACTCATTATGATCATCGGAAGGAAACTATATGGTTAAATTCTGGAATAATTCCTTTATAAATTAAGTTATTATCCCGGAGGCAACTGTAGGGTACTTACCAGTAGTTGAAACCCCAACATACATAATTTATCTACTTGTAAATGGAATTGAACCTAAGAACTTTACATAGGATAATTATACTGCGATAAGAAATTATGCGCCAAGTTATGATAATGTCTGGGATTTTGTTTGGGTACCTAATAGTCCAAAAATAAACAAAAAATCCAGGTACGACAAAAAATACAATCTATATATATATATATATATATATATATATATATATATATATATATGCTTACAGATTACAGTCGAAGTGAACAAAATGTATGATAGGGTTTATGTACCTAAGTAACTCTTTATGATCAGAATCTGTACAAAGCCTAATACCCTATTTCTATTCCTTTCTCAAGTTTGAATTAAAGAAAAGTACGAGAAATTTTAAGTGATTCCTACCCACATGTCTGTAAGTTTTCCTGTTTGGAGCTTAATCCCGATGGTGTTCACATACAAGGAAAGACGGTAGATATTTAATCCTTTATAGATATTCTGGAAAATAAATATGGAGTTCACAGAAATAACAGTCCTATTGACCATAAAAAAACCTCTGAGTATAATGATATAGAAATAATAGAATAGAGCGAGAGAATATTTTCCAATTGTAAACATTATAATTATGAGGAAGAAACTATAATACCATTAAGTGGAATTTAAATCAACCACTCCTGATACTTTTTTTCTTTTACATTGTTACAAGAAAGAATCTGGGGATTAACCCTCCAAAGGACTTATAATATAAATCAATCTCCCGCAAGCACTGTATTCTCCTCCAATTATAGATTATCTATATCTCAACCGGAACCACCTTTAAACTGGGAACCATCAAGAATCGAGATGAAATGTCCTTCATAAAATAAAATTTGATAGAGTGGTGATTCTCATTTCTAGCACTTAGAAGAAATAAGTATGTGAGACATGGTATATAGAACCCAAATACCTTTTGAGTGATAGGTAAGAATCGACATCCTAGAGCCTGGCATGGTCGACATCCCTGCAATTATTATCATTTTAAACATTAGTATAACATACAAATTAAAAACAAATGCAAAAATTTCAACAGAACGATTAATACTAGAAGTAGTGAGACCGAACGATACTTAACTTATGCTTAGAGTCCGACATCCTTTCCTGATCGCTTTCCATTTGAATAAACACTCCAGGCTGGGGAGAGGGGCTCCAAGTATCTCTGATGGGTACCCTCGCATCAAAAGGGTCCCACCATCAGTGTCGATACAAAATATTAGTAAGTTCTCTCTTACAAATAATTTAATCAGTAATGAAAACCCTTAACCAGTAAATTGTTCAAACAGATTGCCACAAGAATAAAGATGAAGTAATAACACATATCCTTTCACACAGATTATGGACACAATAAAGAGTTAAGTTTAAATAAAACCCTGAACCAAATCTGTAATGATTATATATACTTAACTAACAGTATCAACAGTAAGAACAGAGTCATGCCATAGGATTTTTCCTTTATAATATCCAAGTGTCCAGGAATACGACAGGTAACCTCGGTAAGAAGAAGACTAGTGGAGGGTCTGATAAAAATACTGAAGGACGACTCCATTCGTTACAAGAGAAGTAAATAGAAGAAATCTTAACCTACCCAAACATAAAAGTCTATACTTATGAACTATGCACATGACCAATCCTTTCTTCGTGAGACTCCTGAGGATGAACGGTAATGGGGACAACGAAAACAAGGTGATTGTATACCACTACTTAAGAAATCATAGAGAGACTCTTCATAAGACCTCTACCTGCCTCAGTTCAACGAAAGTCCTTTACTTACTTGTGATATGACGAATGACTTCGAGCAACCCTAAATTCAAAGATTTTGGTAACTAATGTAGAGGGATCTAAATCACCTAACCATAGAAGGAATAACGACAATCTTAGGGAGGAACTGATTTTCTTGCAGACTAAGGGTGACCTCGAAAGGGATTACAGAGAAACGTTTCTCGCGAAAAAGAACACCATAGGCATGAATAGATACTACAATAACTGACAGAACCACCGATTTCTTAACATTATCTCCGAAGAGTACCACCCCTTATTAGCTATTCTAGTATTGGGATAAGAGGAACTTACTAGGGTCTCAGTCACACTGTTAGTTACACCATGGAGTGACCTTCGTCACTCACTGACTTAGCCTCTGAAATTTGGGTAAACATAACCTCTTCGAAAGAGATAACTCAGAAATGATAAAACTGTAAACCTACCTCGAAGCCTGAGCATCACCTCAATGCCTTGTAGTAAATGCAGGGAGTGTGGAGGATGGGTAGCCATGTGACAATGGTAGAGGGATAGTGACACCTCAGGTATGGGGCCAATAACTACGAAGGGAAATGTAGGGCGACCATTAATTGAAACTACAGAGCCTTAACTGTCATGAAATTATACATCCTCTTTCACTTAAAGATGGGTTTTATTTGACATCGTCATAACTCGAGTGGAACCATTCTCGCCCTTGTGTAAATCTGAGACAACAGTGGATCCTAGCTGTCAACTTTCCACTGGCTTTCGAATCTTGCGTTTCTATACAGCCACCCACCGTTCCCAAGAACCACATTATAACTGCTTCCTAGTAGTTAGGTTAGTTGTTTGATGTAAGAGGAAGGAGAAAATCTGACTCATGTATTTTATAACTAGGTATCAGTTAAATCTACCTAGAGTAGCACCCATAAGTGGGTTGTGCGTAAACTTGATATCCTTGTGAGATTTAAAAGTGAGTCGCAACATGCATTGTAAAACTACCCCTTACACACATGGTCTATATATATGTATATCTATATGGGTAAAATAAAACAAAGGGGGTTTGCCAATGTATTGAGGACCTACCCTTATAAGTTCCCACTGCTGATTTAAATAGGGAAATTTGTGGTAAGCAGAAATTCAGAAGTTGTAATAAAAATGTGGCAAGGATTTTATGTTAGATTTGGAGGAAAAGGCTAGTAAAAAGTTTCATAACCAAGTGATAACAGGGTGATTTAATTAGAACCTTATCTGTTACTAAGAAATTATAGAAACAATATATATTTTTTTAATTTGGTAAATATTAGGATCATTACATATGGTATCAGAGCAAAGTTTACAACACTGGGCCTTGAACAGGGCCATATTAATTTCTTGGCATATATTTTTACTTATGAAAAACTAATAAACCTTTATTGTTACAAACAAAAAACCTTTTATGTTTTGTGTTAATCATGGCAGCACAGGATGACGGGGAAATCAGATTCGATGGAAATCCTGAACAAAGACTTCCTGAAAATCAGAGACAAAATAGTGACGGAAGCTCACCTACTGAAGTACTAGAAACAATGAAGAATCACATCGTCGAACTGTAGGTTTTCAAAGCTGACAATGAAAAACTGAAGAAAGCTCAGCAGGAACAACAACAAATAATTGAAGTCCTGTTGCGCAGTATAGTGACAAAGAAAATCCCAAAGGACGATAATAACGACTAATAAGTTAGCAAGGGTGATTCCAAAAAATATGGACCTGAAACAGAAAAAGGAGATAGTTTGTTTGAAGGTACAGCTTCAGCTGAGGACAAAACAAAAATAGACAGAAAGAGAAAACAAGTAGACCACCTTGAAGGAGAATTCAAGAAAATTAAACCACCTACCTTTGATGAAGAATCTAGAACAGGAGAAGAAGATGAGGCATGGTTATTGGACATCAAAAAATACTTCTAGATATATAACTATTCCAGCAATATGAAGGTCAGAATGGCCATATACAATCTGAAAGGGAAGGCCAACATTTGGTGGCAGGACCTTAAATTGGCCAAGGGCCTAAAGGAGAAACAGATGGAATGGTCTGACTTTAAGAAATATTTCAAGAAAAAATACCTATCTGAAAGCTACTATGAAAGGAAAACAAAAGAATTTTATGAGTTAAGACTTGGATAGATGACAATGGAGGACCTTATAAATAAATTCCTGGAATTACTAAGGTTTGTACCTTACATCTGGGAGGATAAGGTAAAGATCCAATGATTCTTAAGTTATTTACCACACTCCTACAGGGACAAAATTGAGTTTGACAACCCCAAATCCTTGAGTGAAGTATTCAGGAAAGCACGGATGTTCTACGATCAGTATAAACAATGAGCAGAGTTTCCCAAAGCCTGGAAGGATAAGAAACAAGGTCGAATGAACCAGCGGAAGAAGGGATACCAATCGACTCCTTATTAGAATGCAATAAAAGGATGTCTGAGAAAATATTTTCTTTCCAACCATCCGAATTTGCAAGGCAGTGGAAAATTGGTAAATCTGGGGATGCAAAAGCTTGGGGATAGCCCCCGCGAACCATTAAAGTGATGGGAATGTGGATAACCTCATATAAGGAGGAATTGTCCACATTTAATTTCAGCAAACATAACTGCTGTTCATAATTTGCAGGAAGCCTTGACAGTGGGTGATGTTGGAAGAAGCCTGCATCGAATAAATGTAGCCATAGATGGTTGGCAGGCTGACCACCAATCCTCTGTGGT
Organism: Picea glauca; assembly: GCA_000966675.3. Lineage (NCBI taxonomy): Eukaryota > Viridiplantae > Streptophyta > Pinopsida > Pinales > Pinaceae > Picea > Picea glauca. The sequence continues at coordinate 113,804 of JZKD02S0576811.1, forward strand.
ATAAATCGAAGGTAAAATCAATAACACTCGAATTTTTGTTTTAATTGACCCTGGATCTACGTTAAGTTATGTCACTCCTGGTATAGTAGAGTCAAATAAACTTAATAAAATGAAACATCCAAAGTCATGGCTGGTACAACTAGCTACAGGAACTAAAATGAAAGTAGTTGACTTTATTTCTGATTTTGAGTTCATCTTAGATGGTCAAAACATAAGAACAAATCTGAACATCTTACCACTAGGATATTATGATATGATTATCAGAATGGATTGGTTGGAAAAACACAAAGCAATACTATATTGTTATACAAAGACACTGAGTTACAAAGACAATTATGACACTACTAGAACAACCCAAGGAATACCAAAACCTGTATCAGTTAGACAAGTTTCAACGATGCAATTCAAGAAATGTATGAGAAAGGGGTGTCAATTTTATGCCATCCAAGTAACAAACCTGTTAGAAAAAGAAGACAAACCTAACTTGGAAGACTTTGTTGTTTTACGTGATTTCAGAGACGTATTTGTTGATGAAATACCCAAATTACCCCGTAGAAGGGAAACAAATTTTTCTATAGACCTTCTACCTGGTTCAACCCCTATCTCTAAAGCACCTAACCGAATGCGTTTTCCAGAATTCACATAACTAAAAATGAATCTACAAGAATTATTGGACAAAGAGTATATCAGACCGAGTGTTTCACCATGGAGAGCACCAGTCCTCTTTGTGAAAAAGAAAGACGGTACTCTAAGACTATGTATCGATTACAGACAATTGAACAAAATGACTATTAAAAACAAGTACCCCTTACCTAGGATAAACGATCTGTTTGATCAAGTAGGTGGGGCAAAGATCTTTTCGAAGTTGGATTTACGATCCGGATATCATTAAGTTAGGATAAAAGATGAGGATATAAAAAAGACAACTTTTTGAACAAGATATGGACATTACGAATTTGTGGTTATACCTTTTAGACTCACTAACGCGCCAACCATATTCATATGCTTAATGAATAGTATTTTTAGTCAATACTTGGACAAATTCGTGCTGGTTTTTATTGACAATATTTTGGTATATTCAAAAATAGAAGAAGAACATGAAGAACACTTAATAATCGTCTTGCAAACTTTAAGGAAGCACCAACTGTATGCTAAATTTGATAAGTGCGATTTTTATCATAAGAAGATACAATACCTAGGACACGTAATATCTGCAGAGGGAATTGCAGTTGACCTCGAGAAAGTAAGAGCCATTATGGAATGGCCAATACCGAAAGATGTAGTAGACATCCGGTCATTCATGGGAATCACCAGATATTATTGCAGATTCATAGAGGGATTTTCCAAAATAGCTTACCCTATCACAACACTACAAAAGAAAGGGACCAATTTTACTTGGTCACAGAACTGTCAATATAGTTTTAATAAGTTGAAGGAATTATTAACAACCACACCCATTTTAAGGGTAGCAGACCCAGATAAAGACTTCATCGTCTGTGTTGATGCGAGTAAAGAAGGACTAGGGGGTGTCCTAACGCAAGGACACATTATTTTTTATGAGTCCCAAAAATTAAAGGAACACGAGCGAAACTATGTCACTCATGATTCATAATTGGCAGTAGTAATACATGCCTTAAAAATGTGGCGACACTACATAATGGGCAGAATTTTTTTACTATTGACAGATAACAGCGGGGTGAAATATTTGTTTAGTCAGCCAGATCTCAATGCAAGGAAAGCAAGATGGCTAGCCTTCTTGAGTGAATTCAACTTTGAGGTAAGACATATCAAGGGTAAGGAGAACAAGGTAGCAGATGCTTTAAGAAAAAGAGTCCATGGGTTATTTGAAATAAATGTCAGTGGGGTAGAAAGTGATCTAGAACAGAGGATAAGGATGATAGGTACTAATGACGAAAACTACATTAAGATAGTGATAGAATTGTAAAACACTACAGAAAAACTAGACAAACCAGATCTGAGTATAGATAAAAAGGGCCTATTACGATTTAAGAATAGACTTTACATACCCGATTCGACAGAGTTAAAGACAACAGTTTTGGATGAAGTACACAAGAAACCGTATTCTGGTCATCCAGGGTATCAAAAAATGATAACAACACTTAGGAAATTATTTTATTGGCCTAATATGAAGGGAGAAACAACAGAATAATTGGCTAGGTGCCAAGATTGTCAACAGGTAATGGCTGAACACCAACATCCAGCTGGCTTATTGCAACCATTACCGGTACCAGAATGGAAATGGGAGACGATATCGTTGGACTTCATTACAGGTTTGCCTAAAGCTCAGAAACAAAACAATTCTATTATGGTCGTAATCGATAAACTCAGTAAGTCTGCACACTTTATTCCTATAAAGTCTACTTTTAAAGCTATAAACATTACTGAAATATTTATGAAAGAAATTTTTAGACTCCATGGTATTCGTAAAATGGTGATTTTAGATAGAGACGTAAAATTCACATCCGCTTTTTGGAAGGAATTGTTTGCAGGGATAAATACTAATTTGAATTTTAGTACGAGTTATCATCCACAAACGGATGGACAGATTGAAAGGACAAATCAAATCGTAGAATATATGCTTCACATGTATGTAAGAACAAAACCATGCAAGTGGGAAGACTACCTACATCTGGTAGAATTTGCATATAACAATGGGTATCAAACTTCGGCTAAACTAAGCCCCTTCGAGATACTGTATGGAATAAAGTGTATGAATCCAATTAGCTGGGACAACCCAGTTGACAGACTTATGGTTGGGCCCGAGATGCTCCAAGAAATGGAAGGTATGGTAAGAAAAGTACAACAGAACTTGAAAGAGGTGCAGGACAGACATAAAAGTTATGCGGACCAGAAAAGAAGACACTTGGAATTTCAAGTGGGGGATCATGTTTACTTAAATGTTAAAGCCTGAAAGAGTTCACTCAAACTCGGGAACTGTGCCATGTTGACACCTAGATTTTGTGGGACCTTCAAGATACTAGCTCGACTTAGACCCATAGCATACCAACTTGCACTTCCAGCTAATTTAAAAATTCATAACGTATTCCATGTGTCATTGTTGAAAAATTGTGTTCATTATCCTACTCATATGATCAATTGGAACTTGGTGCGGGCGGAACCAGAAGGATAATTCTAGGCGGAAGCCCTGCGCATTCTGGACCAGAGAGAATTAGCACTTCGAAACAGAGTAGTCTCTCAAGTAAAGGTGCAATGGAAGCACCTTAGCCCCGAGGAGGCCACTTGGGGGTTGGATGGCAAAGTGTAAAAATGTCATCACATCCTATTCCAAGAAAGGAACGAACACTGAGGACAGTGTTTTATTAAAGGGGGAAAGGACGTGACATCCCCAAAAATAAAGTATTTTTGAAATTTAAAATTTGTTAGAAAATTATTCTGTTTTTAGTAAATTCGAATTTGGAAATGTTTTTCCATTTATGGCAATTTCGAATTTCGAATTTAAAAATTGTAATTAAGTATTATGACTGTTGGGAAGAGACTTGATTGGACCCAACTAACTATTTGAATATGACACTTGTATGAAAACAAAAGATTGTTTTATTTATTGGAGGAGGACAAATGGAACAATCATGTTAAATTTAGATGACCATGATTCCATGAGTGGGGAACATGTTGGAACTACCTTTGGGTTGATTATTACAAGTGGAAAATCAGGGATTTGGCCATTGGCAGCCCCTAAAAATCAGGGATTTAGAAAGCTGCGAAAAATCCCAAGGGAGGGAAAAAGACCTAGGCAAAGAGGATTTGTTTTGTTGGATATATAACATATGTTAGGTTGCAGGAAGCTGCCAAGTATGCTGGGAAGATAGACTACTGTTTTCTTGCTGTTATGAACACTAGTGATTGAGTTTGAGGCAAGAGGAGTCTGCTAAAAACTGAAATACATCACTGAGGAGGAGTTTCTGAGTTAGCCCTCATGGACTCATGGTCAGGCTAGGGGGTGGATTGGACAAGTGATTTGGCTATATTGTCCTACAGTTGGGAGGAACGTGGTTGTTCCCTTTGTATTCCCACGAGTGGGTTCAGATATGTTACTCTACTCCTTTATCTGGATGATTTTATATCCGTTGCAATGTAGTTGTTAAATCTGAACTGAAATGATTTCCATTTTGTTTGAAGGATCATATATATGAGGTAGTGTATTCGTTGAATCTGAACTGAAGTTTTGTTCCATCTCTTTGAATTATTTAGGCACAGTTGTAATGTAGCTATTTAATTCGGTATGGGTACACTACCTGGGAAAGAATCTGTTCAATGTATGAAGTATAAAAATAAACTGATAGAATGCCTTATGATTTTAATGTTGAGTAATGTTTTACGTTTGAGATAAATCCCGAACGAATACTAAAATTCTGCCTTTAATCGTTATGATCATCAGAAGGAAACTCTATGGTTCAATTTTGGAATAATTCCTTTATAAATTAAGTTATTATCCTGGAGGCAGCTGCAGGGTAATTACCAATAGTTGAAACCCCAACATACATAAT